>JASVER010000045.1:231386-315657 GCA_030449065.1 Oceanodroma leucorhoa | reverse complement strand
GGCAGCGGCGAGCCGCGGGGGCGGGGCCAAACGTCACTGGGGGGCGGGGCCGGCGGGAGGGGCGGGGCGGGGCGCGCGGCGCCGTCGCTAGGGGGAGCAGCAGGCGGTGGCATGACCAGGCGGGGGCGGGGGAGGGGCGGTGGCGCCTCATCCCTGTGGAGAGCGGGGGGGGCCCCGCGCCAGGAGGGTGTTTCTCCGTTGTTTTTTTAATTTTTTTCGCCCTTTTTTTGCGGCAGAACAGCGGTGGTGCCGCTGCTGGCTGCGGTGGGAGGGAGGCGGGTCCCCCCTCGTTCTTTCAGTGCTGCGAGTTAAACCCCGAGTGACCGTTTTCGGTTCCCCGGTGTCGGTTGGGCTCCCGACGGGGCGGGCAGCGCTGGGAAGTCAGCCCCGGCTGCCGCCTTCCCCGTGGTTTTGGCCCAAAGATGAGGAGTGGTTGCGAGTTGCACAAGCGCTTTTAAAAGAAGAAATAGAATAAATCGGTGTCGTTTTCCTCAGCCGCGGCACACAAACGGCCGTGAGCATCGTCGCTCCTCGGGCGGCGGCCTCCAAAAGCAACGGCCGTGCCCTAGTGCTTCGCTTGGGGCGTCGCAGGTGACAGCGGCAGCTTTGGGAGGTTTAAGGGTTTTCTCGAGGTATTAGCACTTAATGCCGTTTAAAATCAGCAAGTGGATAAGAGTTGTGTGGTTTTCGTGCTCCACCCGGGACGGCGCTCGCTTGCAGATACCTTATCGTGCCTGGCGAGACTGAGATTGAGGACGAGTGAGGCCCGGCTGGTCTGCAGTCTTCAGRGATTTTTCATTGGAAAACAAACTTTCTACTCTCCTAACAAAACCAAAGATTTATGGTAGTCACAGGACAAGCTAGAAAATATATTCCTCAGATGTTTTTTCATAGAACCTAGTTTCCTTTTATTTGTAGCTTACTAACTCACACAAGTAGTGTTGGATTTGGCAGATGCAGTTGATGTTTCCGCTGTTGTTTGTTTTAAATTTTCCATCAGAACACGAGTTTCTTTCAAGGCTGATAGCCGCTGCCTTCATGAGTATCCTGTTCTCTTCGTTAGTGGTGCGTAGGTGATCCTGGCCATCTCCTGCAGCGTTCTGACCACGTACATTCGCCAGCACAAGGAGCTGATGTCGGGGGGGAAGGCAGGCTCCCGAAAACTGTCTCTGCTGATCCCAGTTGTCCTGCAGTTGCACTTTTTGCTGGTATCGGAAGACGGCAAGGCCAAGCTCCATTAAGTTTAAAGAGAGCTTGATTTCTTTTAAGGCCTATGGAATTTGCCAGATAGTTACACTTTCCATGTAAAGTTTGAATATTTAAATTCCCTTTGTTTACCTTTTGGCAAAAACAAATACAGACAAACTAGAAAGTGTAAAACCTCATTCATTCTTGAGAGGAACTTTAATAGATTTTTGAACGCTGCTTGCTATATTTGGTATTTAGATATTTGAAATGTTATATACATGCTGTATTTATTCAGCTAATTAAACCCCCCCCCCTAGATCGATTTTCCTTGACAACGAGGGAAAAGGATTTTTTTCTTTCTATCATGTCAATTCTAATCTTTCTCTGAGGAGAGTAAAACTAATAATAAATTGACTTCAAGTTAAGGTAGAATTGTCTGTATTGATAGTCCTGGCAGAGTGAGCTGTGCCCTAATCAGCTCATTATGTACAACTGTATTGCGTATACATCTTAATGTATATATAATGTGTTATATGCATGCCAGTATAGATACATATGCACATGTACTATACAAATATAGGTATGCGTGGTATTATAGTGTGTTTGTGTCCCATCGTGTGGGACAGAACAGTGGGCTATGGTAATGCAAAAGGCATTTTGAGATTCTGCGAATATCCTGYAGATTTTTTTTTAACTGAGATTCTGTTAAGATTATAGCAGCATTTTTCAAAAACATCGTGTATTTGGTATTTCTCATGGCTGATGTAGTTGTATTAGTTAACAGATGCCAGCGTTATGTTGCTGTGCCATGTTGCTAAGCCTTAACATATATCTGTGGGATATTCATAAAAGATGTGTAYGGTACACATTCAGCTATCTTTCACTTGTATTCCAAGGCTGGCCCAATGCTTGTGGCACCAGTTAGAAATTACAGAAAATATTCCTGGAGAATTCCAAAGGGCATGTGAGAAATAATTAGATTTTACCAGGTCACAGCTGCTTTAGAGTACTGAAAGGTCTTTAATGTGCTGTTGCAAGCAGATTTTTACCTGCATTCTTTTATGTAAGCTCCTTAAATATACTTCTGAAGAACATGGGTAGCCTTTAAAATACTCTCCACAAAAAGTACGTTGAGAACTTGATCACGTTCTCCATCTTCTTCTTAAAATGCAGAAATTCAAGGCCTTTGAATTCAGGAGAATGGAGGAACTCTGTTAATACTGATGGAGTTACTCATATGTGGGGAATAAAAATATGCATATCTTAACACAGATGTATCAAATCCTAGGAATATAATGAGATATTTTAATTGAATTTCTAAGTTAAAATAGTCTTTTACYTGTATTTTGTTTATGAAATTAATTAATGCTTGTGACATGGAAATTAAAGTTCTTCTCAGACCTATAGGTAAGTTACCTTTCGAAGACATGGCAATATTGTTAACATTTAAAGGGCTGAGAGAGTTTAAAAGGTGGTAGATGGGAAATTCAGAGTACTTACAGTGCATGATGTGTTTCAAAGAATTTTAATGCAAATTTATAACACAGACTTGTAAGGTGCTATTAGGTCAGCGTGATAATGATGGTGCTTGGTTGGTTGTTTTTTTTTTTTTCTGAGCACCCTGGTGGTATGATAAGAATCGCAGTTCTGGAAACTCCCTCAGCCAAAGGCTGACCTGAATGACTCTCACTATGACTTGACAGGCATTTTGGATCTACTTTGCCCTGCTGTAAATCAGGTTCCAGTCATAAACGTTTCTGGGCAGGACATTTATGAAATGTTGAGAAACCAAACACAGTGACCGGGAAGTGAAATTGAATCTGAGATCACTCATCCTCAGCGCAGAGGAAAGAGAGCTGTCTTCAAGCATCAAAACTGAACTGTTGCTTCTTCGAGCTTCCCAAGGACAGATTTCTTTTAGATAATGCCGAGAGTAATAGTTTGATATTCAGTGAAATACCCTAAAATGAACGTTAGTGGTTTTTAGCCTTAGGCTTTTATCAGGTTATATTGATTTTTCAAAGCAGGCTGTCCCAAATCCAAGCCAGGCATTGGTTGATTTGTAGAGACATCTAAGAAAAGAAAACACTAATATATAAACTTTTGTATGATACATGTCTTATAAGGTTTTCTGATACTAAGTACAGTTTCTCAGCAAATACATATTGCAGTTTGTATTAGAGTTTAATCTTTAAATGATCTGAACCTTTTCAAAATTATAATCCAATTTTGGATACATTCCTTCAAAAATAAATGCCTGTCAAATTCAGCTTTCAGCATTGTGTATGTACATAGAGTACCTTGTCCAAGTTGGTGCAGCAGCTCTGTATCGAATGCAAAAATGAGAATGTAATCATGCAAGACAGTCCACAGTAGAGCTAAAAAGGTATGAAGAGTCTAAAGCTAAATACTTGTTTAAAATTAGGTGGGCTCAAGAGTGCTTCTTTTTTTTTCCCTGACAGAGGAATGTTTGAGAGGTAATAGTTGTAATTGTGATTATTCTTTTGTTCTGTATCTAAGGGC
Source organism: Oceanodroma leucorhoa (assembly GCA_030449065.1). Lineage (NCBI taxonomy): Eukaryota > Metazoa > Chordata > Aves > Procellariiformes > Oceanodroma > Oceanodroma leucorhoa. The sequence continues at coordinate 311,946 of JASVER010000045.1, read as the reverse complement.
CAGGAGATTAGACCACTGCACCTGTGTTCTCTGCCATTCTTCTCCCTTCTTTCCATGCTCTCTCCCTGTTCTTTTTTTCCAACTCTCCTAAACAGCCCCAGGGAAAAGCCCTGTTAACTCAGAAACACCCCTGATGCAACCACATCTCTCTTTTTCCTAAGGCGAATAAACAGTTTTGCTTATCAGACCATGTGCTATTGATAGCAAAATTAAGTAACTTAATGGGGTACTTGAAATTGCAAAGCCTATGAGTAAGGTGTTTTGTTTTTTTTTTTATTTACAGAACATACAGAAAAGGATAAAGAAAGCTGACTGGGTAAAGTCCATACCAAGGAACTTTGCTCCTAATGCTTAAGGCCGATTGCTTTTTGTATTTAGAAAACAATTTCTTCTATTTGTTAGTTRTCAAACCGTGAAGCCACCGCAACAAAGTTTTTAGGAGAAGCAGAGCTAACGCCTTCACAGCTGTGAAGAATATGGCGTTTTTGCCTGCAAACTTGAAAAAGCATGCAGTAGACTTTCTGTAYGCTTGACATGGTTTCGAAAGTGTGTTAAAGGAAGGAAAATAGTGTTCCCCAAAACCAACCTTGAAAACATAGAGATTGTTGGTAACGTCTAGTATGTGCGAGGAAGAATCCTGTAGAGAACAAACCCACTGTTCTTCCCTGAGGGTATTTTTTATATTTGCAGATTCAAGTTTTTATGGATGCAGCCTATACTGGGCTGAACAAAGCGGTAAATGCATTTTTACGCCTGCCTCTATGTAAGGGCTCTCAGTAGCAGAGAAATAGTTTAAAAAAAAAAAAAAAAAAAATTAAACCTCCTGAAATGACCAAAAAAGTTCTGGTGCAGTTTTGGTCTTGGACTCTCTTTCTTGGAGCTTTAATTGCTGCTTACGCGATAGCTGCCCAAAGGTAGCCTTCAAGAATAGGGAGATATGCAAGGTGGTAGTGATTTGTGGCTTGCTAAGAAGGGGCTTGGGATGGATGACTCCTTTCTGTCCATGTTCCTGTTCCTGTTTTACCTGTTGGTGTTTGTGAACTCTTTGCTGCTCCTACTGTTGACTGTTTACATACCAAGCAGGCATCCGTTTGGTGAAAATTCATGTTTCTTGTTGGATTCTTTGGGTCTGGCAGGTGTATATCCATTTGAAGATTACATCTGCTTTCTCCATTACTTGAGGAATTGGGCAGTTTTCAGGAGACGTTTTGGAAGAAAAAKCTGGGAACTGGAAGTTAAATAACAAAATGTGAAAAAGTTATCGTATGTACACTTAGATTACAAGTTATCTTGAAGTGTTATTTACCTAGATGTGAGGATTATTTGACTGAGTGTGACTTCACTTTACAAAATTAAGACCAGTTCTCACATTCAATATCTTGACTCAAAATGAGATTCTCTCAGACAAAGAAATACTTTCACGGAGGAGGTAACGTTCCCCTGGTGATGTTTTTTATGGTGGAATTTCCTCTCTTCTGAGGTAGAAGTTTAAACAATGCATGTGGCTGAAATAACAGTTATATTTCTATATGCAGTTTTCATAAATCTTAGTTCTTCGTAGCTATATTCTGAAAGCTTGAAATTCATGTTCTTTCTCGCAAGTTTATTTTCAGGCCACCAAAATTTTTCTTCTCCTGGTCCCTTCTCTTTGTTTTGTTCGAGTTCCTGATCGCTCAGGAGTTTTTGCCACCTCTCTCTTTCTTCTCACCATTGTCAGCCTCTCTCTGCCAGGCTTTCTGCATACGCCCTTGCACTTACCCACCTCCTCTCCTCCTCCTGCAATGCCCAATAGCTGTTCTTCTGCACAGCAAACCCACACAGGAGCATTTACATTCCAGCTCTTTGTGCATTCATCTTCTGTTATGAGAAGCTGCTTCTGCTGAACTCTCTTCTCTCCCTCATTGTCCTTCTCCTTTGGCTCCCTTCTACATGTTAAAGAGTTTCCTATTTTCTTTCCTTCTCCTATTGGTTCCAAATTAGGTGAGCAGTTTCACAGAGGTCTAATCTTGTAAAATTACAATGACCAAGTTCTGTGCAGTTCTATAATGTATTAGTTACCCAATTTGAATATTTAGCATTCTTTGTAAACTTAAAGCAATAGTGTGGATGTAGTGCTGGTGAAGGCTTTAGGTGATGATCTGTTATCTCTAAAAAAATGTACACCCCCAGCTTTGCATGCAAATCAAATCAAAGCATCAGCATGCTATTTGGTTTGTTGCGTTGTTTGTGTCTAGTCTGTGTTAACATCTAGCAATAAGCTGGAGTCTGTGCTTTTGCTGATTTGCTTATGTAATACCTGGTTTTGAAATTACGAAAGGCTATGTGCCAGTGTTGAATACATGAATAACTCAAAAGTGTTTATTCTCAGGAAGGACTAAGTTTACATTGTCTGAACAGATTTGTTTAGTCGTAAGTAGGGGTGATTATTCTGTCTTTGTCTATTCAGCAAGAGAGGGCGTTTCAGAAATGGCTTTGCAGGACAGCAGTTAATGCGGTTGGCAGAAAGTTACAAATTGACATGGTGATTAAAAGAGAGTTAACAGGAATTTTGAAATTTCCCTGGCCATGAGGAGTGTGGTTACATTTGATGAGATTCTGACTCAGAAAGAGTATATATATGCAGAAACTTTATCTCAGATGAGAAGACAAGCCGCTCTTGTACGAGAATCAACTCCACCGGCACCATCTGTGTGAATCGGTGTGAAAGCTGGCTGGTCTTCAGCATCTGCTGGCTGAACGTACCGTGAAAAGCTCCTTGAAGCTAAATAGAAAAAAAAGTAGTTGTAAGGCATATATGTATTCTTTCACGTTTGCTTTTCCTAGTTATACATTATTAATTCTGATTTTACTTTTTACCAGTGAAATTTTCTCTAGAATTTACCTGGAATGTAAAGGAGATCTCATTTACAAAGCATTGGCATGCTCAGTGGAGGCATACTGTTTCCTTCGAGTCTCAGAAGCACATTCATGTTGGAGGGTTTCCCGGGTATTCCTAGAGCGATCCCTTTTCAGTTTTCACCCGTGTCCCAGTTGCAATACCTGGAGAGAATGACTAGGAACACTGATGAGTGGAGAGCAGCTCTCCCCTGTCAGGTGTCTGCCCAGAGCTTGCTGGTAAGCAGGGAGGTGAGGAGAAGGCCTGAGACCTGGGAATTACTTTGAACAGGTGATGGGCATGCATTATTTAGTTGGTATGCCTTGCCGTTACTGAGGATGAAGTTCCTTGAAATGGTGAGAAGCGGAAGTTTCATGGGAAACAGGATCTGAAAGTCATTTCAAGCTTAGCATCTAGAGCAGTGTTCTACATTTTTTCTTCTTCCTTAATCCATCTTTAGTCTCCGTCTTCAAAGTTTTTGTTCTTTGGCCTTTTGTGAACATGCGCTAATTGCTGCTGCCAATCCCAAGACCTTGGGGGAAACGTTGGGAATCCTGAAGAGAAACAACCTGTAGAAACCCATGAGAGACCTTCAGCTCTGTGACTCAGGAAAACAAAGGCATTTTGGCTGAGCTCAGGTTGGATGTGGCCATGTAGGATGTGTGCCATGCAAGACAGATATCTTGTCTGAGACGGTGACAGCAGTGACTTTGTTACTGAACAACAGTGTCTTTCTGACTCTGGATGGTTCAGAGAAGGAGAAGATTGCAGAAGGCAGGATGTGCATTTGCTGAACGCTTTCATCAAGATCCTGTCTTTTAATCCAAGTTCCTTGTTTTTCCTCTCACCTTAAAAGTGAGAAAAACAAATGCATCCTACCTTTCACATGCATAGTAGAACATGGTTTTGTCTCCCTAAGAGTGGTCTACGTTATAGTAGCTTTGTATCAAATTCACTGATGAGGAAAAAGATTTTTCAGAGCTGCTTAACAGTTGCTCTCCCACCTGCTCCTCCACCCTAAACCCCACAACTCTCCACTGAAAGCTTGTGGCATCAGTGCCAGAGGCTTCATCTTCATTCCCTTTGGAGAGGGGTTGGAGAGAAGGTCAAAGGCAGGCCTAGGTCTGCCAACCCAGCAGGTAAAGCGAAAGGCCTGTAGTACAGTCATTACAGTATAAGTGATGCCACGGAGTGGAGAGATCAATAATACATACTCTTAGGTGGTTTGACTTTTCATTTCTTTGCTTGGTAGTCTAGACGGTTTATAAAACCAGAATATAAATCAATTTCTACTTTTCAGGTATTATGACAAAACTTGTAGGTGCAAAACTCAGTTTTGCACGTTGCTGTGAAAGTAAAAACTACTTGGTGGTGTGACAGGGCTAGTTGGATCTATGGTCTGAATCAAATACGGTATGTCTGCGGTCCTAATTCAAGCGTTAATTTATCTATTTCTAGATAAGCAGGCTTTCAGATACAGTAACATGCGTGAGAAATATTTAATTTCCACTTATTGATGAAAAAAATAAATCTTCGTTTGAATGAGATAAACAGACCAAGTCCCCTAATTAAAACTGGACTAGTTCTTGACCTTAACAATGGTTCTTTAAAATCACGCATTTCTAAAACCATCAGCGGTGCCTGAACTAGCACATCATTTATAGTTGGTGTTCATCTGATACATATCTCAGTATGTCTTTCGACAGATTAAAAAACATGCAAGATGCTTGTTAGAGTAGCAACGTAGTTTTATACATAAAACTTCAAACCTTTTACAAATAAAATGACCATAGTATCCCCTGAGATACAAAGTATGATTTTTAGAAGTAATGCTTGAAACATTTGCTTTTGTAGTTTTAAAGCACTAAACCCAGAAGTTTGCCTTGCAAATGCCAGCAGATGCAACACCCAAACTCCAAGAGAAACTCAGGAAGAGCTGTTAACAACTGCACTGGGAAATTACCTTCGTATTTAAATATGAACACATCTAAAAATAACCCCAATGAGAAATGAAAAACTCTGTTTGTTGTTAGCTTGCCTAGCATTTGTCCTTATTTCTAGTTTATGTTATTTTACGTTATTGTTCGTGGATATAACAAAGCCTATTTCATTTCTTCTTGATCGTTTTTCCCAGGGGATGTAGAGAGGCTCTGATTGCAATTGTAAATTCTTTAGCGAACAAGTCATGATTGCTATGGATTGTTCAACCACAATCATTTCAGGCCTGTGCCGGGTCAGCTCTGTACTCTGTGCACAGAGTGGAGCCTAAAAGCGTATAACAGAAGGGATTCAGGTTATTGAGTTCAGTTCGCTGATACTCCAGGCAAGAGCGTCTAAAAATGGGCTTTAACAATACAGCTGGGCTGTTAGAGTGGCTGGCTGCTATCACAGAGGGCAGCCCCGTCTCCGCTTTTGCATCAGTGCTTGTGTTTGGCCAACCCTTTAGTTAGCTCAGCTGCCAGAAAACCAGACTTCCTCCCAAAATAAAATATGTTCTGCCGGTGCTGCTTTTCCATCCAGCTCATGACGGAGCCAGACAAGTGCTGGTGCCTGCGTCACTGCAAAAAGGGAGCGGGGGACCATCCTCTTCCACTGCAGGTTGGTGGTTAGGTCAGGCGTGCTGCGCTGTCGAGCTGGAGTTGGCTTTTGTGGTCGGCTTTAACAGTACTGCAAGTGTGCTTTTTGGAAAGATGAAAAGTCAAGTTTTAAGCCTCGTTAGGGGCTCAATTTAGTATCTGCAGATTTAATGGAAATACTCTGTGTATGTGTGTGCGTGGAACGGTTTCAAGTAGAATACATCAGCTGGAAGAGCAGATGATCCAGCTCTGAATGACAGCCAGTGACAGTGCACGTCACAAACTGCTGCTGGCTCAGTTTCACTTATTTGTTTATTTACTTCACCATTCTGTGCTGCCTGCAAAACAACTGCAAAGCCCTGCTGCCTGCTAGTTAGCTGTGGTCTTCCACCCAGCATCACTGTTCAAAACTGACTTCAACGCTGCATCTGTGAACTTCTGCCTCAGAGCTCTCATATAAACTTGTTCTTAGTAAACGTGCGAGTTTGGCATACGCAGCTATCAACTTTCTTATGGTTTATGTCGCCTGTCATACTACTACAAAAACAGTTTTCTTCTTTGCTTTTTAATTTCTGAAACTAAAAAATACTCAGTTCTTTCTGTAACTTGTAATGCTACATCTACTGTATTTTTAAAAGTGATGGATACCATACCATGCTGGGGCTGTTACTGTGGCATTACTTTGTTGTTTTCCCAATGGTCTTAAGGATTTTAATATGTTGGCAAAATGCCTCATCGAAGGGATGGTGGTATTGGCACGGAAACTGGCAGTTTCGTCAGATTGTGCGGCAGCTGTTCATTTTGTCGTGACTAGCAACCCTTTGCTCTCTTCCAATGCGGTGCTTCCGTTACTTAAGATTTCAAGTAGAAACAGTCTCATGAAACTATTGATGAAATGTGCAGCATTTATTCTGGTAGTCACCTGAACAGCAGGGTTGCTGCTTGGTGCTACCAAGGACAGTACAGTTCATTAATCCTACRTAGCCAGCTATGAAAGCCACCCGCCTTCTCATCCAAGGGTGTTTGGGGCTCTTCTCCCTCTTAGAGGCGAAGAGAAGTTATTAACATTGACCGTCAGTTGCTTGCGGAGTGACTGCTGGAAAAACATGACTGTAACCAGTGTAAACCTGGGAATGCTATGGCGAAATGGAGGGAACAAGCAGTTTGTCCTTTGCTGTGAGATCCYGATCTGTAGAAGACTCTCTACTAGAAAAGCGTATTCATATATGTTGGGCCAGAGAGCCAAGAGGACATGGTACGTTTTTGCATTCTTGTTTCAGCTAGCAAACGTGTTRCTGTGTTTGCGGCAAAAAGCAGAGGTAGGTGAGAACAGCGGCRGCCGTGGCAGCCAAACCATAAGTCATTTACAAGAGTAATGATGAGGCATCGCTGTAACAGGCACTGACCTGTTGCTGGCCTGCAAAGGGTTGTACCTTTCCTCTTTGAAGCTATACGAGTTTACTAGTTTTTACCTGAAAACTTTCTAATTCTCTTGGATATCCTTATAATACCGTAGATAGATTTACWTTTTTTTTTTTTTTTTTAATTTCATCTCGTGGCAGGAATACGTTGCCTGGATTACAGACATCTTTTTGAAATCGCAAATTAAGGTTCCTTTAAAGTTTTTGGGTTTGCAGMCTGAGCTAAGTCTTTTCGGGGTTGTTTCAAAAGTGGGTGTTGTAAATTTTGCAGGCATTAGTGTGTTGTTTTGAAAACAGACGTTATTTGATATCTTCAAATCATCTGACTTTTTCTGGGTGAAGAGGGAGGCCACTGCAGACAAAGAGCACTTTTAAAACCTGTGCTGTCAATTTGTRTGTCCCGTTGCCTGCCAGCTCCTTTACCTCTTTCTGGATGGCTTAGTCATCCACGTAGTTAGTGGTGTGTCTACTTTAATGTAGGTACTTGAGGCCTGTGTTTTGAGTCTGTTATTTGAAATGGAGTTAATAGAATATGCCTTTTTAAATTTTAAAACAATTACTTTATAATAGTATATTGCAGTGATCTGCAGCACAGAAAACAAATTGCTTAGGAGTACAGGAGTAAATAATCTGCTAGAATAAGGAAAAAAAACATTTAGAAGAATAAAGGAAATATTTTATGGCTTCTAGAACTTTGTTTATAATTGAGCGTGACTGCTTTCCTCCCTGTCTGTGCTCTGCACACATGTGCACATACATATTTTCCTTACATTCCAAATGTTTCTGATCAGAGCAGCTAGTTTCAGGCAAAAATGTTGTTAGGAAAATACCAACCCTGGAAATGGCAGCTATTGAAAGATTAGAAGTGACTGAAAACAAAATCTTGTGAAAGAATTTCTAATGTAATTGTAACATAATTTGCTGCTGCTCTTGCTCTGCTATGGCATGGTTAAGTACTGAATTTGAATCAACTCTTAAAAGAAAATGCTTAGTTTCATTCCACAGCACAATTGGCAACTAAATAAAAGTTCAGACTGGATTTTTTTTTTCCAGCCCTCTTTTCACAGAGAAAGAAAAATGTACATAGAGTCTTTTGTATTTTGCAGAGAGGAAGTGTAGCACAATAGACCGTTGGAGGAAAGCAATTCCGATAATCAGTTTTCTGTACTACTTATTACATCTGGTCAGGACTGGGTTTTAATTAAATTTTAGGGATAAAGGACAATAGTGTGTGCTAAGGACGGCGARTCAGCTTAAACTTAGAATTTCCTGGCTTTTATCCATTTCTGTGCCAACTCCGTAGTGCTTAAATGTATGACTTCAGATGGGATTCACTTGTATAGAAAGTAATAACTGTTGAGGTTTTCAAAGAGTCTCTTTTGACTTCCAGAGTAGGTATTTGTTCATGAGTAGGTAATAGGAGTGTGGCACCTGGTAATACCCCCTTCTGTGCCAAAATTTAGTGCTGTGTGTTTGTACAATAAGCTGGCAAGTTTGTTAGTTTGTCATTATTCTTAAAATAAACTTAAAATATAGTGATTTCAAAAGGATAGTTTATTAAGAGCCAATGCTTTTTCAATCTTAAATGTTTTGTGTCAGGTTCAGAGAGGATGAAAGTAACCTGGTGTGCTGTTATGACATTTAGCGTGACCTTCTGTATAATGGAGCCCAAATAATCTCTCAGCATTATTTTTTGGTGTCAGAGCTGTCACAGGCACAGCTTCAAAAAGGATCTGATCTTCCAAAGTGAAATGAAGAATCTACTGCATATCTTAAATATTAACTCTTGCATGATTACTCTCCAAACTGCCCTCGCTATTAAAATCCGTTCTCTCTAGTTTGTGATTTGTCTGGCTTCAGTGGCTTTGGACATTCTCTGCAAGATGAGTAATCTACTTGATAAGAGTTCTCACACATTCTGAGTTTTAATGGCTGCAGGTAAATCATTCTTAACTTGCTGTTGGATACGTATATTGATTACATTCCTCCGCTTGCCCCCATTGAAGCAAATTTTCTAGGTTTTTAATTCCTTCTTGTAGAGCTTTTCTAGTTCTTTTCTAGAGCCATTAACATTTTTTTCCCAGGGTGGATCCAGCTGCAGCAGGRATAGCTTCAGATAGCGCTCTATCAACAGACCATGTGAATTCTTTACTGATAGCAGCCCCAATTTTGCATAATTTTTGCCATACTTTCTTGTCAGGCTGACAGTCCGCAGACCTTTTTAAAACAATTTTGTAGAATTCTGTTTCTCAGACACAGCTACAGTGTTAAAAAAATGAAAAGCAAAACGAGCTGTCTTGCAGTGTGGAATTTTGCTTTTGTATTCTTTAATAATCGCAAGAGTATCTTAGAATCTTGAACTGGTACTCCTGCATGTTTGTTAATGAAGAAGCACCACTGTTTCAGCATCTACTTCATGGGGCATGATATTTATTAGATAATTGAATAAAATATACTAATTTTTGAGAACTCCAAAACGCTATGTTGATATATATTTAATTTACGCTCTGTGAAAGAGGACACTGCTTCACAAACTTCCCCTTTATACTTTTGTGGGTAATACGCTCAGCGAAACTGGCATGTTATGTACGTGCTGTGCTGTACATGTGCATTACAGTAGTTTTTCACCAATGATGTGAGAAATTAAAAAAAMCCAACATGATAATTCAAGACACAACCTAGATCTTTTATATCTATCTGCTTTTTAGCTGGTATTACAGGTTACATTTATGGTCCTACACGGTATGGGTTGGGATACCTAAAATTTGAAAAGCTTTTAGGCTTAAGAAATATGATCATAAATTAGCTAATTTTAATCTAGAATTAATTTCCTTGACTAAATTATAAACCACTTGAAAATGGAGGCGCCTGTGAATTTTGCTGACACATCCTTAAAGTGAACATTGCTAGCTTCACAGTACACAGTTGTATAAACAATGGTAATAAGCCTAATTATTAAGACTTTGGACTGGTATTTGTCATAGCCTTTTTCAGGGCAAGTTCCTATACTGGATTTATTCTAAGTCGAAGGCATATGCTGCTTTTACACAGATGTTCAAAATCAGTATATTCAGACTACTTATTCCCACTCGCTTTCATGAATCATTTGAAAAGGGAGGATGGAAAACACTGCCAATTTTATCAAATGCAATCGCAGAAACACATTAATAAATACTTTCTGCACGCCCCCAAAAGCTTGAATTAACAATAAACCCGATGTGCGAATATGAAATTGATACCTGCTACCCATTTTTTCCTGTGTTTGTGCTGTAAATGGTACAGGGAAGGCTACTGAGTAATTTTGCTCAATGATGGGTTATATATTGCTTTTATGGAAACCAATTTTCTACTTTAGACAACAAAAGCTCTAGTATTTTATTTTTTTTTTATTCTAATAGCTGAAAAATTATTTCAGCTAGTCTTGCTTATCAAATAACAATAAAGCTTTAGGGCAATTGACCTGCTGACCTTAATTCCCAGGAAACTGTCACATTTCTTCTTTATTCCTTTGTTCAGCCTAACAATGTGACCCAAAATACTACAGAGCTTTAAAGTTTCTCAGCATTGTAAGGTCAAGCTTTGGTCGCCATAGTTACAGTTCAGCTCCGTGGGTCAGAGGGCAAATAGATTAATGATGTCAGACACATCTTTAAATGGTTCTTACACCGCTTCGCCATGCGGTAAGCAGCTGAGCATATTTGATATGACAAAGGCCTTCTTAAGTCTTGCTAATAGGAGGATCTTTGGAGACATCTGATGGAAAGGTCCTTTCCRCTGGACGCTGGCGTTCAATATCGAGCGGCGGTGGGCACCGGCGGCGGGCTGTTTCGCTTCACACTGTCAGAAGAATATTGCAAAGAGTGGATAAATAGCCGCTGCTCCTCTGCGCCTTTCTTTCTGGGCATCCGATTCCTTTGTCCAGGATTCAGTCCGGTGGTTAAAAGCCTCAGAGAGGATGTAAAATAGTAAGCTGGAGGAATATATTAGCATTCTTGATGAAAGACGTGCGCTCTCCTTCGCAGCAGTGAGATGACGCGCAAGCCGGGAGTAATGTGGTTTATGTGCCTGCTTTCTGTTAGTTATTAATAAAAGCTCTTCTTCACACATGTAATAGTCGCACATATATTAAAAATGTATCGAGCTTCTTCCTCTAGATAATAAGGCTTTTTARATTAAAAAAAGAAATACGGCTCACTTGATGAATTATATGGGTTCCTCGTGGAATGGGCCTTGGTGGTTTGGTCTAACTTAGCACATTTATGTCAGTATTCAACAAAACTAAGCAGCCATATGATCATTTTAATTTACAAGCAAGAAGCTTTTTCCTTTATAATAACTTATTACTCGCACACCTGCACTATTGCGCTTTTTTCAGAGAATGATGCATGTTGCACAAAAACGAGGGGCTGTGAATGGCTTTACGTCATCGCTATGTTAGTTTAAAAAAMYCCCACAAACCAAAAAAATCCCCCCAAACCAAGCAAAGTTCTGTCATGTGCACTGTATCTGASTATCTTCAGCAAACCCCTGTTTTTGAAACACCATGTTCACTGTGTGAACCATAAATTTATTCTTGAGATGGAAATCCAACTAATGGCATGTTTAAGTAACCAAAATGAATGAAATGAATAAAAAAAGTTTATTGTGAGGCATGTAAGCAAAATCATTATTTTTCATTACATATGTATTCTACCCTTCATCAAAATGCATTATCAATTTATCATTGGGATAGTTGAMAGCAGGAAAGTACGGACTGTTGATATAAAACTAATTTAGCTGAAGAGTTGGGTCAGAGTTTCTCCTCAAATGAGTGTGCTGATGCTGGTGGATGGAAGAGTAACGTCGGTCCTGGAAGGGCCTCGGTTACCTGGGGCTGTTTCACAGCCTTTTCTTGTGATTGGCAGAACTGCGTAGTATTTCCTTTTCAGTCCACTGGATTTAATTGTAGCGGAAGAATTTGGAAACCCGATGATCAGCAAAATAAATGCTGATCTGTCAGGGCTTATTCTATTGAGCCATATTAGGGGAATAACAAACAAATGTTATGTTCTTTAAAATAAGAGGCATAAATACATTACTTCTGCCTCTGAAAAGTGAGTTGTTAGCTTTTTGGGTAGTTTTCCTAAACGTTTTTTATCTTAATATTTGGTATTTGACAGATTCTGTTCCTTTCAATCTGAAGTTCCGTGAACGCAAAGTTGTCTTTATGCTAATACTAATGAAGAACAGACCACTCCAGTCAGGTTTAAATATTTTTTTTGTTGCTGTAAGGGGAAAGAAGGGACTCCTTATTTTCTGATATTACCTTTCCAGCCCCGTAGGATATATTACAGCCTCTATCTTTGTAGCTCTCTCGTGGACTTGGCCCAGTACAGTTTCCTTTTCTTCTGCAGAGCACTAATGTAGTACTTGACAGGTAAGTGCTGTCCCCCGTTTCTTGTGTTCACAGTGCCCTTCTCCCCCAGCCCAAATTGTTTCACTCATACTCTCACATCCTCCCCTGTGAAAGGCTTCTGGTTTAGCACCTATTTTTTCAGTCTGCTCTGAAAGTAAGTTTCAATTCCTTCAACTCTTCTGCTGTATAAATTTTTGCGATCTTAGTAGTGTTTTGGAGACTTTCATATGTCAGCTGAGTTTAAGAAATTAACTGATATTTTTARAGAGTATTTCTCTGAAAGAGTAGTTTGGTTTGCCTTGGCCTTAGGAAAACTGCGGAGTTTCATATATGTGACATACCTGGGTGTACTAAATACTGTGACTTTGCCCATGGCATACAACCAAAGTGGGAGAGGATATCTAAAYGCAGTAGGCCAGGGGCAGTGCTGCCAACACAGTAAACCAATTTGCATCGATAGTAAATTGTTGATTGAGCACTAGGTACTAAATGAGTGAGACACTGCTGGTCCTTGTACTGGTGCCATCCTGGGACAGGGAGAATTGTTTTCAGTGTTGACCTCTTCATGCAAAGACATTCTCTTGCAAGATGAAGAAAAAGAAGCTGCTGCAAACTCTTCCACTTGTTTCCCTACAGCTCTGTGCACCTTTCAATGCTTTATCGATAGAACAGSTCAACTAAGGTGTTTCTTTATGTGACAAGTACTGAGCTCACGGCACTTCTGTCCTCTGGGAGTTGTCAAATACTGTTGCTGGAGTTTGATTTGGCTGTGATCAATTGATGAGCGGTAATGACACTATTYTTTATGGTCATTATTTTGAGTCAATTTTATGTGATTGACAGAATCACATAATTAAGAAAGAAAAAACCCCACCAAACCCAAACTTCAAGCACTAGCCAGCTACCAAAATGTGCTTGTGATGTGGGAAAATGTGTTACATCCTTTTGTATATGGGTTGATTCAGACATYGAAAATGTAACCAAAGATCCCTTGATTTCTAGAGCCTTATCGTATGTGCTTCACTAGATAGCCTATTAGTATCATTAGGGACTATGTCTAAWATAGTATTATTATTGCATAACACTGGAAAAGAAAAAGGTAAGACTTAGTTTCCATGTCCCAGTGATAAAGTGTCTTAAAGGGGTTTGCATCTCCTTAATTGATAAACAGTGATTCTCCGCTGGAGGCAGACTACCGGGATATAATAAAATAATTGTAAACCTGATGAAACAAATACTGTAAGAGGAAAAAATGTATTAGGGATCTCTGGCTACAAATTCRTGCACTATATCCTTCGAAGATAACCACTAAAATCAAGGAAATTTGCTAACTTAATAGTGAGCTTGTTTGCTAGATTTTAATTCATATGTTTTGACACGTGTTGTAGCCACATGTTCTGATGGATTTTTTGTCTTCGTTAAACACCCATATCCTTCACTGGCCACTGCATGAGAAATGGCAGTGAGCACCTTCGCAAAACCTCCGCGTGAAGCAACTCCCTTTGTGCTGCTCAAGAGATCCCTTGAATGACTGACAGCAGAGCGTGCTTTCCCTTATTGGCTCTCCCCTGCTTTGAACAAAATCACGGTCCTTCTTTTTGCAGCTACTTTTATTATAGCTCCATGACRCCCCTGTTTTTCTCATGCTCTCTGATGTTGCCCCGTCAGTAGTCCATGTGCCCGAGCTTTCATTTACAGTGAAACTCAAGGCGATGTTACTGGCCTACGTCTTCCCCTGTCTGAAAATAATTCTTCTTCCTTATGGTCTCCAGAACAGCCCGTGCTAGTCACTTCAAAGGTCTGTTTTCTTTCAGGGAAATAGTTGATAGGGATGGAAATTTCCACAATCCTTTCCTGATGTTAAKAGAGGAGCTCTGATTTATGTGAGATACAATTCTTCTAGTTTTACTTTTTACAGTTTCTGAAGTCGCTTGTGTCCAGGWTATTGTTAGATTAGGTATCCATTTTCTTAATAAAAAACTTGGATAAGAGGAGGCTCAACATGAAGATTCAGAAAGTGAACTGTTCAAAAAATACTGAATATTATAATTATTTTTGCAGGATATTTGGTTTTATACTAATCTTACTGTGCAAAATGGAACTGCTCAAGCTCAACTTACAGTGCACTTTAGTCCACTTCTGAAGAAGAATTTTAATGTGTTATAATTGTGTTATATCTCCATGTTATCAAGCACTGTGATTTTTCTTTTTCCTTATTGGTGGCTACAGCGAAGCCRATTATCCCTATTTCTTATGTAGCAAAATGCTGCTATCCTCATCATTGCRTAAAAATAAACCTGTTGAACTAAAGTTTTCACGATTTGTGTGTCTCAAAACATATATTTGGGAAGCTCGAGAYGAAAACTCTTCTTTCTAACGTGAAGCACGTTGTAATTGCCCTGGACTTTGAAAGTGGCACAAAAGTAGATTTTTCACAGCGGTGTCCTAAGAAACAAGGCTTGTGCTATTGCCCRTGAGGTGTGGGTACATGGATGATCGTGTACAGTAACTTTTAAGCTGTTTACCAATTTAAGGCAAATGTGAATTAAATGATGGGGGAAACTCGTAGTATCCAAATATACTGACACGCTGCTTTTTTAATATGCAGTTTAAAAAAACCCTTGAGTGTCGTGTCTGATCTGATTGTCTGCCATTATAAATGGTGTCTGGCAGAGTGGATGTAATTTGTGTACAAAAATGAAATGAGCACTTAAGGGTAGAAAATACTGCAGCTTTTTTAATATAAACGCAAGCTTAATGCAGGCTGCTTGTTGAGGCCGCTCTTTTGTCTTTATTAAATCTCATCATTGACTGTGCACCACTACTTAGGTAATGTTTCATTTTAATTCCATTCATAGCTAACATCTTCATTTTTGTAAAACATCTGAGATTTCTTTCTGGTCAAGAACTCTTTTGAAGTGYCTGGGAGTACTACTTGTAGCTGCATAAATGGTTTTGCACTGTAATTATGATCCCATTTCTCAAAGGTATTCAAGGGGAGAAACAAAAGGGGGCTTCCCCTAATCTTACTTAGATCCAAGAATGGCCAAAACAAATCAGAGACTATAAAAAATAATACTAGCAGATTTAGAGTAAGTCAGGAGTTGACAAGGAGTTGCAGTAGGTACACTTCTTTGCAGATGTTCAAAGTCGGAACTAAATAGTGTGACATACCTAGTATTAAAAAAACAATATTTAAAAAGTTGATTTAGAAGCAGAGTAAGAAAGAGGGAGGCATTTTTCCCTTGATAGAACTGGAGATAGGGTAATCATCTTAGAGGAGGCTTGAAAATTAAAATGCATAAACAAAGTTCAATTTAGTTGTACATGTGTATCCTTTCAGCTGGTAGACCAAATTATTCTGATTGTTCCTCATCAGATTTTAGTCCTTCTGTTTTGTGCTGTTTATATTAACTTCCATTAACTTCCATGTTTTGAGTGAAAGTTTAAAATGGGCTATGAAAATTGCTTTCATCACTTCTCAATTTTAAAATAAACATCAACACTGGCTTACTCTGTTCCTATAATAGATTCGTTTTAATCCACAATAMCGTAACCCAGAATGACTGCATGCTTTTAAATGTAAGTTTAAAAGTTTAATTTTTTATTTTGGTCAGCGATGTTAATAGATTTGCAGCACATGTAAGAAAGAGTTGTGTTTATTGAATGCTAGAAATTAGAGATTTAGGAGTTTTTGCTTTTGCAGTTGAGATATCTTGTTGCACTTTAATGTAATGCATTTACAATAGTAAATCTATAAATTGAATAGCCTGAACTTGCTGAGTCTTTGTACAGGTTAGCTTTGAGTTTGAGTACATTTTCCGTTCTTTTAAAATCATCAGTGATGAATATAGTCTAAGGATCTGAAGGTATATATATGCATATATCTTAAGCATTGTTGTTCGCTGAATAATTCATGTGAAAGCTGCTCATAAAGCTYGGCTAGTAATGTACCTTTGAAAGGTATTACCATCAATATCTGACATGACTTTGATTTCCCCTAATGATACGTAACCAGGAAGACTGCTTAATCTGTCACTGTGTATAAATCACTGTATTTGGGTGGTCAAGGAGACCACTGTATTTGGTAGTTTGGGAATGCAAATCCCTAATCCATCACTGGTAAACTGGATTTCTAAGTGCCGCTTTATATGTTCTGTTGTAGGTCTTTGTTTATAACATGTTTGATGGGTTTGGAGCTAGTAAGAGGTGAAACTAAGCAGAAAAGCATTTATTTAATGCTAAAATCCCAGCACGTAATGCTCATTTGAATAAGGAGAACTAAAATGTAGAGCGACAAAAGGTGAATAAACTATAAATGAGCTATGAACTACTAACCAGCTGTTACATTCCGTTTTAGAGGCAAACCAAATACATGCAAAGGAAAAAACCCAAGGAGAACAGAAAAGGGTTTTTGAAGCAAAACACAAATAAACAAGTAGTGCCAAGAATGCAACGGGAGGCCAGCTCAGTCACCATCGCAGGCGAGGACGCAGTCGTCGATTGCTTCGTAACGCTTTGCCCTTACGCAGCGTGCGTGCACACGCAGACACAGGGTGTGCGTACGGGGTGTATTTTATCCTCATTTCCCAGCTGAAGAAGCAAAGATGCTTTACCCACTGCCGTGGATAGACTCGGTATGGAGCCGAGATTAGAATTTAATTTGATCAGCTTTTAGCGAGAAGTAAGCATAGGCAGTTAGAAAGTGACGAAGAGCCTGTCAATACACCTGTAGAAGGCTTTGCTGAGTAGAAAAGTTATTCTCTGTAGTAAGTGACATGTTTGGGTGACAAAGTATCACCAACTTTGTAAGAAATTAGTTCATCATTTCATGCAATTTTGGCAGTTACCTTCACAACCACATCATAGGCTGATTCTGTCGGAGGAAAGCAAAGGGAACAAAGAGGATTAGGATTTCAAGTTTTATCAACAGTGAAGAAAACAGCCGTAATGTTTTTATCTAGTAAAAACTGTCTTTAGTTTCCAACTAAATATAAAAGCTTTTGGGAAGGAAAAATGGAGAAGCTAGAGAATAAYGGAGCTGTGAGCAGTAAGTGGGATGAGCTTGAAATAATTAAGCATTGCTGGAAAAAAATACTTTTTGAGATTATTATAAAAGTTTTGCACAAAGGACGTGGGATAGTCTAAATGAATCCAAGCCTTTTGTATGTGTCACACGAAATAAGCATCCTGAAAAATAAATTACTGTTAAGTACTGTTTGACAGTCTGCAATGTATTGAAAACTGCTTAAAGAGTCACGAGCAGACTAGTGCAAAACAATGCAGTCGATGAATCAATTGGCCATTTGCATTTTGTGGAGATTATCAGTATATATGTTGTTTCATTGCATCAGGCTGAAATGATGGATGATAAGTAAACTTGTTTACTTTGAAGATAATACTCAGTTTGAAGAGTTCAAAAGAAGCCAAYGTATAAAAAGAAGTTAAGGAAAGAAAAAGGAAATTATTTTCCTTCGTGGAAAGTGTTTTATGCATCCAGGGGGAAAAAAAAGTGCCCAGTAAATAAAAAAATCGAGCAGCAAGAGGTTATGGTAAAAAAGGACTTACGCAGTAAATAGTAAAAATGATGGGAGTAACTTCACAACTTGGTTGTTCTGTGAAGAATTAAAAGTTGGGTTTTTTTCCCCTAGTAGAAAATAAAAGTCAGATACTCATTRTACAAACCTAGCAGTCACTTGCTGTGCTGAGTTGGGCTACTGATATGCACACAGGAGTTGGCCCTTCATCAGTCAAAATCTCTGTGGCATCCTATCTCAGACTCAAAACACCAGGAAATCCAACCGTAGCCCCAAGRCCTGTAACATCTTGTCTCTTCCCCCGTCTCTCCCCAGACAGCTCTCCGCAGAGGAAGATGGTCTGCAGGTAGTATATGAATGGAACATTGCTAACTGATTTTTCCTCTTGGAAAAAGAGCTTCAGCTCTTGACTCTTTACGTCGAGTTGAAAACTGAAGTTCTTGTGTCAAGTAATAGAAGTAAGCTAATAWGAATTTTTCTTTAGAAGTGGGAGGGTGAAGGATGTTAGACGTGGATAAAGAAAAAGTATTGAATGGAACTTAAAAGGCAAAACAATAATGCAGTATCTTAATTGGATCCTATAAAAACATTTACTTCAGTATGGTAGTTACCCTTTTTATTGTTTTGCGGCTTCTAAGACATAGAGAAATAATTTAATTTCTATGTTTACTTTGAAATGAACTAATGCATAATGCTAGGTTTTCTGTTTTATGACTTGTTATTGCTTCACTGTATTAAAATCCTCTCAAAGTTCTTTAACCAGCACAGATCTGTTGATAATTGAAAACTAAGAATCAGCTCTCTAAACAAAGAAAAGGACAGATAAGTTTTTCCCCTGTGCTAAAGTAAATATTGATTAAGTCGATTGCATGGCAGTAGGAAAACTAAAGTGAAAAAATGTTTCTGATTTTTAGATTCCCTTCTTTTGGTGCGTGAGGATATTTAGCAGTGTGCAGGAGTGGAGATCGTGGGGCTGTATACGTGGAAGCAAAACCTGAACAGGAGTTACTTGGTTCTCACACCTTTCTGACTAGAAGTGAAATTATTTGCGTATCCCAAAGAACCAAAAATTAGTAGGCCAGATTTCCTTGGTTTTAATAAAAGTGAACTGATTTTTTAAGTGACTAATCTATGCATATCTCCTATTACAGTCTTAGTAAAGTTAATACTGCTTTTAAGAAACCTTTAAAAATGGAATAATTTCCCCCTCTTTTCTAAAGCTGTGTTTGGAGGGGCTTTCTGTGAGGTCCTTGGAGCCCTGCTGGGCATGGTTGGCCCTGGTCTTTCTACCATGTGCAAAGCTCGTGTACTGCTCCCGTGTTCAGCTTTAGCTTTGTAATTGTAATGTGAACTTGTAAGAGAGCTGAGAATGCAATTTTACACAGACATTTGACTGACTTTTTTCCCCTGTTTAAACAGAAGCAAATATTCCTTCTGATTTTGGTGACAATATCATTTAAGTACTAGTTCACAACAGTAATTGCTACTGTGTGACAGTTTGTGAAATGAAGCCATGATTTGCCGGGTTTTCATGGATTTTCAAATTACACTGGATCACCAGTCACTGCTGATTATTGCTTTGCAGCGCAGAATTTTAAGAAGAAACAATGCAGAGATGGGGTTTCTTGTAACAGTGAGATCCGAGCTGCATTAGGTCATGTTTGAGGGAAGCTGATGAAGTGTTCTGGAGGAGCTTATTTCTCTGCCCATGATGAGCTGCTTAGTTGATTGAATAGGTGACTCAGTTCTTGACAGCTGTCAATCTTGATGTTTGCTTCTGAACTTCTGTTTTGCCTCAGTGATCTTCATCTCTGGTTTTNCTCCTGTGCTCATTTAAGTTCTGGTCTCCGTGTTGCCTCTTCCTTTTTGAGTGGCAAACCTCTCATTGCTTTCCTGGAGTCCTCTCCACGTGCAAAGACATAAGTAGGCTGCTGTTTTTAAATTCTAATTCAAAAAAAAAATACAGAATCTGCAGGAAAGATGATATACTTTAAAATCTGAAAAAGCAGTCTAAAGATGAATAATGAAGTTCCCTTTGTACAAAACGGCTGATATAAGATAGATAGAGATATATATGAAAGATACCTCAGTTGGGAAATGGCTGGCTGAAAATCAGGATGAAATTGTCAGAATCAATATGTATGTGTCTGTCCAGACAATTTTTTTAAATGCATTTTGACCATCACATAAACTGAATTTTGCTGAATTTTTTTCTAGGAAAAAAACCAGGAGAGGGATGTCTTTGAAAGTTTCCCAGAGATGTAGCCTGAATTAAATTTTTTGAACACACAAATCACAGAACCTGCTCTGCAGCTTATAAATAAAGTATTGTTTTTGTTGTACCCAGTTGTGAATTATGAATAGGAATGCCTAAAAAGTGAAAAGCTACAATAGTTTCCAGACTATTGACTGAAATTAGAGATTTTTAATACTTTATTTCTTTTAGACTGACTCGCAAAGTACTGTAGTAGATTAATCTTGCAATTTTTTAAAAGCATTAAAATTACATACATCATGCCGTTTATTGAACTGTCACATGCATTGTTTGTATACATAACACTACTTAAATATTAAATACATTTTAAGACAGAAATAAATTTACTCCAGTGCTAGAACACTGAAGCCAGGAGGCCTCAAGTCCGTCCCCAGATGCGCTGTAATTTTGTGACCTATTGCGTGCAGTCTGGTAACGTTTATTTCCCTGGCTCAGGAACGTGCGGGTAGATAAGGAATTTAAGTACCTAAATGAGAAATTTTATTAAATGAGTAGCATGCTAGTAATTATGTGTGCATATGATAATGGTAATTTTTTTGGTAATATCACTATCCTGGATGAAATTTGAATGTTATCAAGAGGGGAACTGGGCTTAAAGCCTTAAAGTCTGTCCATTTATTCGTAATAATGTAAAGAGAAAAGACTGCTCTTTCTATTGCTGCACACAACAGATCAGGCAAAGCATAGTCGCCCTACATTTAATTTTGAAGTTCAGCATAATTTTCAGTATCTCCGAAATACCTGGCCTGGTTCTGATTTATAGAAGATGAAATTATCAGCCACACACAGAAAAACCCTGTATTTACTCAAAACTTGAGTATGCAATTTAAAATTAATGTATGTATTCTGTTGTAAGCATGACAATATTTCAAAATTAATGGAAAACTCTTGTGCCTGTGGAATCTTTGAAATGGGAAAGGAGATTTTATCTCTCCTTTTTTGATGCTTATGCACTCCTCTATATCAGATTTGCAAATGTGTCGGATCTGGTACTGTGTGTTGCTAGGTGGCACAGATGATAAAACATTAATTTTCAGTGTTCCTCTAAATGATTTTGTTTGTGGCTGATCTGTGTGTATGGGTGACTTTTTTTTTCTTCTGGAGGTGGTGTGATGGTGGGGAGGAGGAGAGGTGCTAAATTCAGGTTTATAAAGCAAATAATAAAAGATGTTCACACCTTCAAAAATATAATCAAAATGGTAGTTTGGCCAAAAGTGTGGTAGTTTTGCAAATTTTTCTAACATGTTTATTTGAGAGTAAAGTGAGGGTTTTTTCTCTCTGAGTGTAAATTGTCAAAACCAGGATGACGTATTACTGGGATTGTTTTCCTGTACTTGACTACAGATTATGGTTTTACAATACGTGATGCTGTTTTCTGAAAGGACAGGCACAGAACACGTGGTTAAAAGGTACTTCTGGAGTCTTCCAGTCCAACCCTCCGTTCAAAGCAGGTCCAGTTAGGTCAGGTCGCTCAGGGCTGCGTCCAGCCCAGCTTCCGATGTCTCTAAGAACGTAGAGTTTACAACCTTTCTGGACAACCTTTTCTAATACTTAACTGCCCAAATGATGAAAATTTTTGCCTTATATCTCATTGGAATTTCCAGTTAATGGAAATCTAAGGTGGCAGGTGCCAGGACGTCATGCAGAGGATGGATAAACGCACACTAGGGTGTTTCTTACTGGTCCAGTTATATTCTGTGAGGCGTGTGAGGTTTCTTGTCAGAGCAATGAGGTAAATGGTTTGACATTCCGTGTTCTGCATCTGCTCTTTTGGCTTCTTTGTTACGGGGAGAAGATTGGTTGGACTCCAGCTAAGCTGACCAGAAACGTAATGTCCTTTTTACTCCTGAAGGCATGACCACTGGGACTCGGGAATCCTGCATCAGGTCCTTGACACATGCCTGCAAGAATTTTGGGGTTTGAGTGGTAGGATCCACTGGTCATCAGTCCAAATGATTTTGCTGCCTGCACTATCTGTGACAATCATCAGCTGTCAGATCGGATCATGTTCCTGCTGTAGGTGCTACTTCTCTACACTCTCATTATTTAAATCTAGACGATCTCTGTGTATGTGTTTATAGCAAGACCTTGTTTTTTTTCTAGCAATATGCACCGTGTGTTTTCATGAAACTGGTTTTCCACAGTCCTTAAATAGCTTGAGTTCGCTATGGAGTTTGGTACCTCTAATCTCAAACTCATGCTTTTGGATGAAGCRTTTTAATTCAAGGTAAGATCCATCTTACCTCCTTTTACATGGCTAACCTTTAAACACCTAAATGTGAGCTACACATCTCTGAGCTTTCTGTTACAATCAATGGAGAGAAATAAATCACAGAAAGTGATTCAGCTTGATCAAATTAGGAATTGAAGATAAGTTAGAGTAATTGCTGTCTTAGGCCATTTATTCCTTTCCATTGTCTATAGGAAACTTTGTCAGTTAAACGTGAGCTAGTTACATTAACTCGTGGAAACCTTACCTTAGGTGACTGAAATCCCACCTTCCTGTTATTATACTGCACTTCATATATTCTGCTTAATTAATTATGGATGCTGCTTTGAGCAGACAGCAGTTCTGTCTGTTTCCTGTCACAAATTCAGTGACGGATATGCTTTGGAAAGAGATTTTGGGGTGAGCGATGTGTTACGATTTAAATGATTGAATGTATTTTGATGTGACAGTTAGTTGTCTAACTAGAAATCAGTATTTTCTGAGTTCTGAGGAAAAATATTCTGAGGAAGGACAAATGATAGCACTGYGTAAAGGTAGCTGACAGCCCGGTGGCATGGTGGGCTGAAATTTCCAGGCACAAAGACTATGCAAATGTTGACAAGACTTGTGAAATATTGTACTTGGTCTGGATAGTAATAAGACCGGTTTTAGCCAAGCTGTTTCCACTTGAGGCCAGCACTCAAGAGTCTGGGAAGACACTAGATGACCTGCAAAGAGAAGATATGGGGGTTTTTTTGTTTGTTTGGTGGTTTTTKCCTTTTTTTTTTTTTTTTTTTTTTTTTTTTTTTTTTAGGCGGCTAACCTTCTGAACTGCTGGCACTAGCTGTCAAAAAAATACTTGTTTGAAACACGGAGACTGGCCCGTATTTTTGAGTTAGGAATAAAGGCAGAAATAAAACTTAATGTAGAAGCCTGAACCTATTAGAAGTTGGTGGTATTTTTTTTCCCCTCCATAATATTGTCAACTTTGTGCTTGGTGAAGAGGATTGATAGCATGGAAACCGTTTTCTCTAAGGAGTAAAAAAACCCTAGATGACCAGCTGTTCCTCAGAGGTGGAAAGAAGATGCACCTGACACTAATAATTTATGAGATAATTCCCTGCAAACTCTGGACTCGAACTGAATACTTGTACTTTGAGATTGGGGTGAAGTTGAGGCAATGCTCGATTGTTCAGGAGGAAAGAGATTCTGACTTGTGGTTGGGATTTGATGTTTATTTTAGAGCTCTTCAAGAGCACGATAGTATTTGGAAGATACTTTAATAGCAAGTGAGGCTGTCACGTATCCATGATAAAATGCATTTTATTATGTGCTTTTGCAATTCACCAAATGGATAACCCTACTTTAAGTGTAGAATTTATAGATAGAAAAGCATTGCAAGAATATAGCTCAATATTCAGAAGTATACCATCTATAAGAGGCAATGAAAACATGTCTYGGTGCTCGGAATTGCATTCATTCATAGTTCATCACCAGCAATTGTGAAAGTAACTTTTATTGAAATACTGTGATTTTTTTCCATATTAGATATAAGGCCCCTTAAAGTTTTATGTTGCTTTCATTTTTTTGAGTTTTCCATTCTGTCTTCAATAACCTACAAGGAGTAAGTGTTTTTTCTTTTCCTCATGCATGTTTTCTTTCACCAAGAAGGAGGTGTTGTGCTCTCAAAATGTTAAAACCTTTCGAACATCCCTGTGCAATATTCATGCATGAATATTGTCTCAGTCCACAGGGACATTATCCCCCGGAGTTACAGGAAGATGTTGTAAGAATTTGGACTAAAGCTCTTGAGTCCCTTCTTGTAAAGCTCATGCTCAGGGAGGTAGATGATGCTCTCCTATGCAGTGGCAGGMGTTTTGGGTGAGTCAAGAAGTGCTGGTCGCATGAGAAGTGTTTTGACTAGAAACATCTCCAATCAAACAAATCTCTAAGGATATAACCGTTGTGTTTTGGAATGAAGAATGATCAAATAAAAGCTTACGGTGAGGTCTTAATTCGGTCGATGACAAAGCATTCTCTGACTTCACTGAGGTCAGCTTACATTTCAAGTATTGAAAAGCTGTCTAAAAATCCCTACCATTTTATACATTTTGAAAAGTAAATTGTTAATGATAAATGCATTTCTATCACCATATCAATATAAATCAGAGATTAAAAAGATGGATAGTGTTTCCATTGTAYGTTAGTATTTAACTGACTCCACAGATTTTTGTCTATGTAATAAATGAAAGGTGTTGTCTGAAAGATTCAGACAGATTCGGGGTCTTTGTAGTTRCTCATTGTAAATTTTCTATACTGTATTTAATATTGGAAGAAGAGTCCTAAAGTAATTTTAAGTAGTATCAGAGTTTTTCATTGTCCTTTAAATTTTTGCAATGATGTAAGAGTGTGACCTTTCACTGCTTAAAAAAAAGAAAAAAAGTATAAAAAAAAAAAAGTACCTACCACAGGAAAGCAAATGCCATCTACTGTATTTAGACGTAAGTGTTAAAAAGTCATCCAGGTAGAACAGCCTTCTTTCTCCTCCTCTTGGTCTGCAAAGATAAATAGATGTTAAACCTTCCAACAGTAGGCTCTCTGAGTTAGGCTGGTTAGACCTTCGCAAATARAAAGATGCTGAAGCGTATTATCTTATGTTTATTCCTTCCTGACTTTGAACAATGGAAGGAAATATTTTTATTAAAAATTGAAGTGTTGCTTTTGTTGTTTAGCTTCTTGATTGGAATTTGTCTTGTAAACTTATAGCTCATGACAATGCCTTAAAGATGCTTTTAGTTTACATATTAGTGAAATCTGAATCTCCTCCTGACTACGCATTTCCAGATTAGCCTGAAGTTTATTGGGCAGATTTATTTGAGAGAAAAGAAGTATGTAATCCTTTTAAACAGCATATGTAGCAAAGATGATTTTTTATTTACTGTTTTTTTACAAAAAAGAAAGCATATACAGTTTGGTATATTAGCTTGGTTTTGTAAACACTTCTGGGCAGTGAAGGCTGTGGTAGAAGAGGGCTCCACAATTCTTCTTGGGGAAAAATGATGAGCTTTGGGATCACTTAAGTCACCTTCTCTCTTCCATACAGTTGTTAATATCATTTGGTTATTTTTTGGTAGTATTTGCCTATTTTCTGGAGGTTTTGTTTGTTTGTTTTAATTGTAACCAATGGAAGCTTTCCCCTTCTGTTGGTAAGAGGAAAATGTTTACTTTTTACAGTTTCCGTTTATCTCTTCAGCTCTTGCCTGGGGGTGTGTGTATGTGTCTATTCTTTTGCAGATATGAATTACATTTTCTGTCTAGAGATCATAAGTTTTTTTGAAAGTGAAACAAAATGATTAAACTGAAGTCAACTACATTATTTGAAGCCGCTGTATGTGTTTATCCTCATAGTCCTTAATCCTTGACTTTGCCTCAGGCTACTAACCCTGGCTGGTTATTAATTCCTTAAAAATGCCCTGAGCCAGTGTTGCTGCTGTTATAACTTCTTTGGGGCTGAAATGAAGTTGACGTTTTTCTTAGCTGCAGCATCTTCTCGCTGTAATGTCGTAGGATCAATTGGTTACAGCAATGCTGCTATTTCACCATGTGCCTCAAAAAATTTATTTCTCGTACAGCATCTGTTTAGACTTCTCAAGTTAACGTTTAGTCTACCAGGGACATAACCTATTTTAATGAACGAATTTCAGATCTTTTGGAAATACTCTCACTATACAGATCCTAAGTGGCCTATTATGAAGAAACCCGTGTTTGTACTATGTGAAACAAAAAGAAACCCGTCGGCAAGATCGGAAACTTAGCTCATTATACCGTAGGAAGAAGACGACTGTGAAATTGGGGTGAAATACAATACCATTTGAAATGTTATAAACTTCTTTCTGTATACGTTTTGGGGCTGATTTCATAAACTACTTTAAAATGCTCCCAGGGGAAAAAAGTTGCCCAGTATGTTTGAGTCTGCGATTTTCCTCTCCTGAATGTGTGGATGAGCTTCTTCCAGGCTGGAGTTTAGAGTTTTCTGTTTTAATAGAAGCCTTCCTATAAAAATCAAATAACATGCTGTAAAATTGCAGATTAGCTTCAGGAGCAGCRAAACAGCTTGGCGAATTATCTCCTAGCGCTAAAGCCATTCCCTTCCTCGTCAGCTGGCGCGAGCTGTGCGATAGCCGGCGGAGCGCAGACAATTTGTGCTGCCGGACGCCCAGCTTGACTCCGACTGACTCAGCGGTGATGGGGGGGACGTGTCGGAGGAAGGATGAGTCTGAAGGATGTGACGGTGCGTGGAGCCTCTGCTCCTCTGTGCCCGGCAYGCAGCTCAGCTGATGTCCTAGGAAATTCCCGCTGCCGTGGGAAGCCTGTGGACCAGCGTGCGGCTCTGTGAAAGCCCTGAGGAGGAGGAGGAGCAGAGTGGTTTTGCCAAAATGCCACCATCTCTTTGCTACGCTTTTATAAATGTATACTTCTTTTTGTGTGTGTGTTAAACATCATCTGTTTCCATGGGTTCAAGACGTGCTCTTGTTTTTCAGGATGGGGTAAAACATCTCTAAAAGTGGGGGGGGGTCACTTAAACACCTTCAAAAACGAAAACATACTCCCCTTTCCCCCACCCAAAAGTTTTCATTAAAAAGGAAGTTTTGTCTCCAGATTCCTATTTTGAAAATGAATGCCTTAAAAGCCCACTGCATAAATAAAATCCCAAACCACTTGTGCTGCCTTCCAGGAAACCATGCCCAGCAGACATCTTGGAAGAAAAATCACTGGATTAAAAAACAGCAACAGAAGGAGGCTATCTGTTACCATCAACAGGAATATTTAGCAATCTACTCCTCCCTTAGTGACAGAAGTCCAAAATATAGRATACTTTTAAGTGTCCAGGCATGTCCAGCCACCAGAGCATCTTCCAGCTCATGTTATAGACCGGGCAGATAACTTGGTTTCTAATCYTCATGCGAGGGACAACACAGAATGTTATTTCAATGCATCTTTGTAGCAATCTATAAAGAAGACTTAAATATTTGAATAATATAATKAAAAGTTTTAGTCCGATACATTACRTTTAGTACGTTTCATTGACCTATTTGCGTCTTGTTGTATTTGTATCACATCATCGTAAAGCTTCCTCTGTTCTCATAGTGCCAGAAATGTTTCAAATTACCATTTAAATGGTAGAGTTAATCATTATAGATAATTAAAGCAAAGCCTGTGTGAAGAATGCTGAAATTCTGTGAATATTAAGCCAAGATATTATTTTATGCAAGATTACTGTAATGAATATCATATGAAATAATTCCATCCACGCTRAACAACTTCATTAACTGTAATCCATACTTGGTATCTCACCATTTTCCCTGTTAYGACACATGTGGGAGACAAAATTAACAAGACGATCAGCACACTGTAATTAAGAGGCAAGTGGCCGCATGGCATGGGACATCCCAAGCAACTATGTTTGAGTCGGTGAATATAATTTATACTTCTAAGTTTGTTTTCAACGTATTATTTATAATGTTGTTCAACAGCGATATAATAGCTTACGGAAGTTGAAATGTGAGATGCACGTAGTGGTATGTAAAGGCTTCAGAAATTAAACGGAGGCATCCAGCTGCCTTTTCTCCAGGGGAAAGGAGAAGAGTGTCTCCTTTTGTAGCTGCATAAAGTTTCCTTAGCCAGAGCAAGTTACTACGTTAGATGGGAGGAGAAGGATCTGGGCCATTTCTGTAATGCCTCCCAAAACTCCTTTTTRCCCAGCACACAGCAAGAGCTGGTTCCGCCACCTCCATCCTGCAGCAAACTTTCTCTTCTGGATGATGGTGATCCCAAAGCAAATTACATTCGGGAAGCCTGGATCGTTGTGATACGGTCTGTAAAAGCAATGGAGAAGCTAATTCAGATAAGTGTTACTTCTTATGCATTAAAAGCTGTGAATTAAATGCTGGAAATGAAAGATCTTAATCTTGAGAAAGTAGAACAGATTTAGTTTCAGTGTTGAACTTGGCTCTCCTGGCTGCGCAGAGAAATCTGTGAAGATTTTGAACATTTAGCAGAATTGGACTCGGCGTCAAGACAGTCTGGAGCTTGACTCGAGCTAACGCTGATCTTGTTTCAGCAAAGTTCCCCGCCGCAAATTGAGGTTCAGCTCCCTGAAATGTGCAGCACAGCCTGTGATACGGGAGAGAATTAGCGAAGGGTTAACAAGCAGGAGTGGTTGATCAGAATAGCTAAAATTTTCATAGCGCTTCTTGTGTTTTCGGAGCCGCATTTACAGCGCTTACGCTGGCGTGGGAGAAGGCGGGGAGCTCCTGGCAGGGAGACAGCAAATCACAGCTATTCACAATGKGACCAAACTCTGCACGGCCGATGGGGGCGGGGGCGAGGGGGACGAGGTACGTACGTTGCATTAAAGGTCTGCTAGTCAGGGGAAAAAAAAAGTGAGTCATTTTAGTTCCGTCCTCCCTCTAATCTTGCAGAGCCCCTCTCCGCTCCCTTGCTTCAAGCGCAGCCCTGGAGGCACAATCTTGTTGTTTCAAGAGGAGTTCTGCTCTGGAAGACGTCCCCTTTCTTACTCGACGGCGCTGCCAAAGATTATTGAAAGCCTGTATCTGCTGACTCCAGTGACAATTTCTATTAAGTTTTCCATCACCAACTTCTATGGTGATGCATGAATAAAAAAGAACACAGCTTGACTTTCAACTCCAGAGTTATTTTTACAAGGTTGGCTGTTAAAGACAAACAAAAGCAAACATTTTCTTTCTAAGCTGAGCATATTTGACATTGAAGGTCAATGAGAGATAATACGACCAGAACTCTGATGTTTAGGCACACGGTTGCTTATGGAGCAAATTAAATGATTTAATGACTTCACCCCTTCCTCTTCTATCTTCCCTAAATGAAATAYAAGCCCCTTCACCCCTTTGTGAGTCTGTCAGCCCGTCCGTTCACTCAAAAACCCTTAAAGGATTTTGTCTGTGAAATCCGCACCTTCCATTACCCTTGCCAGGTGCAGCAAATGGAATTCCTGAAATGAGATTCAGGGGCGTCGTGTGACCGCTGCTGCCATTATGCAGATGGTCATTTCTCCCCTTGCTGATTAATATCAAACAGCCAAGAGAAAGATTAAGAAGTACCACGTGCCTCAAAGCCTTTTTTTTCCTTGTATTCTCTGACAGAAAGAAAAAGAATAATCCTGGAAACCAGTTGGTCAGGGAAATGAAGAGGGTTAGTATCTATTGATGCTCAGAGCTGTGCATGAGCTTAGCCCTCCTCCGAGGAGAGAGAGGGAGGGAGGGGGAAAGAGAGGTGTGGATGTTTTTATGGGAAGGTGCTTTTCTCACGGTGCCCAAGATAAAGGGACTGACATTCTTGCAGCGTTCTAGTGGGGGTGGAAGAGTAACTGGATCCTGAATTAGGTGGTTCACTAATGTGCGTATTTTTTCCAGGCCAAGTAGTTCTGCCTAGCGCCTCGGGCTTCTGGAACAGGGTTTTTATGGCACTTAAGGTCTCAGATTTGTACTTTTCAAACCAAAGAAGATGCGAGTTTTGTAATTTCTGCAGCCTCCCCCCTGTTCTTTTTTAAATACTAGGTTCAGTCCAAGTGATGGTTTTGATTTTGGGGTTTTTTTTTGGAATCAGCTTAATTGTGATATTATGTGGTTAATTTTATTTGGATGGAAATAATTTAATGCAGCACATAATGTATTGAGATCCTGATTTTTTTTTGTCGAGTTTACAGTCTTTTTTCCAATGTGGGCTGTGGTTTCATTACAGTAAGTTCCTGCTTTGGATGCAGAGACTTACGTCAGATTCACCAGCTGCTGCTCTCTCTGAATAGGCAGCCTGCCAGTACCAAGGATTAGCTGGGTTACTGTTTGTCCCACCAGTTGTTTTTAAAATCTTTAACTGCAGAAACATCCTTGGGTGTCGTCCCTGCAACTCCRTGCCTGATGCCCTCCGTTCCCACCCTCTTTCCCCCTCCCTGCCCCCGGTGATCTATTTTGCTCGCCCTTTTGGTATTCAGTTACTTGCTTTGGAAAATACTTTTGTAAATATATTTGTCTTTTGTTATAAGCTAGCAACCTTCCATATAAATATCTTTCATTTCTTGTCTTAGGTGATGGCTTTTTGGGAATGGGTTTCCTTCGTCTGTTACAATGGCTACAGTATTCAGATACTGTCATTAAAATGCTTATCATAGGGGGCGAATGACTCTCTCCGATAATCCAGGATGAGAAAACAGCAGCAGTAAGCAGTGCTTACCTGAACCACAGTTTGCTCAGCTCTTGGCATAGTTTTGTCAATAAAATTACCCCCATCCTCCAAGGGCCATGGCTTGGAGGCAGTGCCTTTGTGCAAGTCCTTCTCAGTCTATCAACTCTGCTAATAAAGCTGAGCCGAAATCCTAAACGGACTCCTAATTGAAGCTAACTTGCCACGTTGGTGCTGCTGAGCAGCGTGGCTGTATCGCAGCCGAGGCAGGCAGGGATTTGCCTTACAGGGGCTGCCTGAAGTACCAAGCGGGTGTATTTCCCCGGAGGAGCTGAGGCTGGGAGCGGAGGAACCCGGGGCCGAGCGCCTGCGTGACAGCACTGGGAGCAGAGCTGTACCCCTGTTATTGTTTGCGCTCTATTTCTGTGCTCCCACGAGAGCATCTTGGGACATATCGTGTGTTGCTTTCTACTAAGATGCTTCTGCAGTCTTCAGCTCTCCCCCTTGCCCAAGTTAATCGTGACAGTTTTAGAGCAGGCGTGTCCTTTAGGGCAAATAGCGGGAAAGTTGTTGGAAGACCCTGAACACTTCGACGCGTTTGCYGCTGTGCTCCTTGCAAAGATGACAGGTTTTAGCCCAAGTTTAAAAAAGAAATCTGAATTGTAACCGCAGCCCAAGCCAGAGCAGCCCACCTGGACTTACGGGATCTTTGTAGTTTTACCAAAGGTGGTGGTATTGGGCCAAAACACGCATAGGAGCTAAGGGGAACTGTGAGTTGAGTGAAGAGAGGCTGCGGTGCTGTTCCTCTGCTCCAGGGCAGCTGCTTCCCTCCAGGCTATGGGATTTAACTTCGTTAACCACGCTTGGTCRATAGGAGCGTGCGTTTTAAGAGCTACAGAAGATTTATTCTTGAAAGGAGGAAGAGCATTTTGAGGCCCATAAGGTTCATGCTGTGAGCGTAAAGAAGAAGTGAAGTGTCTGGCAGGAGCAAGAGAGTAGCTTGGCTGGGGAAGAAAACATGGCAGGTTTAAGATTACGGTTTCCCTCTTTCTCCCTAAATACCCTTCGGACAGAACGGTGTGGGTCTTGACCCTCAAACCCTGTTGTTTTTTCCCTAGAACACAGTTTTGCCAGGTGAGTACAATTGTGATGAGAAGYGTGTGTGGAGCTGCGTCGTCTTCAGTTTCAATCTTTGTCAGCAGCTATATGTGATAGTGGGATGTGTTTATATTCAGAGTATTAGTATGTCTCTTGAGTGAATGAATAGGGAAAAGCTTTTGTTCAGARCTCCCCTGGATGCTGCAGCTATCGTCAGCTCTTCAGAGCTGMCGATAAGTGCCCTGGCAGCGGGTGGTTGAATCAGCCGTAGCATATATGCGGCTATACAGGCCTGTGCCCTGTAAACATTTCTCCCACAGTTCTTGCTGCTACTTGACGTGAAGAGCTCTACTGCTGCGTCACCTGCTTCTGCTGCACTGCTGATCTGCCCAAGCCACGTTGTTTCTCTTCAAAGAGCTCCAAGCCTTCCCTCCCCACACTCGTGTCTCGTGATTTCCAGCAAAGAACTCAAAAACATCATCCCGTGGTTTTTTTGGGGCAAGCACACTTCTTGGGCATTTATGCATCGGTTATCTAAYGGCTGTGTCCTGCCCAGAGGACTGTGCACCAGTATGCCACGAGTCCCCACTCAATTCTTAAATGTACTTCTTCCGCTGGATTTAAGATCACCTGAGGAAGCCAAAGTGATAATAATGGGAGAAGAAAAAAACCACCCTAATTCTAGTTCAATAAATRCTGGACTATTCTACAGTTTTAAAAATGTATATAAATATTGTAACATTTCATTAATATGCATACACATTTTAAGAAGGCATTACTTAACCATTTGAAACCTGGTAGTTGCCAAGCTGTCAAAGATTACTTCACTGAGGAATTCAGTGGAGGGATATGTCTGATGTGAATTCTTAAAAAATGTTTCCTTAATGTTAGTTTCACAAGTAAGAAAGTTAACCTTCTTGTGCTCCCCTTGATGAACTCTTATGTAGTGCACAAGCCAAAAGATTCCAGTGTTGTTTGTTTGKTTTTTTTTAAATTTCAGTGGTATCTCAGTATGGTAATGCATAGGTTGTCAGTACTCTGAATGACAGGAGGAAAAGGTGATTGTCTTTGATTCTTTGAGAGCTGGGACCTGCTTAACAAGCATCCTACCTGGAAGATATTCTTTCTTTTGTTGAGTGCCATGTTTCATTTTGTAAATGACATATAACTACGATGGCCCATGTGTCATTGGCTTTCCCTTGAGATAGAAAATACAAAATCCTACAATTTTCTGGAATCATTCCATTGTCCCACACACTAAAGACTGTATAAATGATGCCTGTTTAGTTGTTGGAGAACTAGTGGCATTGCCATGCCACTAAAGGATGTTCTCTGCTGAGGAGAGAAGAATATGCTTTTTGACCTTAACGATTTAATGGATTTCCTTAAAAATCAACTTAAGTTAAGAAAGTTAAAAAGAAGACAGTCATAAAAGCTCCGCAGTCCAAGGAGGGAAATTTAACTTTAATGGTAGCCTGAACTGTGGTAGCTGGATCATGCTTATGTTTAGGTGCAGGTTAACAGCGTGATCTCGACAAAATGATTTTATTGTTCCCCAAATGCCATTTTTATTTAATGTTGTCTGTGGTTGGTAAGCTGCTCTTTTGATGATTCGATGAACTGTCCTAACGGTCCA
Source organism: Oceanodroma leucorhoa (assembly GCA_030449065.1). NCBI lineage: Eukaryota > Metazoa > Chordata > Aves > Procellariiformes > Oceanodroma > Oceanodroma leucorhoa. The sequence goes on along the minus strand of JASVER010000045.1, from coordinate 278,707 downwards.
TCTTGTGTCTGTATCTTTTTTTTCTTATTTTCCCATGCCATCTTCCAAGGCCGTGTTAGCACACAGATGATCAGCAACAGATTAAGTGCTGCTTACGGGTAACAACTGTGGACTAGGACCTGATCCAGCAAACCATTAMGCATGGACCTCGTTTCATTGACATCAGTCGTGACTATTTGTGTTCTTAAAGGTGAACATACGCTTTGGTGCTTCAGTGAATCAGTCTGCAAAGATATTTGTAAGTTAATGTCAGGACTGTCATAAGGAGTCAAGAGGTGGCTTTTCTTTAGCAGTGCTTCTTCGGTGGTGTCCAGCAAAGCTTTTTGGAGACACCACCTGGAAATTATTTCAGGTTTTATTATGGGGGAAAAACCAACATATTTTCTTGCAGGTAAGATTAATGATTCCAGTCCAACTTGACTCAAAATTTAGGAAGAGGTGCCTGTATCTGGCTTGGGCAAATGCTGCTTTGTCCTTGGTTGAAGTTTGTCAAATTATTATGTCAAAAGTTTAGAGGTCTGTGAGAGAGTTTCAYGCTGTTTTTGGTTGGACCCATGCTTCTTCTGTAAAGAGAAGCAAGGGTCTCTCAGAAATAGGTAGCTGGTCCTCCTCTGAAAGAAATATTCCTCATGTTACCAAATTTCATTCTTACATTCTTATAACACAAAATATTTTCTATCTGCTCATGGCATGTTGGTTAAAAGGAAGTATTCTCCTGTTTAAAGGTTGGTGTTGGTGTTTCCGAACTTGTTTGTGTACTGGGTGATCRAGGTAGGACACCTAGCTCTTCTACTGTCAAAATGTGTGTTTCTTCTTTAGACTTGAGAAGGTCGGGGGAAAATAATCCCCCGTTCTCATTGCCTTCCTGGCTGCTGTGTGAATATGTTAGAGTTTGGCTGTGTGCTTAGATATAGCATGGTTCTTGAAATAAAGTACACAGATTCATTAAACAGCAGAGAAAGAAAAATGGTGCTCATTGTATTGGTATCACTTCAGTCTTTAGTTTATTGTGGATATGAAGTTAAAACTCTAGTATCAAAGTGTGTTCTAAAAATATGCGTAAGTTAAATTATTTAATGTATTTTTTTCATAAATGTCATAGATATCYTATTAGTATTGCCTAAGTTGTCTGATTTTGCTTCATACTAGCAATAAAGTAAGTTATATGTGTGAGTTGATATAGAAAGGATTATTCAAAGCATAAGGATTAAAAATAAATTCCTTCTCAACTGTTTTTAAAAATCCATACCATACAGACTTTACGCAGTACTTTAGTAATATGCCCCCTTTTGAAAGAGAATTTTTAAATAAATCAGGATGAGCCTGATTTCTTTTGTTTAAAAAAATAAATGTTGACACAACTGTGTAGCATTTTAAAAATGTAAAATTCAAATGTTTGAAATGAAGATAGCTGTAATGTTGCCACATATTACAGATGTTAGTATGCAAATACATTAAAACAACAGAATTACACTTTTAAACTGACATTTATTGGTTTGAATATTATTTGAAGGTAGTGCAGATATAGGATAGTGGGTGATCCATCGCATGGTTGGCTGTAATGGCTGCAATCTTTTTCATTATCAGTTCAGTATTGGGAAACTGCAGTCCTAGAAAGTTATGGCTTTAGGAAAAACAGTGTGTTTTGTCTTGCTTTAATCTCGTATGTGAAATGGTTACGCTGATGACTTCACTGTTTTGAAGATTCCCCAGTTCTTCTCCCAAGACTAATACTCCTAAAGACCAGATTTCAGGAAGAGGTGCAKCAGCTTACATGAGGGCTCCTTTATAACTACTAAGACTGAAAAGTCAAGTCAGTAACTTGAAAGGGAAGTGTAAAATGGTGTGAAGAGACTATTCTATATATAAGAAACAATCTTGGTATTAAGCTTGTATAGTTTATGTAAAAAACATAGCTTCTTAGGATATTGCTGCTTTTGCGCTTTGATAAAACAGCGTTACTGTAGTGAGCTAATCTTACAAAGTGGACTTTTTGAAACAGTACTAGTAAAAGCCATGTAAAGAGAATCCAGGTGAAGATGTTGAGTTAAATTTTGGGTTTCTTTTTGCCATTCCAGTTAAAGATGGCAATTAATGCAGTCGTCTTGATCTTTTTTCGTTTAGTCACTCAGCATAAAGCATGAAGCTCTCGATTCAAGCCTCCATATAGCAAGTGATTGCTTCCTACTATGCTGAATAGGGCTGTTTCTCAACTGCGACTGTATCTAATCAGCAGAGAGTGGGCTGACTTCACACCACTTATTGAAAACACATTTTCATAAGGCTTCTTTGCTGATAAATATCCAACCAGAATTCTCTTATATGTTGTAGTATGCATTGCTATTGAGAAATGTTTAAAAATGCATGTATAGTATCAACTGTACAAATATGGGTTTGTAATACTTCTTAGCATATTCATTATGAATTCTTGAAACGTTAAGTTATCTCTGTCCTACAGTATATCTGTGCTGAGCAAACCGTGGCTGGGGGCCAAATCCATTTTACAGCTATCCAAAACAGTCTTGTGACCAATCAATCAAGTTTACACTTATAAAATGCCCATAGTGTAAGCACCTAAGGCACTGTGCATAATCCATACTAAAATAAATATGATATACTATCTCTGAATAGCGAAGTCAGGTGAAATTAGACATGTGCCTCTGAGGTCGTAGTAGATAAAGGAATCTGGGTCTGTAGGAGGAGATGATTAACACGTGGTACAAATGCACACAACTCGTAAGGCAGTCACGCTTTTGAGATGTGAATGGAAAATTGATTGAATGTCTGAAGGGACTGATAGGATAATGAATAAGAAGGTTTTACAAATGGGACACAGTCAGGCCACTGAAACTTCTTCCACAAATTAATGTTTAGCTCTGAGGAGAAGGCTATCCTCTCCTCTGTCACAATCACAACTCCATGAGCTTCAATTACTACTAAAATTTACTTGCTGTTTGGTCAGGGGTATTGACTGTARGAGTGGACAGCCCTCAGGCTTAACAGATTTTGCAATAGGAGCACTGCGTATTGGTAAAATTGGTGGCGTCTTCTTTTAGAAAAAAGGAAACGAACTCCATGTCATGAATGAAAAACATAAAAAAAAAAAAAAGAAAAACCCCACAGTCCACAGTGGGTCTGGATACTGCGGTTTATTTAAGAACCAACTTYTAAGAACCAGGCTTTTACCCTGTTTGATGAKCTCGCACTCGCATTGTGCCCTCCCAGCGTCACCTTCTGTAGGTCTCTGCTTCCCTTGCCAGGACGGAGGGTGCTGGCCACGGGAGGTGGGACTGAAAGTCAGGTTGATCTGCGCTGTGCCACTGCTTGCTCTTACCTCTCTTGGGCATCACTGGCCAAGGTCCCCGGGTGGCCCCCAAGATTTGCCTCCGTGCATAAGCCTGATATCCAGGATCTGTCCTCCAACCAGCATTTTCACCTCCTTCTTCCTGCCTCCCAAGCCCCCCATTTTCCCAGTCTAACTGGCCCATGTGCAGAAGTGCAATGTATCATCTGCCTCCTAGTTTGTGGTCTGTCTCATGTCCGTGCCAGCTGCAGCTAGCAAGTAGCAGGTTTGTGTTTGAGCATTCAAAAGTTCAGTCTTGCTCCCCCCGGTTATCTGTTACCTATTAGCTTTTGCGATTTAAGCTACCTTTTTTTTTGCGAATGACACCCCAGCACTCAGCTATTAGTAGACTGTGCAGCTATGAGCATCCAGCCACTCGGTGTGTCTTACAGCAGTAACGATCGAAAGAAAGCGGTGTTTTTTGASAACGGGTGAAATAGTTTAGATAGATAGTGCAGAATTTATTCTAATACGTGAATCCAGTATGTAATGTGCAGGTAGAAAAAATTGCTTCCTGTTCTGCTAATCTTGGCTGGATAATTGACAGCCTTCTGGAACTTCATTTCTAGCCTTTTCAGCTTTCGTTGATAAAGATGCAAAAAAGACAGACATGTACAAAAGGACTGTATATAGCGTATAATTCATTTTGTAGAGCTAGAACATCTAGCTGAATGTGCCATTGATTTATCCTGGCACTAATTCCTGGTGAGTAGCTCATTTTGAAAGTAGCTACAAGCTGGCATATTTGCAGGAGCATTGAATTCTGGCACGCAGTCACTGTTGTATTAAAAACATGATGTGCAGCGAGYCTGGAGAGCCTTTGAAAGTGAGATATCAATAGAAGCTATGAGTTGCATTGTTATTCTCAGTACATACAGTGTAAAAAAAACCAAACAGAGTAAGCTATATATGTTACCCATAGTGTGCAGTTTGTGGCGTGGATTTTTCTTGCAAAATGTGTTAGCGATGTTGCGTTTATTAAAAAATTGTACTCAAAGCCACTTTAAAGCCCATATGGTATCTGTTATGATTGCCTTAATAACAATAGCGTAATTATGGGTATTATATCTTTATAGGATTGAATGTGCAACAAACATTGCTTGTGAGCAGCAAGTTTTCATAAGAGATGACAGCTGGTTTAGAACCAAAATTATAGCTTATTTATTGTGTGTATACATTTGAGCTGGGCGAAAAATAGCAAAAGAATGAAATCTGCAAAAGAACTATTTCTTGCTAAGTGTTATTTTGCAATAAAAAAGCTAGTTGTACACTAATGAACAATAAGAATGGGTTGGTTGGAAATAACATACTTCTGTAAAATAAGATGTTTCAAAAGGGTGCCTCTAGCTGCAGAATCTACCAAGTATCAAGTTTTTTTCACTTTTCTTGGAGGGAGAGGAGGAAGACGAGAAGGGGCAGCTCCTTCAGAATTGGAAAACTGTGCTCAGTAGTGGAAAGTTGTAGTGGAAAACATCGAACTAAAAGAGATGACTAATCACCACCTCTGTAAAGCAAGGATGGGTATGGCCCTGATGAGAACAGAGGGGAGAGAAGGAAGGAGCTGCTGAAGGTTCGTCGTATTTTGTATGGATCTTGCAATGGAAAGTCTCTGCACTCTAGGCTGGCAGGGACAGCGCTGACTTGCAGGCAGTGGCCCTCGTACGATTACCCCGAGCATTAGTTACGAGAGCGAGTTGAGTCGAAAAGATCGGTTGCAAGAAGGTTAACTCCAAAGTAGGGTGCTCTTCTCCCACTTTTCCGTGGTTTTTCTAAACCTATGCCTGTCTGAAGTAGTGGTGAGTACCACCCAAAAATTTCAGGTACCTCAAGCCTTTTACATGCTGTAATCTTGRTGTTGGAAATGATGGCCAGGTCTTTAGGATAGGTTGTAAACAAAAGTATTGTAGCAAGGAGTATTTTAACTGAAGGTTAATTTTATGTTGGTATTTACTCGTCTGAGAAATCTGTATCACTTACAGCTTTTAGAAACTTGCTGRAAGTTACAGAAAGTCCAAAGTTTTAGCATGCACATTGTTGTTGCAGAGACTGTCACCCTCTCMCGGAATTGAAGAAATGTGAAGTGGGAAGTTGTAAAGCTGTATTGAGAAGGTTGAGGGGAGAGAGGAATTCAGGTGGGTGTCTTCATTGCTGCAGATGAGCGAGAGTGTGGTTTCCAAAAAGGGGGCAAAAAAAAGTACGTGCAATACGGGTGAACAGGCATTTCATAGCCAGGCTTATAAAGCATTAAAATTCAGGCACAACTTCTGTACAAATAAAAMCCAGGGCTCTTGCATATACAGAAAGGAACTTTTGTTCCATGTGAAGGATCTTGGCACAAAGGGAGTTCTCAAAGTATTGTAAGATTGTTAAAAACTGGTTCCCCGGCATAAATTAATGTAAMATTTCTGGTGTGTGCTGTGAGTGAGTGTCCCATTGGTTGCATCTCACCGAGATCTAAAACCAGGAATAAGAGTGACAGCTCAGATTTACCCTGAGGTGATACTCTGACAACGCTGTTGGACAAATTCCCTGTAACCGGAGGAGAAAGGTTGATCAGAGATAAACTAGGCTACAAAAAGCAACTTCAGCAATTCCGAAAATCCTGAATGCTGTGAGGGAAAAATAATTGTGAACAGAAATTCTGTATAATCCCTGTTTAGGTTGTGTATTGCGTTCCTGTAGATAACGTGTCTGTGGACACACTGGATGAAGGGCCGTTGCCTAGAAGGCTGCTGGGTTGTATATTATAAAGAAAACCAAGGAGGAGTGATGTGGAAAAGGAGAATTCAGGGAGCGGGAAGGTTTTGAGTTGCTTGGAGGCATCATTGCTGGCGTGGGCTCAGAGGCCAGGCTCAGGCTGCATTCACCTCTTMGGTTTTATACAGATTTATACTCTCTTAATGCCTCGCCGGCATCTGCTTTACTTGTACGCAACTGAGCGTAACGGGGGTCTTGGTTCTGAGGAGCTTTTCTGAGGGCTGCACCATGCAAAGTGAAGGTGAAGGCCTGTGGAAGGTGGGGTGCGTGGCCATTTTCACAGGCAGAGGTATCTTAAAAAGCCCTTCCCGAGCTGCTCGCTCCTCTGCCTCTGCTGCTGCTTGGCACCCGCCGGGATCCCCCGGGACCACGCACGGAGCGAGCAAATCCTCCGGAGTCTCTGGCTGCGCACTGCTGGTGCCTTCCCGTCAGGAAAACAAGTGTCTGCTTTGAAACCCGGCGGTGGAGAGTTTACGTGCTCTGACAATTGTCATGGGCAGCGGAGAGATCTCTCTTCTCTGCATGGAAGAGATTTTTCCAGATGGCGTTGTGGAAAGAAGTACCGTATGATGGCTTGCTTTGAAAATACTTTGTAAACTCAGAACTCTTCCCAGCTTTGTAAAAAAAACAGTTTTAGGTTTTTTTTCTTTCTTTTCAGGATCATTTTAAACATAGTGGTATGCCAAATCCTTTGAACGGCAAATACTGGCAGGTTGTATCCTACCTCTTTTGTGATAGAAATTATTGTCAACGGTGTGAAACTGTGATGTTGACTATTTATGCAGTGATAGTTGTGTTTAAGTAGCTTTAAATCATGTAGATCTTGCTAATCTCTCTGAAAAACCATTATAAAATGCAGTGGAGTTTAATGGTCTTGGGTTTTATTCTGTGGCTGCATCATTTTTTATTTTTTATTTTTACCCAAGCTATGAAATGGTTGTTGGTCTCATAATTTTATGGAAATGCTTTGTAAAATAATAACCATGTTACTCAGTTTTGTCTGTAGTCTCTGATGTGATTTAGAGCAAAGTTTTAAAAAACATTTTGCAAATTGCCAGAGCTCATTACCTAATGCATTGAATTACAGATGGAAAGAAATGCCGTAGTGGGTTAATATGAGTATAATGGCTGATCCTATTGGGACCAGGCTGCAGTATCTTTAAAATGTGTACATCCTAAGTATAATATAAGGTGTAATTTCGAGGCCATACTCGTTCCAATGTTGGCATTTGTGTGGAAATTATTTTACTAAATTCCAGAATGCTCTGCATAGAAATCCAACAAATAAGGTTACATTAGACAGGAAGAGTGATTATTTTTTTCTTCACAGTAATCTTAACAGGTTTTCCAGTGGCATGGAAGCCTGTTTGCAATTTAAAAGGCTGAAGGACTGCTTTTCCTTTAGGAAAATGTTGTGTGATCAAAAACGTGAAGTTCTGGTGGGAAAAAAAAATTGGAGCTGATAGGGAATTTTTGCTTCTAGGGGAAAAGAAAAAAATCTCTTTTCGCATGAAATGTTTGGATCTGAAACAGCTTCCGAGTTCTGAGTTTTGCTAACATAAGCTTGTATTAAAATATATATATGTATATCTAGAACAAAATGTTACAGTGAAACTAAAAAAGTAAAAAGTTTTTTCTTTTTCCAGAAATGAGTTGCAGAAGTTTGTGACTGTCTTTTGGCTTTTTTTCACTTCAGAATATGAAGGGGTTTAGATGTGGAATATTTGGCATAGCAGAAAATATAATTCCAATTATAGTCTTTGCAAAGCAGTCAGATAAACTATTGTAATTTAATTTAATTTTTTCATTTCAGACTTTGTAAGGTGCATCAACAAAATGTCCTAGAAGCGTCTGCTGATTGAGTGTTTGAGGATTTGAGGCGATAAATTGTGTTACTTAAAGAGGTTTGGGATTCTAAGGAAAATAGTGTATTTCTAAGATGATATGACAGGTTTGCTGGATTTTASCAACATTAGTTTGGCACCATTAATATTCAAGAGTACTTTGTCTATCCTGTCTTCCCAACTTAGGAGTTACTCCAAGATGTTATAACTATTGCTACTGCACTGTTGCTGTTTGTCTTTGCTTTGCATGAAGCTGGTGCTTGCGTGTGAACGAGCCGTCTATTGTGATGAATCTTTTGAAGAATTATTTTAGGAAACAGTCAATCTGTCAGAGTTATTTTTAATGACGGAACTGACTCAAGGAGGAAAAAAAACCCTTGCTGATTACATCTGTCCAAATTTTGTAGGTGCGTAATGTCATTCATGAGGCTGATACAGGTCTTGCTAGGGTTTCCACTTCAGCTGGAAGACGTCCTTTCACTTCACTGGACATTGAATCTACTATGAGTAAAGACTCCAGAGGCCTGTAATTAAATGAGTGTAACGCTGAACTCYCTTTTGCGTTCTTGGCATAGTCATCTGCATCTGAGACCCATCTGCAAACTCTGTGGTGGTGAAAACGGGCTGATTTTTGCCAGTGTGACACAGCAACCCTTTATGCCAACAGGAAAGGACATGCAATAGGATCAGACCAGACTATATTGAAAAAAACAATATTTCATCTGCAGTAAGAGACCCTTGCAGAGAGCTAGGGTAATTTCCAAAGTGATTCATTATTTTTCCGTATTTGTTTATTAAGCCCTAAACATTACAGGGGAAGTTTATGTTATATAAAGTGTACTGGTTATCAGAAATCAGTTTTCAGGTGGGTATTCAGGTACCAAAGCTTGTCTGCTCTTAAATTCTGGAGTGTGTCATAGAGAGTTTTGGTAGAACACGAAGAATGACATTGCTGTGGTATAATACACATACCAGAAGGGATTTGCACTGAAATGCTGGTAACCACAAAGAGCAGAGAATTTTCCTCTCCAATTTCCATAGTCAGGAATGGTCCAACATGGATTTCRGGGGAGAGGCGCTTGCTTGATACGATACAAACTGAGTTTTGCTTTTTGCCTTTGTGGTTCGAGATCAAATCAACACCTCTCTTGTCCTCAAGAAACAGATATTGCAAAAAAAATGTGCAGTATAAAATTACCTGTTTTGCTTTGTTTACTTTCAGGTGAATGCCAAAAGTAGAACTTCAAATGGTTGATCATTTAATGATCAGAAGAATCAGTTCAGTTGAAATAGCATGCTGTTTGAAGGCCCGTTTTTAAATMTAACCTGTATAGGCTGGAAAGGAACTTGAAAATAAAACAACATCCGAATTTTAATGTATTTGCAGACAAACACCTGCATATTCCCACTAAGTAATTCTGCTACTTAAATACTCTTTGCTCTTCTAGTTCTGTATCTGCCTGTGATCTTCGGGACGATTCATTGGAGATCAAGGAGTCAAGCCAACCAACACAAATAGAAAAGTGTTGACAGCAGAGGAGAAATCTGCTTCTTTGCAATCTTAATCTTGGGTTTGTCTGAGTTTCAGCATTGCGCAAACAACTGAAGGACTGGGAGTATGACCACTGGGGTGGTGGTTTTTTTTTTCCTGAACATAACATTCCTGTGAAGGTAGAAAACTGTATCTTAAACTAGCGTAGTCCTTTTGTAATTCTTCTTTACTTCTTGCTGGTTGATTAGATTGTTTGTATTAGTTTGACTCATAATACCAATTTTAATAATTAACTTGTTTGTTTCTGTTTCTTATTCGTCCAATCAGTGGACGAATGGAATGTTTTTGCTTTGCAAAAGAGTGTAGACGCTGTCAATAGAAATGGATTTTTTAATTGTGTTCATCACCTTGACTGTGCCAGAGAGGTTGATAGGCCTTAAACATCAGGGGAAGACAAATCATCATAGTCTTTTTTCTACAGACAAAACAAAGAATCTTGTTTTCTTACAGATGAATACACAGAATATTTTATATAATCTAAATAAATTGCATATTGACAGCAGTAGCAATGCATGAAGAAGAAGAGTTGTACAGATTAAAAGATATTTATAAAAATTAATATTTTCTAATGAAAAGTAATTGTCTTTATATTGCTATTCTGCAAGTCTTATGTTTAAAATTTGCTATGAATATTCAAGTACGGTTCTTTAAGATGTTAAAATTATACGTATATAAAAGTCTTACATCATATTTGTTGGCTGAAATTTGTTTCCTGCAATAGGAAAATAACAGGAGTTTTCTTCATTAAGTAACATTTTGTTTGAAATACATTCTTATTCAAATTCATTTGCTTTCATTCTGTCATCAGTTAAAGAAGAGCTTGTAGAGACGAGTTGCATACCTGTATGCCAGGGTGATCAGGTCAAAACGCTGTGACTTGTAAAGTCTTTTTGTTATAAATATATGCCAGACAATTCCATCTATCTTATTCTCATCAGAATCAAATTATAGCAAGTACTTGCTTTACCCAAGAGCCTCTGTTCCCCAAGAGCCCTTCAGCATTWTTTTTAACATTACCTAAAAATACTAATGAATTTAAAAATACCGAAAGCAGAATTTAAGCTGATTACATTTAGTGCCTTCTTCTTCTGTAGGTGACTCTGGCTCACTCATCTTTCTTTTAAGTYGAGCATTTCTGGAGGTTTTTCCATTTGCACACTTGGCACGTGATGCCTTCCAGGATAAGGCCCATGCCATTGACGGTTTGTCAGTTTAGTAAAGAAAAAGCAAACCCTTACGTCAAAGCTGAAGCTGGAAAGGATGTAAAAAGATCTCTAATGTATTTCCTATAAATAAGACATCTAGCAAAAAAGTCTTATTTACAGAAGGTCAGTGACTAGCTCATTCCTGTGTAATTTTGGGTGAGGATATACAAATTGATATGAATGCTCCCCACCGAGTTTCATTTTTCTGTTGCCTTTGTATTTTATTTTGGTTGTGAATTACAACATATTGTGGAAATCCCTGCTTTATAGTCCCCTCAAACCTTTTACAGGCGTCTAAAACTGACCACTTAAAGTCAGTATTGAGTTTGCGAGCCGTGGACAAAAATAAGTGATTTGATTATTCAGTTTTGAATAATTGGAAGGATTTTTGTAGGGGGTTGAGAATTTAAATAAAACTGTACAAAGTGCAAAACTGTTTTTCACCGACTTCACTTAGCAAAACCAAAAGAGACGAGGGTCAGAGGCGATTATAGTATTCCTTAAAAACAACCTGGCTTTTCTTTTTCCTGCCCCCATCAAAAATCCATTTGCTTCTAACTATCATAGATGATAACCTAAGGTTTGGCAAAATAGCTTTGCCTGGACTAGAGGTGACTGCTGCTGTCTCACGTGGCTGCCGATTAAAACAACGTGCAGCCCAGGAGAGGTGGAGCAGAGAATGTGGAAGCCCCACCAGTGAGGGTAAGTGACTTCTTTGTGGCTCTGGAAGAAAATGGAGAGATCGGTGCTACAGAAAGCTTCCCTGTTGGAGACTTAGAGGCTGTGGCTGAAGATAAAACAAATGTGAAAGGGGTTATGAAGCAAATGGACAAAACCAGCAGTAGCACGTTTCCAGGATGGGATGGCGTTTCTCAAACACTGTGAAGGTGCTCGAGAATGAAAAAGGTGAATTGCTAAAGSTGTAAATGGTTGGCTAAAACGGTTTGGGTGTGTAAGGTGGCAGAYGTAACATCTTGCACATGTCGTGGGGAAAGCTGAGGACTGCAAGCTTCCTACGTTCTGAGCAAGTTATTAAAAAATGTAATAAAAACTAAAACTTTTAACACCTGCATAAATATGGCTAGCRCCAGGTTCGGGGTGTGCAAAAGCCAGGCTTTCTACGCAATGGGTACTAGGCTTATGAAACTTGTTGCCAGAAGGTATTGCAGATGCTTACAGTTTAGAGAGAGGCTGGATGAGTTCATGGACAAGAAAGCCACTGAGGATTATTTAAAAACTAAAGCCAACTGAGGAATTCCCTGAGCTGAAAGTGTATGGAATATTAGGAAGAATAACCATATTTGGGAATACTGTGCTTGATTATCCTGTTCTCGTACTTTTTCTTGGTCATCTTCTCATGACATCTGTTAGAAGCAGGATCTGGGGCTAGGTGGATCTTTGCTTTGAAATAGTACTGCAGTTCTCATGGTCTTTTCTCGCTGAACACCATCTGCCATGTATGAAAGGCTGGTTACAAAAATAAACCAGCAAATGGCAGAAAACACAGTCTATTAGAAAAATCCTGTGGCGGTATGCGGGAAGAGGTCAGTAGACCAGTCACGTATCCATCATGTTGTCTCACTGTACTCCTCTCTTTCTCTCTGCAGAACAATGCTGAGTTATCAACAAGAGGGCAAAGAAACGCTCGAAGGAAGATTAGGGCAGGGCCTCTGAGTTTCTGCTCATCTGGAGGGTTGAAAGGAATTACACAGCCTGTTTCTTATCCCATGCTCTGGCTTATGGTACAGAAGGCATGGGTGGGAACGTCTGGAGGGGAGTGGGTGGTCAAATAATAGTATTTGGTTTTGTTTAGTGACTTGCATTCCTTGCTCCTGATTATCTATCATTARCCCCTGAGTTTGTGCATCACTGCTCCCTGTGCCCTGTGAGCAGCATTAGCTCTTTCTGTGGGGTTGGGGTTACTCTCTGCTCGGTTCCCAGGCTGGTGTATGGAAAGGGGAGGAACGAGGGCTTCTCCTGAGGGCAGGACCTTTCAGATCTTGTTTTGCTGCTTCCGTACGAAGTGGCAGGCTGTCTTTTTCTGCTGAGATTAGCGGGCACAAGGCTGTCAGCAGGAGCGCTCGTTTCCTGGAAGCAGGACGTGGAAAAGGCAATTGCAGGGGCAGGATAAAACATCATCCAGTAAGAAGTTGTATATAAAAAGCAAAATGGACTTCAAACTCTCTGTGAGCCTCCATGTTACTGCAAAATAAGCCTTACTGAAAAGTACCAAGCATGCTTACCAAATCATCCTTTTGGGAATAAATGGCACACGTGGCCTCATTTTTACTTCAGTTAGTGGCCTCATGATACTGGCCCTCTGTCTTGGAGGTCCTGAATTTCTAGAACCGGGCTAGATACTGATTTCCTTTCCTGTTGTCTTGCAAGAAGAGGCTGTATTTTGGATCTTTTTATTTTTCAGTTCCTGAGGCTGTAAATCAGAGAAGTGTTATATGGAACTGGAAGTGTGGAGGTCTTTAACTTCCATTTGTCCCACCATTGGAGTATTAAAATAGTACAACTAGGAAAAATCCTATTAAACTTTCCACATTAAAGTATTGCATTTCTATAACTTTGCAAGTTTTTAGGTCATATTAAATTAGAATTTCTACAGAACCTGCATAGAAATCGATACTTCATTGTACAGGCACAGTGCGGTGTGATCCGGTCCTTACATCAGAGAAATGCGTGTCTAACTAAGCAGGATGCGGGGAGAGGGTGGGGAGTAGACTGCAGATTGGACGGGGGTCTTCAGCATATTGAATTACGTGAACAAGCTGGCGGCCTTCTGTTCGGGGCCGCTGTGGCATGGAGGCATCGTACAGTGGTCCAGTGGCACTTGCCGTGAGTGAAAATGTCATCTGCTTTGTCAATAGATCCTGTCACAGGGTTCTCTTCTTGGTGGAGGAGCGGGCAATACTGTCGCATTTAGAAGGCTGTGATTCTTTTAAATGTAAGCATGAGTTTTGGGTGGGTTTTTTTCCACATCAATTTTTGGCAGTCTCTTAGGACCATTAAGTTGTTTAGACCTCTAGTTAGTGACAGAGGAAGCAGTGGCATTCAGTCTGACACAGGCAATTAAGTATTTCATTTTCAGGATCGGAAAGGCAGGGTTGCTTTAGAAAGAAAAATCAGAGGAGAAATATGATTACCAGTGAAGCCTAGATAACACTTGTAATATTTAAGATAGAGATATGCTTGGAAAATGACTTGTGTTGCAATGATTTATGAATTTATGATTGTTTGTAGAGATGGGTTATAAAGCAGGGTTATAATATTTTATGTTTTTAATTATAACCGATAGCGCTGAAGCCAACAGCAAAAAATAGAGCGATGGAAAAACAAGTAATTAGGGTCTTAAAACAAAAACCAAAACCAAACCCAACCCTCTCTAGGGGCAATATTGTTAACAATTTTTCCATTGTTACAGAGTGTGGATTCAGTTTTTAGTCCATAATAAAAGATGCTGAAATAGACTTCCTAGAATTGTGGGTGTGAATAATCATCCTCAGCGCATGTGGAAGTACGGGGGAATATCTGTTTGTAAAAATTGCTCATTCTCTGGCAATCAGTGTTTACTCATTATAATTAGAGAGAATCTAAGATTGACTGGCATATTTTCCATATCATATGTTGAAGTTTAGAAAAGTCTTAACTGTTTAGGCACATAAGTAACACTTTTTAATTTCTGTCTAATTTCTGAACTTCACTTGTGATAATCCTGAGACTTCCTCAACAAAGTTTCCACTGAATGTGACAGGACTTGGTTGATAACTCGTTTAGCGACTCTTAAATATCGAGCCAGTTGAGGTTAATTGATTACCTGTAGACACCTGAGTTGGAATTCACTGTCTATTTTTGTGTATGTACATTATGTTAAGAAGAACAGAATACTTCTTAAATAACATTGTAAATATTTTTAAATAGCTTTTTACCAGTGTTAGGGGCATAACTTCTGGAATATATGCTTCATTGCATCCAGGATCCCAGGTGTGGATGATGGGAGGAGTACCTACCTGCCTTGGAGCAGGAAGTTTTATCTCTCCATGTCAAAGGAGAAAGAAAAGACACAAATTAAAAGAAAAATACGTATGCAGCAGGCAGTTTCTTAGGAAGGCTGCTGTGGCTGCTGAGATAAAGGTGCTTGCCAGTTCTTAGAAATTATATTAACTTTTGAATTGCCTGGTTTGTGATAGGATCCTTACTTGGTTAAGCAACCGAAGAAACTGGAATAAAAGGCCTTCGTTGTATTTTCATCTAAATCCCTCATCTAAATTAAAAAGATATATGATTTTGGCCCATGAATTTTTTTTTTTTTCTTCTGCAAAGGACTTTGAGATGTGAGCCTAGCTGGTTTTGCACCCGAGCATCTCTGCTCAGCCTGAGGTAGTCACCATAGCAGGTTTTTCATTGACAGCAAGGATGAGGCAGCATGATAGTATTAAGAGAAATGGTCATTAACCTTCTAATCCTTTCAGATGCAGTGGATTTGAAATTCATGGCCTTTAAAGACATGCTTTTTGAGAGTCAAGATATCAGCCAGGAATTCATCCAGCTCATGCTTTCTGTCGTTTATGGTTTTATTTGGGAAGCACCGTGTTTGGTTAGTGCTTTGCTTTTGCTTCCCAGTTTAACCTTTGTTTCAAACGAATGGGGTTGTTTCCCTGCTGTTGCCAGATGCAAGAGGCATCTTTTTGTGTTTGTTAAATGGGCAATGATGAAGTGCTTTAAGTGCTCCAAAGGTTTCCCCTTTTGATTATGTAAAACAACAACAACAACAAAATAGCTACAGCTGACTTTTAAAGCTTTTTTTCCTAGCAGTCTTAGCACTCGGGTGAAAATAATTCAATCTTGTTCTGTGTTCTGTAAATGTGACTAAACGTTGTGCATTAGGGTGCAGGAGAATGAGCTGAAGACTGGGTGGACCTTTTACCTACATTTTGGTTGGTGGCTTATTCCTCATGATGGCTCTTTGTAGTTCTGAACACGTTGGTGTTTCAGTGGCAAGAGATTGCCATGTTTTGCTACGTAAAATTCATCAAATCAAGAAGCGACGAAGAAGCGAGTTTGCCAGTAATTCGTCTTTTTGATTTTGAGGTGCTCTGATCACCTTCTCCACGTCCTGCTCCCCGATGGGCAGCACGCAAAGAACAAATTGCCGTTAGAGAGTAGTGCTGAGGAAGGACTAAACTCTGGTAAAATAATTACTCGGGGCTGCAAAATCCTGCACGGAGCAAACGTGCCAAACGCTGTGTAAACACGACTTCTGTGTTCTCCAACGTGTCGCGGTTAATCGGAGAGAGTTGATAGTGCCGTGGAAAGCAGGGGTTAGCACGCGCTGTTCTGTGACTTGCCTGTCAGTGACTTGAAAGCTGTGCGGAGAGCCGTGGCACATGTCATGAAATACCGAGTTTTTCCCTGTTTGTGTAAGCTGTTTCCGTTCTGTCTCATTTTTCTCACAAGTGGCGTTTTGAAAGCTTCGTGTTTTGTGAAGAGTATCTGAAGAATTTCATTTCTCGATGCTTTATTTAAGGAAAAAATATCTTTATTCTACCCATTGTAGAAAAAATAGCTGATAACATGTCCACTCACTCAAAATAAAACTACTCTGGATTTGAACTGGGCCTCCCGAGGACTTACCTTTCGAGATAGACTGCCTCTCCCATAATCACAATCCATAAGCTCCTCTTAGCAAGAGCTGCTCATGTTTTCCTTCAGAAGAGCTTCTGGGCTCTTGAATACCCAAGCCCTACTGACATCCACAAAGCAGATTTGCTGTGGCATTTGCAAGTAGTCTAGAGTGGCTGGCGATACCATATTCCTACCTGGAGCTAAACTGTGCGTGCCGTCTTCTGTAGAGTTTGATCTGCACTATTAAGTGCTCAGTATTTTCTTTACCTTCATATTTAAGAACCGTTAGACGAAATTATTTTTCAAATGTGATTGCTCAGTCTCTGTTTTCCAGATGAGGTATTACGGTGTTAAATTTCTGGTTTAAACATCGCTTATAATCTGAACCGCACACAGTTACAGAGCCCAACTTCACCCCTGAGGAGTTCCTGTAGAGCAGGTGGCAGGATACTGGCAGATTAATTTATGTCGTAAAGCCTCCAGTTCAGTCATTAATTCAGGTTTCCACTGTCTACTTCTGTGGGTAGAAACTAGATGTTGCCATCGGTATTGCTTCACGAAAATACAGGATAAAAACCAGACAAATGGTCGTAAGTAAAAAAACTTGGGGCTTTAATCTAAATGTTAGTTTTTCATTAATGGTAGGAGAAGGGTTGTTGTTTGACCTACTACAGTTGAAATGCAATTGCGATAGAGGATTTTGTTGTTTTATTTGTTGTTAATCGCATAAACAARTGGAAGAAAGGATGGGGAGAGTAAAGTTAATTTGAGAAGAGGTAACTCTTCTGAGGCAAATCTTAAATCTTGCTGAACCAGGGAGGTTAAAATAGTACTCACTGAGCACTAAATCTAACTTTTTCAGTATTTATTTCCTGTAGGCTGATTAAATTGTCTAGTCTCAAGGGAGCAAGTTTTYTTCACATTGTGATAATGATTGGTATTCAATATCCAATTTAAGTTGTTTGTTTAATAATTCAATACTCGTGATGAATCTTCGTAAGTGAAACTTTTTGCATATACATCTGAGCTGTAGTTGAAAAATGGCTTAATATCTAAATAGTGCATATATACATTTGTATCTTACATACTTCTGGTTTTCAATAGATAGTATGATTCTGCCACACGTTTGCGAACAGTTTCATAATTATATTGGCAACGTTTATGAGAGACGGAGGGACAAACGTTAAATGATCTATATCGTGTCCAGTAAAATGGTCTTGTTTTTGAGAGAAAAAAATTACCATAATGCATATGAAAAGATAATGGCTATTCTTCAATCAAGATACTTGCTGGTCTCATGTGACCTTTTAACTCCCAAGCTATCAGATGAGGTTTTCTAGTTAGAAGTTACATTCACTCTCAAGAGAAAGCCCAGATAAATTAATTTGAATCTGAATTTTTCTTGACTACCCAGGGGTGTGTTGTAGGTATCTTTCACGAAGGATGACTCTGAAAGGTGGAAAGCAGTTGCGAAGTTGCAGGCAATATTTATTGGCGCAATGAAAAAAGGGTCATTTTCTCAAATGTGAAYGTTGCTTGGATGAAGCCTGCTTTAGGCATTTACATCTAATAGCTGCTTGTTTACATATTTGCCTTCTTTCTAACTTAAGTCACTTTAATCCGGTTACTGGAAACCGTATGTGCTGAAACTGCAAGGCAAAATGTCACCTCGCAGTGGAAGGCTGGATAGCAAACGGGCAGAGGGCAGCTTGACAGAGAAGCAGATGGAGCAGAGGGGTGTAGAAAAGCAAACTGCTTAGGCAACAGAGACCTATGGGGGGGAGAAGGCAGCTGAGAGAGGAGCTGAAGAAGAAAGTACCACCTGGTAGAGGACGTGGTTGTAAGAAAAAGTCATGCGTAGAGCCTTGGAAAGAGAGGAGACATACAAGGACTATGTTGGGGGAGGCAACCATGAGTTTGGCTGCGACGGGGTGGCTTTCTTCTGAAAGAAAATCTTGGAGACAAATAACAGCATCTCRTTCGGGCTCAAGATTATTTCTTTGCTCGGGAGTAGCAGTTCCCAAAGGGTTGCTTTCAATTAAGTACTACAGACTGTGGTATTTTAGGCACAACTGTCTTTATTTAAACATATGTGCAGTCATGGAAGGATGAAATGGTCATATAAGAGAATCCCTTGCAGGAGCCTCAGGCCAGATAGAAGTAATGAGTAATGTGCAAGTACAGCTGCTGACTTTAAGTTTATACAAGCTGACTTAAACTTGTGTTWGTGGATGAAAACCTGGTCTGAATCAGTCTCTGATGCATTTCCACTTACTTGTGACACTATCCGCTGAGTGCTCGAGCTCTCCCACTGTACCTGCTGTGCATTTCTGCTAAAGGCTCACTTCATTTCTAACTGTGGATTTCTGCTTAAGAGTATTACTGTGGGTGAAAACCTGGAGTTTTCTACTGTGTTATTTGACTGTATTGTACCAAAGCRAAAATGCTGACGTGCGGTAACCTCTTACTCTTCAAGATTTTGAAAACTGGTATCGGCTGTTCCTCCAGAGCGCAGMTTTCCAGCTCTGAATATGCATGATGTGAATGCTGTAAAGCTTATAGGTCAAATGCTGTTTCTGAACATAGAGAGGGATATTCACAAAAGCTAACTAGATCCATCGTACGGTCGGTGGAAATAGGGAGATTGCTCCTCAGGTTGGGAAGTTCGGCACATCCAGTGCCTGCTCCAACTTGCTTTCTAGAAGGRCTAATGACTACACAAGGAACCAAGGAGAGCAGTACATTATGTTAAAATGATTATTTGTGAACACACTTTGAAATATAATAGTCAAACACTGTCATTTACAAATTCCCAATTTGCTTTCCACTCATGTGGCTTCGGCAGCATTAGTTAAAGTTGGCTGCTTTAGCAAACATTTTTTGTCATTACGTATATTTGCTATTACATTCTTCAAGTGCAAATCATGGAAAAGTAAAAGCATTAAGTGGTTGAATAGTAATAAAAATATCTCAACTCGATGTTCTAGAGATGATATATATGCAGCCACTTACAAAAAGAGAATAAAATGGAAGAAAGAAGAAAGGAATATCAGCTGGGAAAAATCTTATGTGTTCCTGGCAGTTTTTAAAGCTGCTGTAAGTTTTAATAGTTTCAACAAAAGAAACTAATATTTTTTCAWTTTAATGAATTTAATAAGTAGGTGATACTGTAAGGATTTTAGTAAGAGCTTTTTTTTTTTTTAACTGCAACTGGGTAAATGCTTGAAGTATTTCTTGCTTAACAAAATAGAAGTGGATAATTTAGCTTATAAAAATATTCCTTCGGGATGTAAAGAGTTTTCTTATAGTTTCTAGTCTTTCAGAAGATGTCCCATGAATAAACAATATTTTGCATCTTTTCTTATGGACTTTGTTCCTTTTGATGAGCTTTTTAAATGATGTGTTAAAGTGGAATGTGTGATCCTTTTTCACTGTATTTTTTTAACAGAATGCTTTCACATGGGAGTACAATACTGTTCATAAATAGTCATCGTCCATTATTAAATAGATGTTGTTAATAGAAGAATCTTAATGCATGCACCAAGCATCTTCATTAATATTGGTAAAACCTGGTTTACACCTTGGGGAATAATGCAAGATTCAGTTCTAGCTTGTTGGCTCTTTATCAACCCCGCTTAAAACTGCTGGCCATCAGGGTCTTATGCCTCCCATGCCTGTACTTAGGGTTTACCTGCTGAATACGATTTTGATGACAAATTTAATGCAAGTTCATATATGGAATAATAATTTTACACCATGGCAACGGTATCAAAACATCACTGGTCTTCCTGTACTCATTTTCTTTTACTGGCCAGAAAAGTGGTTTGTGACTGCGGACTCTGAGAGACTTGTAGAAGCRGAGAACTGATTTTTGTTGGTTTTTTTTTTCCCTTCACTTGATCTATAGGCTCAGTGTAGGTCAAAATTCCCAAGACATAAAACTGTGTATATATTAAAATTAACGAGAAGTCCCCCTAAATAAATAAGCAAAACCCCCAAATAACCCAGCTTTGACAGAAGGATACGTAGACTTTTTTCTCCTCAATAGTAGCTCARTAGTTCTCTCTCATAGCAGGTTAAATTGAGCCCACTGGGGTCATCGGGACATTTTTTCCTACAAAGGCTGTAAAAACGCCGACTTTSCTCTAACGATAGACGCCATTTCTAAACGCATAAAACCTCTCGTGCTCTGGAGCCGAAAGCGTAACTGGAAGCCTGGTTTCTAAACGAGTTGCCGAGTCCCACACCAGGCTGTGGCAGCAGGTCTTCGCCGGCATCGCGTGGCTGGGCTGGGCTGCTCCCGGCCAGGGTGCTGSGTATGGAGACCCATGGAAGTTAGCTGACAGCATGAATAACTGGCTGGAGGGGGAAGGTCAAAGCATGTAATAACTGGGGCTTCTAGTACTTTCCAACAGTAACTGGAAGAGGTATTAATTTTGTCTGTCGAAACAGACTAAAGCAGTATTTAGGAGCTGAAGATTATTCATTTAAATTATGAAAAGGCTAAAGTTACAGTGATGGATGTTTCGAAGGATGCAAGAGGGGACTAAAATTATATTTAAATTTGAATCCACTGTGAAGCTGTCATAACATCCCTTACACTAGAAAGTGAAATTGCTGAGCTGCAAGATTTGTTTTCTGAAACTATACTTAGGAGATATCCAGTTCTACGGTATTTCTCAGATTAGGGAATTTAATCTTTTTAAGCCTGGCTGTTTAGTCAGTACTGACCCTCGTGGTGGTTGTGGCATGAGAGCTTTCCATGCGGCTCTGAGGTTTGGCTGGGTCCCATGGGACCTACAGCTCTGTAGGTTGTATGAAAGGGGCTTGAACCTCCGAATGGACATCCTCTGGAATTATTGATTTTTGAAGAACAGGAAATACAGGCTAAGTGCATTTATTCTTCTCAAGAGTCCTTTGGGTCCACCGATGGTTGAATTTATCTTTATGAAAGGATGTTTTGCATGCCGGACGTAATGTGTTTCAGATCTCAGCTTCAATGAGATGGCAGTGATAGAGTATATATTAATATCCTCTTGTTATAAAACTAACATGGACTGTTTCATTTCTAGTTCAACTTTTTTTTWCTTCATTTTAAAGAAGAACTTAATTTTTCTTCATTTGTTTGTGCTTCAAACAAGTATAGCTCTGTTCTTTTAAAGATTAATTTGGAAATTGTAGTGGTGGAACATGTAATCTGATYGCATTAATAACAGTTGACTTCATCCTCCCGTATGAGATGCAGTTAGTGTGGGCCTTGAYGGACGTTTTCTTCAATTTGTTACAGGAGAGGTACCCATGATTACGATAGTGGTGTCAGCCTGCTGAGACGATCCCCCACTAACTCGTACAACTGATTGTTGTGGTGTTTCTTGTAGGACCTGTTGCAGCTTTTATAACAATAATTCTTTTAAAAAGTGTCACAYAGATACATTTCAAGAGGTGTACTTAAAATTTGTAATGTGAATTGAAAATATAGATGCATTGGTGTGTCTTCTGGGGGAAAAAAAAAGACAAGGATTTTGGCAAATCTTCTTTTGTCACAATTTTGCCTTTACTYGCTTCCTTGTGATTAATGTTTCTTGCTTGTTTGTTGGGTTTCTTTGGTTTTTGTGGGATTTTTTCCTCTGGTCCTCTCTTCTTATTCTGTTTTCTAATTGTTGATCTTGCAGAGGAAAATCAAATTTTATCATGAATGGAGCCTGCAAAAAAGCCATCAGCTAGTAAGGAGTTACTGGTAACAGATCCATGCTTCTGGAATATTTAAATTCATTCCCCATTTTATCCAGTGGAGGTTTTATTAGTGCTTCAAAAGTCAGAACATTCAGGATTTGCAAGGTACTTCTCTGCAGCTTTCCCCATCTTCCAAGAGAAGTCTAGGGAAAACTTGGGAAAGGATTAGATAAAATATCCTYTTAATTGTTTATGATAAAGCAATTGGGAGTGGGTAAGGATACATGAGGACATCTTATCTAAGTCTAGAACTTTTAAAAGCATTGATTGAGGTGTATTGTCCTATTAGATATACTTAATCCCATTAACACTACGGCCTTTTAAATGTTCAAGGCCAGGTATTTTTGAACAAAGGCTGTGAATAAGTGACTTGCATTTACAGAASTATGAGGATTCTCCATCCTGGGAGTTTATATCTTGATATCCTTGATTAGATAGTCCCTTCAGAAGAGCACTGTAGACTGAGATACAGGCATGGTGTGTTTGCTCATCAAGATGCTACCGCTTTCTGCAGATCCTTACAAACTAAGGGAATTTTTAAAGACTTCATGGCTACAGGCATCTTGGCACAGAAGGAGACGTTGTGAAAAGCATGTGTGTTGTCTTGCAACAAAGTGGTCTTTTTTTAAAAGACATGACATATTTCTCTAAGAAAATGCATGGTTTGCCTTTTGGTAAAGTTTATATAGTTTACCGTTCCATGTTTCTGTGCCGATTCCAGGATGCTAAGTACTGCTATGGTATTCTGCACCCCTCCCTCCCCGCCCCCAGTTCCCATTATTAAAATATTGGTGAAAACAATTCGTTAAAAACTTGTCTTGGATTTCACAAGTTTCCTTTTTGGAGAATGATTACAGTTTTTGTCTGTGGCGAGCAAGAATTTCTCTTTTCCACCATGCACATTACAAAATACAAAGCTGGCTGATTGGTGAATTCAGCAAAAATAAAATAATTTGCTCCAATATTTTTAGACTTTTAAGTGCTGGTATCTCTCTTACTAGCACCAATTCTTGCTTTATGGCAGTTGGTTTTCCACTTTCTGCAGTGATCACAATGTCTTCCAGTGAGAGTCACCAGCATCCTCCTACCCCTTTCTTGTACAGATCAGATGGCTTTGCAGTATTAGTAGAATGTAAGCTAGCAGTTTAAATGAGATTACTGGGATTAGTCATCTGGACGGAGAAGATTTAAAGTGGCCTTGATTGAGGTCCTTAAAATTATGAAGGAGACAGTAAAGCCATTATAGTCAAAGAGGAAAAAAGATAAAAAGAAATTAAGATSCAAAGAAGGAATGGATTTTTTTATATATTTTGTGTATTTCAGAAGAAATAAAGGCATGATATTAACTTGTATTTTTCTGATCAGCATAGAAGTTTCCTTGTGGCAAGAGATAAGAGAAACATACCATGAAATAATTACTTTTTAAGAAGGGAGTTCCRTAACACTAAGAAATACTTTTGCTGTGGAAATCAAGTGGAGGAAAACAGGCATACTTTTTCTCTCTAAATATTTTTATATAAGCRTGTGTATAACAGTCTTGTTTGAGACCTTTCATATCAGTATTTTTATATAAAATAGAGCATTTCAATTAGCAGCTTATGCTTTTTCTTTTACTCCTTTTCRGTTTTAGGGATCCATTCTCCCGGTGTTATTCTTCAGTTTGGTTTCCACCAGTTTTTTTCTACACTTGAGATATTTATCTCCACATTTTCCCATGGTTTCTCCTTTCTTAGTGTGGACTACTAGAATAATTTTGTTTTAGAGATGTGGCAAGAAAAGAGTTTTTTCTCCATGTGCGTGGACAGCTCTCCTATGCTTGAATTATTAGCTTCTTTCTTTTGGTGGGAAAGAGAGAATTAAGCCATCCCGGGTGGTGCATGTTTTGCTTTTCCATTGCTCTGTGCAGCAAGCATTTGACCAAAAGACTGAGTAGGAAATACAGCATAAGACTCGGTGGAGCTACGCAGGTCCTGTGTAATCAAGGCTTTGCAATACTGAAGTAATAAACTCTTCCCCCGATTTCACACCTTGGAAGTAGTCTGCGCTGAGTTTTATTCTTGGCTTGTGGCTTGCCGTTTCCACCTCCTCAGTCTGATAGCTGTTGTCTAAGGAATATTAGAATTTGTCTTTATTTTTGGTCATTTCCTCTCCCTCRCGTGCCGTATCAAACTGTTGCCACCCAGTATTCTTGTGCTACCACGTGTAGCTTTTCTCCTTTGTTCTGGCGTAAGAAGTAAGGGGGTTTTTTGTTGTAATTTTCAGTAATTAAACTGATTAGAATTAAACTGGTGGGGAAACTGCATTTGATACACAGGCAATATAGAGGAGGTAAAACTCATCTAACTAGGTTCCTTTCCAGCCTTTAGGCTTTTAATAGCTAAGTTAATTTCCTAGAGGAATATGGGCTGATTGAAGGAAGAACTGTAATCATTAATCGCGGTAGATTTAATTTGTTTGAAGTATAAAGAAAAGACTGCCTGAGACTTCAGGGGAAGAAAAGAACCGTGCTTCTGCGCAGTCACTTATTCCAGCCAGAGTAGTATGGTTTTTGCTGCCCATAACAAATTCTGGTAAAATTTTTGGACTGTTCGTGGCTTTTAAACATATTGATAGGATATGTATAGATCTTGTGATCTTGGATCACGAGATTATTAGAAATAAATTAACAGGACGTCTCTTCCTGCAAGTCATGACCAYAAACTTATGCTATGTATTTAGTAGTGTAGGTTTTGTATTGTAATCTATCTACCTGATGCTTCAGGGACATAAGATCTTCTCTAGCTATCCTTTGAACCATTTCTTTGCTAGTGTGGTTATAGAATATGAGATTGCTGTAGTTGCTTTCCAGGAGAAAACAGAATTTTCCATATTCAATAAAGTGTTTTTTTTTTTTTTTTTAATTGTCATTTAATTTCCTTCTCCCTGATGATAAGAGCATGTGACTGGTGTTTTGGGACCACTTTCTATTAATTGCCACTAGAGACGTAATTTTATATAGAGCTTTAAAAGATTATTCATATTTTTCTTTTCTGAGCGGCTATAAAAACATGCTTTACCTGCCTTACAGATGTGCTTATATATAGCATAAGGTGCCTGTAATGTCCTTTGGCATTACTGATCTCTCTATTCGTATAAGCAACATTTGTACTTTGCCTAATTCTCTTTGTTTTCTCAATGCATTTTTCAAAAGTACTCAGCTGACTCATAAATCACACTAGTAGTATTAGAATAATGAAATGAAGTGTTTGCTATGCACAAATTAGATTATAGTATCCCCGTTGGTGTTTCCTACATGTGGAATAGATCACTGTGAGTTACATACCAATCCTGGATGCAAAAGGTCTATATGAAAGCTTTGAGCTTCTTAAGATTTTGAATGTTCCTGATATAAAGTATAGGAGGAATGATAGCTCATTAAAATACCAACTTATTGAGAACGTGTTTTCAGAAAGTTGCTCTACATGGGCAGCATTTGGGAGAAAAATGTCTAACCTTGGACTGCACACATTCATCCTAGTCTGGTTTTCGTGCTATATGCATGTCTTCCTTTTTGCCGTACAGAAAGATAGATAAAACMAAAAATACAGAAGTGCTTATTTGATCAACACTTCAAAAATGCTCAGTAATAGGAAGAAAAAAAAGGAGCAGCATGTTTTAAAGTGATTAATSAGCTTTCCCAAATTTATCTTTGGTCTAATTGTCTGTAGAAATTGTTTGTAGGATTTTTTTTTTTTTTTGGTTTTGTTTCCTCTGCCTTAAACTCTGATTAGCAAGCCACAGTCCTTTTTATTGAAGTTTTGAGTGAGAATACCTCCAACAATTTGGTGCTATGGTGTACAAAAAAGCTTGCGATTGAGTTGTGGTGCAGGCAAAGGGTCAAGCTTGTTCACTTATTTGTTTTACACGGTGGTACTACTCTTGAGTCAATGGGCAAACTGYTACTAGAAGCAACGAAAGAAAATGTTAGCAAAAATAGCAAGTACAAGCAGTTCTTGCGGTTTTGGGTAGTGGTTATAGCTGAAAGGATTTGTGGTGGAAACGCTTGTGGTGATGATGGTAAATTAACCACAAGCATCTTTGCCACCAGAGGGTGAATTCACATCATCCGTCTTGGGTTCATGAAACACAGATGTCCTGCATTGCCACCTGACAGTGCCTGCATCTCATCATCGGCCATTTAGGGAAATCGGTCTTCTGCATGTGGTCTTCTGATCTGCATCCAGAAGTCATGTCTGCTCAGATACGTCGCCTAACTGGGAATACGCAACAAGGCAGCGTGAGTCCTGCTTGATACGGGCAGGCAATATTTCCATACCTAAATGTGACCAGTGGAATTAGCAGGAAGCAAGGATGGGAGATTTTAGTATGATGCCCTGGTGCATATATGATGAAGTTATTGATTAGGTGTTGCAGCTTGACGGTTTCTCTTTCTGCATGGCATTACCGGTGTGCAGCAGTGCAGCCAGCCYACCCTCCTGTTGCGCTTCAGAGAAGAGGATTCTTGTCCAGTCTAACCCCAGTAAGTTTTTCATCAAAGCCTTAATAATGCTTCTGCCAGATATTATCTGCTTGAATGCACAATCTTCTAACAACGGTGCCTATTTACTGCCTTTTTTTTTTTGTAATAGCTTTAATCTCCTTCATCATTACGAAGTGCCTGTAATCTTAGTGTTAAAGAGGTATCTTGAGAGTATAATAAAGCTGACTCCTTGCTTTATTTCTCACGCAGCCACGGGGTACCCAAGGAGCAGGTACGCAGCTGATACGCAGGCAAATAAGGTGCAGGGCAGTGTTTGGTAGGCAGGTAACCGAGCAGTATGGCTCCAACCTGATGATTATTGAGATAAATCATGAACTGTGAGCATCTGCAGCTGGGAAAGATTAGAAATCCCCARCAACCTGACAGGAACAAAGAACGGTCCCACACAATCTGAAATCCTGTCATTGCCAGGGATTTCATCTGTGCTCCTGGCTTTGTCGTGCCTTTGAAAGTATCTACAGACCTTCACATCATTTTGATTACTTGTGATCTCCTTTTTCTTTAAAATTCCTGAATAGAGTTTTTCAAGTTTTCAGGGCATGTGAAAAYGGTAATCTAAGAGTAAAAATATATTGTTTTCTGTATTTTTTCAAACTTCAGATTATGTTTCTCCATTTTAAAGCATGTCATGGATAGTATGTTCCAGGAACAGTAAAATGGAGAGGATAATCGATCTCCCTCTGACTAACCTGACTTACTTCTATCATAAAAGGGACAATTTCTCATTTCTCTGATAGAGTAAGTTGATGGATACACTTTATTCTTAATATCTCTTCTGATCTTCTCAAGATTTTTTTTTTTTTTTTAACATAGAGTTGGTGAGTTTTTGAAACAATCAGTTAAGCTAAAGTATGGATAGTGTATTTGACAACAGTGTACAGAAAGATTTGGGACAATATTCTTATGGACAGTGTAAGATGTCCAGTCCATATTTTACTGTAATGCATTATTCCAGGTTTGACTGAAACACTGAGGTTATTAAGTTCCACTTTCCCTTATAAAGGAATACATGACTATCGTTATACAAATATTTAGCCCTATAGCAACAGTTCGGGCATATGTCTGAAAACAAAAAAAGTACAGTAAAATACATAACCAGATTCTCTGTTTCTTCTGTAATGTGGCTCACACTGACCACAGTGGGAGCTGCTTCTAATTTCAGGCTATATAAAGAAAGGATCATTAGAGAGGTTATACAACACGTTCATATGCAGAGCATGTTACATTCACCCAGTTGGATACATTTTGAAGTAGACCTTACTTCAGTGCTTTACTTGCAGGCTCTTCAAATCCTACATGTCTGCGCTAGTTGCTTGCAGGAGCTTGTAATTCATTGTCAAAATCTTCCTTCCAGGCTGCTCTTGCAAAAACAGTGCAATAACACCTTGCCTTCCTCTAACTTTGCGGCAAAATTTGCAAGTGAAGTCTTGTCTGCATAGCTGGAAGAAAGCACGAGGGCTGTTTTGGTAGGGCATGAGGTGTGGCGCTTTTTTTTTTCCCCCTTTCTTTTTTCTTCC
The DNA here is from genome assembly GCA_030449065.1 of Oceanodroma leucorhoa. Classification (NCBI taxonomy): domain Eukaryota; kingdom Metazoa; phylum Chordata; class Aves; order Procellariiformes; genus Oceanodroma; species Oceanodroma leucorhoa. The sequence goes on along the minus strand of JASVER010000045.1, from coordinate 250,585 downwards.
TCTTTTGCTTTTTTAAAACTGAATATTGTTCATGTGTGTTCATAACCTAAGAAAAAACAGYGGTGCGGGCACTTACTCCTTTTACTCCGAAATATGCCCACTGAGGTCAGCCCTGCAGCTGTAGCTAGGGTTGACCTTGCTCCGGCTGCCTTTGTGTAAGTCAGAAGCACGACGGGGTGTGCCTGCACCACAGGGTACCTCTTACTGCTGGTTACCCTACGGAAAAATGCACCGTGCTGCTGGCAGGGCAAGGCCCCGGGCAGCTTCTTTTCAGCAGTTGACTTTGATTTCRTAACAAGTTAGGGGTTTTTATTATTTTGAAGCCTGAATGTTGAATATTGATGTTTCAAGACTGGAATATGTTCGTTTTTATCACCTTTTGGTTTCGTTTTGATTTTCAGAGCTAATTGTTGCTTTATTAAAACTTGTTGCAATCAGACATTTTCCTTCTTGAAATCAAATATTATGCAATTATATTCTAGTGAAGGAAATTGAAATGAAATCCTGTGATTAGCTATACCATAAGTACCATACCAATGTTTAAAAAAAAAAAAAAAGAAGAAAAAGATCATAGGGTAGTGTTCTTGTGCACAGGTAGGCTTTGGGAGGTTCAGAGCTGGTTGTAATTTTGAAAGGACAAAAGCAAAGAAAGCACGAAGAACTTCACTCTAATTTTTTCTGTTTTCCAGATAACATGTTCTAGTACCTTTGGGATASTGGAAAGATGCATGAATTATATAAATTTCACTAATTATTTTGAAATAATTATTACCAAAGCTGCTTTTCTAATTGTGCAGGTAGAACCTAGGACTACCTCTTACTCTATTTTGTGTAGGCTTTTAAATATTGATGATGACTCTACTTAAATGGATTAATTATATACTGCAGCACTTTGATTCCCTTTAATGTTGCATTTACAAACCACACAAATGGCCCAAATTATGAAAGGAAGAATTGGCTATAGTAGACCTGAATATTTTTTTTCCTCATTATTCTGCCCTGAAATAAGTTCCTGTTGCTTTACATTTCAGCTCTGCTATATTCTAAAATACCTTGATGATCTAGAAGGCAACTTTAAGTGGTTGAGCAAACCACAAATTGACACACAAAATGGATGAAATCTTAATTCATAGCTTTCCCTTTAGCATCTGGTAGTGTGTGTGACAATTTATCAACCTGTGCTTTAGAATGAAATTATTCCTGCTTTATGCCTTTCTCACATTTGTCAGAAAGAATGAGAGGGACGTGAAAAACGAGCGTGCCTTCTGCAAAGGGGTTCACGCAAAACACGACGATGGAAGTTTCTGCGCTTACCTGCCAGTTTTAGCCTTTTCTAGCTCCTTCCCTTCAAACTGCAGCTTCTGATTCAACAAGTCTGTCGTCCTCTCCCTCCCAAGGATGAGATCAGCCTCATCAAACAGGTTCTTCTAACTGTCCTTCACAAGGCGTTGGCGGGAAACCCTTTCCTTTTGCATCGCTTTCTTTCCTTTSATTTGGAATAGATGTTTCTGTCTAGCTGAAAATAATACCGGCGGATGGGTATGAAGGGTATGAATTTCATTGGTATGAATGTGTGAACTGCTGTTTTTGCAGGATTTCACCTGAAAATGTTTTGCAGAGTTGTGTTTGGGACTGAAGATCTCCTGATGAATACCGTTCTTAAAAACAAGTTCAYCTGTTTTTTTGGATATTTTTTGAAGTTACACTTTTTGCTGTGTTGGTCTGACTTCCCCCCTAAGAAGCAATTGTGGTGATTGGCGTTTTCAGGCTACTGYAGAGTTTAGGCTCCTTTTAAAGTTGGAGCCTAATTTTCAGTCCATATGGAAGTTTATACAGCAGCCTTTAGGAAGTACTCTAGGCCAAATGCTTTCTCTCGTGTGTTTTTCTCAGTAAGGGTTAGACGACTTCAGTTTCTGTTAATTTTSTCTCACTCTGCATTAAAGCAGTTAGCGTATTTCACTGTAAGGTAAAAACCTGTCATTTTGCTCCTTCTACTTTGAAGGTATGCCTCCCATGTACTCTAAATTTTAAATGCCAGACTGATAGCTGTGTGCTTATTTCTATACTGTTTTCACAGTACACTGATGCAGCTGCCTTGCCTGAGTCCAGTGCCTGCACTGGTTTTGTGGTGTGCTTTTTTGGTTTGGTTTTTTTTTTTACTCTTGGTGTCAGATTTCAGAGATGCTTTGCATAGACTGATTAAGCTTAATGGGTGTAATATATAACTTTTAAAAATAGCTTTCTTGAATAAATGCACATTATATATTGAGTTGGTAATGTATTAGAAGAAGAAAAATAACTGAGAAGTTATGCAGTTATTGTTTCCTTATTGAATTCAGAATGTTGTGAAGGCAATTTGCTTGAGAGRATCAACTCCAGAGCGCTTACTAGCATGCTGATTTTTTTTTTTTTCTTAAACTACCTGTGAAATACCCTTTACAAGCTTGAGATTGGAGATAATGACTACTTTGTTTGCAAAGATGGCAAAACTGAGTTTTAACGATTTGTTCTCTATACAGAATTTGTGAGGGGGGGAATAGAATAGCACAGGTTGTATGACTGGAGTAAACCACAAAGCCATTTTATTGGGTCCAAATACAGAACCTGTACTTTTAATTACACAAAGCCTCCCATTAGATTTTATTTATCTTTAAAGCAGGACAAATTTGTAGTSTGCACTTTCAGTATCTGGGAAAAAAAGTAAGGCATGGAAAATTTGCTCTCTTTCTTTTGTCTCCCATTTTGGTAACACAGATGATGGAAACTTCRTAAGCTGAATTGTTTGGACTCATTAGGTCATGCTTCTGGACATCTTGTCTTTTTAGAAAGAGAGCTTGAAGTTAGTACTTTTTACTAACAATAAAATAAGGCTGGGTAGACCTTCACTTCTRTTTACAGAGGTTTTTAATGGGCAGAAGAGGAGGAGATTTCTTAATACATAGAAGCCTCAAGCCCTTGGGTGTGTATTCAGAATGCGATCTGCTCTCGATCACCCCTTAAAAACAAGCAAAAAACCATTTTGGGCTAAACTCAGAAGAGTGTTAGGAGCCTTCAGGAGCCGAGCGGGTCGAGGCCAAGTCTTTGGCTGACACAGGGATTGCCCCAAGGAGCTGCAGCGTGAGGSCCGGGGCGCGCAGAGCAGCCAGCCCTCCACCGGGACTGGCCCACCGCGCGTGGCCGTCTCTGCAGGGCTCCAGCTTCTGCGTGAGCCAGAGGATTCAGTCCCAGTTTGGCTAATTGGTGTTAGTCCGGAGGGGCGAAAGCCTTTTCCAGGTATAGAGAGAAGCAAGTTGTTTGTAGAGATCTTCTGCGCCGTAGAAAGCAGTTGAGTAAATTGCTGCTACCCACATTATGGAGCTGTTTCTGGTGTACGGTTGCATGCAGGTTATCGTCACACCCTCCATGTTGAGTAGGCATCTGAAGGCTGTATTTACAGAAGGCGTACAGGTGTCTGAAAGTGTTAATAGTGGTACTTACTGATGTGCCTAAACGTTTTAAGTCAATCTTAGTTTGTAGGCTGGGTGGTTTTCTAATTTCCAGTAGTCTCTGCTTTGCATCATTAGACACTTATATAACTTTGCAAATCTGGCCCAGTCTGTTATTATAAGGTTATTTTACCTCTCCTGGTTACCGTGGCTTTCTGTRCAAGAAAGTATTTTGAGTAAAATTAATTATAGTGGTGACTATACTGTAGTCTATTGTATATGGCTGTATTTTATTTACTATATATACTTCAAAATTACTTCATGATCTTTAAGCCTAAAGCTTTTTACTTTAAGGCACCAAAACACATCTCGTGTTAAAAATGGTTGACTGTACAAGGTGCAGTTGTTAGCTCACTCTTCTTTGTTCTCTCTGCTTTCTTGAGAAAAGATCAAACAAAATACAGTGACAGGTAAGGATGTCTCCCAAAACACGTAGAAGAAATGTAGCTTCCCATTCCATAAATTACTGGTACTCTGCTCACCAGCTGCCTGTTATGATGTTTTATTGATGAATAAAAATGGTGTCTGAGGCAATAGAATGTCTTGCATCTTACAASACTGCCAGTTATAAAGATGTCTTCTTGAATAAATTTCACAATTAGAAAGTATTGACAAAAATATTTAATCTTTTTTACATCAAAATAAGCTCAAACATCTGCTGCCAAAGTCAGACAATATCAAGTAATCTTTTAAAAGTATATTTTTATTATACTGACAGATGCATGGCTGCATGACATAGATGTCAATTTAAGTTACTAGTGCCATTAATACTTGACAAAGACATGCTCCCAGAAGAATTTACGTTTTTAAAATGTTGTCAGATGAGTATATGCCAACAAAAAGTAACCAGAGTTATTCAGCTATGTAGTTAACAAAGCTAAAAGCATGTTATCTCCAGAGACATCACAAAAACAGGTATTCGCATCATTTCTATTTTCTAAATTCCACAGAATTGACAGCAGAGAAAACAATTCTGTGTCTGCAGATGTCTGTTTAAACAACCCATATATACATCCTTTTTCACTTTTTATACCTTTTGGCTTACAGCACAAAAAGATTTTTAGTTTCATTTGAGGTGAACTTCTTCAGCATTCATTTGTTTTCCACAAAATTTCAAATAATCCTACTTCTTGGCAAGTCCGCTGTTGTAAAGAGAACATTGAGGAAAATGTTAAGACTTGTGCCAGAGTTTCTGGTCTGCTTATTCAGTCAAAAAAGTGTTGGAAAGCTATATGACTTAACTCATTAAGAAGGCTGAGATTTAAAACATTCATGTCCAGTTCTTATTTGTCAAATATGCTGGTATATTCATTATTCAAATTTGTACATTTCAGTAACCTGAGATTTCATTGTGGGTATTCCATAATGAGAAACTAGGCTTACTTTAAATTCTTCCCTCCCAGGTCTTTTATTTTTCTTTTATTTTCTTTTTTCSTCTCTCCCCACAGAAGTCTTTTGGAAGGAATTTCATTTCTTAGAGCAAGAGTGGAGTTTTCTGGGTAGACCAGACCAGCATTCATGGAGTTTGCTTAGTAGCACTGTCCTGGTGCTGCTCCTCTATGTTAAAAAGCATAAAAGTCTGGTCTGTTGAGGTGGCAAATCATTTGAAATACTGAAATTCTGGTTGAATCTGGGGTCATAATCATCTCATTAAGGGCTAAATCGTTATACTCGGTGATTAGAGACTGTTTTTTCTTTTAAGTGGATTATTTTTTTTTTTAGAGTGGATTTTTTCTTAGAGATGAGCCTGAACTTTGTAGAAACACTTTTTACTGCTAATGCTTCTAATGTATCTAATAAAAAGAAAAACGAAAGCTACATTGCTACTTCTGGATGTATTTCTGTTCGCTGTACTGAGGCAGACGGTGAGGGTGAGATCTGTCTCTCAAAATGCGGCGTTCAAGACTCCTTTTAAAGTAGTGACGATGCGCAGCATCTCCTGTGCTGTGATCTGTCTCATCCTGAAGCCTCTATATAAAATACACCACAGGAACTGGTGTATTTGGTYCCCAAATATGGCTGGKTTTTTTTTTATTATTATTTTTTATTGAAGCCTGTGTTACTGGTGCAGTCAAAAATATTTAAAATTAGATGAGCTCTCACCGCTGCTGCCTCTTGTGGGCCGTCGCCAAGTGATGTGTTTTGGACGGGGCTTTATCAATGTGTGTTGTATTTCAGTCTGACAGGGAAATATGTARTCTGCTGGCTGCCTGACCACTCTGTGTCATCACTCCTCTTAGTATAAATAAGTACATACTAAAATAATATTTTCAAGGTTTGTATTGTGAGTGGATTTTCAGAACTAATGCCCAGGAATCTATTGTAGACTGTTGTTTGTAAGGAGGCAATTCGAGAAAGGTTGGGCAGGTTGACTGGAAAAGGTAACRTGGGGAATGAAATGAGGTGCGGGAAGTCTTTACCTCACATTTCTTTGGAGCCCCTCTTATGCTTGTTTGTTTTCTTTTACTGTTCTTTGTCTTGGTAACTTGGTAGCAATATTCAGTCTTCCTCTTTCCTCCACCTCAACTCTCCTCTGACTTGAGAATCTTGTTCAGCTCTGGAATGGAGAAATAAGGACAAGAGGTTAGTCAAGATGGATTTACTAGTTGTCTACAAATGTTGTGACGTGCGCTACCTAAGGCTGGGCACGCCCTGCGTCAGGTGGTGGAGTTGTACATGCACACAGTGTAGTGGGGCAGCCTGGGGAGCAGTTTGGACTACGTCAGGTTTGGAAGTTGAAAGCTCCTAGGGTCCCACCGCTGGTTGCTCATACCTACCCGTAGTTGAACCTCTACAGCAGGAGCCCCTTTCAAAGTGTTTTGCCAGAGTTGATCATTTGGGAGCACTGATGGACAAAATGCAGCTGTAGATTAACACTGGGGGACTGAGAAGAGAGGCAATACTTGCTCCAACATAATATGATGTGATTACAGCCATGGGGCTGTGCTGACCTCCTCTCTGAATCCAGGTGAAAATCCTCAGCTGTGGCTGGGGGAAAGTATTCTTTAGGTGGTAAGTGACAAGTTACTTCTTTAACGGTAAGGCTTTCCCAAAAATGGAAAGAGAGGTATGTTTTATTGAACTTTTCGGGTACAATCCAAAAAATTTGAAAATAATAGTTTTTGCTTTTTGAGTGACACATTATCTTTCTGGAAAGGGTGCTGTAAATATAATTCAGTCATGTTCTTTCCTGGCATCATAGGTAAATGGTTTGATTTTCCTCCTAAYAGTCAAGCATAATGCTTCAAAAAAAAAAGTGCCTATGAATTATTACTGCAATTTCAATAGCTGTAATAGATGCATTGCAGCCAAAAATCTGTTTGAACTGTTTTTGCTGTTTCTATAGAGAAGTGTGTGATGTTGAGTTATACTATATGTTAACAAATTTTAGAAAGTATTGGAAAGATGAACATTGTCAGGAAAAGTTAATGAGAGAAACATAATTCTCTGAGAAGCCAGCGAATGAGAGTTTGCAGTGGGGATGTTGGCTCAGTATCAGAAGAAACTTTTTTAGCAGTGGAAACTTTGGTTACAGTGAGGTATAGCAGGTCTTAGCTGTGTCTCTTAAGTCTCTCAAACATAATAACCGAAATCCTAGAATTTGACTCATTCRAGAACCAGAATGGTAATTGTAGGTGCATTCTACAGTGCCAAAAAAAATAATCTGCCAAAGCAGACTTATAGCAGTAAATGACACTTTGTTACTTTTATTTTTTTCTGATATGCAGTATGCTGAATTTTGTCTCAGATATACTGTCTTTACTGTAGGGAAGGTGATGTTACCTATTACAGGAGTCCTTTGGAAGCTGCTGTAGAAATACGTGGGGCAGTTTTTAATTTGTGTATTTCTTTAATAGTGAATTTCAGTGAGGGCAAGAGCACGTAAATGTAGAAGGATCGAAGTTCAGTGGCACTCTTTGCAATATGCCTGCACACATTTATTATTACTATCATTATATCTTTTTCAAAGGCAATTTATGTATGGCAATATTTGTTCCCTGCTAGCACTTTATAGAGGATAGCCAAGAGTCTAAAGCGGTCTTGTTATGCTATGTAAAAGCAAAGTAACTGACAGTGATGTCATAGCAACATAGTTGATTCCTGGGRTTTATAGATACATGAAAGTTAAGGATCTTGAGCTAATATAACAGTTTGCGACAGTCAAAAGGGAGGATTTGCACTGTCTTCTCCAAACTGCCTTGCCCCATCTTSTCTTTCCTACCCACACCATTCTGCCATTTGTGTATCTCTCCATGAGCCAGTTCACCTCAGTGATGTGTTAGAAATCTGAACCAAAAGGAGTAGTGCATAGTTTTCAGTTGTTYTACTGAGCTGCATCTGAAGGAAGAATCCGGACAGCAAAAAGGAAGTCAGGCACTTCTTTGAAAATGGCTACAAATGGCTTTGTTTTAGAAACAAAGATTATTTGCCCCATTTTCCTCCATCTAATCTCCCAGAGTATTAGAACCAGACTTGGATCAGAAAGATGCACGAGAACATTCCTCTAGGTCTTGGTCTCAACAATTCACTCAACAAGTGTAGGAACAACTAGTCCTAGGATGGATAACTGTCCCTGTAGTTTGCAGTTTATTTTGATTTGATTTTGTCAGCTATGCTGGATATAAAGCTGCATATTTATTTCTTTAAAGAGCATTGCATTTTGAATAATATAAAGTTAATTCTTGAGTCACTATAACATAATAGCATTGATGGTATATGTTGCTTTGTAAATCAGACATCTTGGGTATGCTACTTCGATGGAAAATTTAGCTTTTCAATGAAGACACTTTCACTGCAGTGTCAGGGAAAGCTGGCTGCAAATGGTTGAGCTGAAAGTGGATGTTAAGTCAAAGATGTTTGTGGAGTATCTGGAAAAGAAATGAGGAAGACCAAGGTAACTGTTAATTTTTTTGTGAGTGTCTCAAGAAGGTGATGGAAAAAAAACAACAGCAGGGAGTTTGCTGTTTACATTCTTCTATGTAGGAAGCAGAGGGAAATCATAGAAACAATAATGTATAACAGTAGAAGTTTTGGATACTGGAAAATACCTAATTTATTCTGTGTATCTTGCCATCTACCCTTGTCCTGGAGCAGGAAATGGTTTGATATCTTGCTTCTCCTTTAMTCGTCAGCAAGCAATAAGAAATACCTGTGTCCATCCCTTATGCTCTTGCTTTTATACTGTGTTTTATCTATATTACGATAGGACAGGGATTTGTTTCCCACACATCTAAAGGGTGAATACTTTACTCAAGGCAGGCTTAGAAGCCTAGGCTTTCCTTCTGTTTTTGCCTAGGCAGTGAAAGGAAAATGTTTGGCATGGCTCCAACTGTGCTAGCTTAATTTGAAGGACCATCTTGTATCACCATGCTCTGAAAATTGCTTTCCATAAGTGATTTATCCATTTCTGGCATGGATAGCTGGATGGTTACAGTACAGAGGCAATGAAGCATACTGAGTGAAATCCCAACTTACTAATTGCATACAGTGGTAAAACACCCTTTGATATCAATGGGGCCAAGGTTTCTCATCATCATCCTCAAAGGTCCCGTGTCACAGAAAACAAGGAGAGCTGATCAAAAGTTGCATCAAAGTCTGTTTAAGTTTCTTGAAAATGAAAGGCTTGTACTTCATTTGGTAATCAAAAAGGAATGTGGTTTATAGAATTATAAATTCAAGATTGTACTTTCATAAGCTATTCAACACATTAAGCTTTAATAATTGTATTACTGTTTTATTTATTAGCTTACATGTTCAAAGATATTGCAAAATAATGTAAAGGTAAAGATTGCAATTACAATTTGCATAAATGATTTTTTTTGCAGTAAATGTTTTTGGATAAGTGGAGAGTAGCAAAGCTACTGAAACAATGGAAAATCTCTTGTGAAACATCTTCTGTTTTGGTTCCATCTATATTTAGGAAGCTCAGTGCTAACAATTTTCCTTTTGTTCTTCTTGCAGCTAATTCCAGCCTTCTTGGAGGTGGAGGAGGTGAGTCTTTKCTTAATGCTGTATTTATTCTTAAATAAATGTGAAATATATGCTGAGAAAATGTAGTGTTTAGTTGGTTATAAAACTATATATGATAACTTCAAAAGGTAGAAAAATAAAATTATTAGATGGGAAAACTCACCAAAGTCAATAACATTTTGTATCATCAAGAGGCAGGGTGTGTGACTGCTGCTGAACCTGGTTTCCCCTTTGGATTAGACTAGGGCTGACCTGTATATGGGGCTAACTGAAACATAAAGGAACTGAACTGCCTTATGTTATATTGTGGTTAACTATTTAGGATTTTTAGTTAATTTACTTCAAGGGAACCTTGAATGCATGTTAAATAGTTTTTTTTTTTAAAGTTAAATAATTAAAACATGGTAAAAACTCATTTTAGTAAATTAATGAGGTTTTATCTTTGCACTTTTTTTTTTAGCTTGGTTGATTACCCCATTCTACTTGCCARAATACTCAAGCAGATTTCAATACAAGTCTTTGGTGCATGTAAGAGATGCTACCAACATGTATATTAGTAAGACAAAGAAGCACAAGTGCAAATAGTGGGTATTGTTTCCAAATACATGGGTGCTGTAGATCGATGCTGTTTTGCTTTTTGTAATACTGTAGTACCGTGGCCGTGGCCATAAGAGCTTACACGAGTGCTAACAATTCAGGAAAAAAAAACCCCGTGAAGAGCTTGATCTCAGTTTTCTGTGACTTCCCCTGCCTCCCAGAGGGAAGTAGAAGAGCTCAGTTCTGGAAATTTCACAGTGCAGGAGCGGTGCAGGCAGCAACTAATCTTCCTTCCTGGCTGGAGTTAAAAGGACTTGATGATCAGAGCTTACATATGCAAGGGTAAAGGAAAGGGCTCTGTAAAAAGACAGAAGATCGCTGTTGCTTGTGAGGCTTGAGGATAAGTCCTCAAAGCTTTTGTTTTAACAGCCCTAACTGAACAGGCCTCCCTTATTTGTGGACCACGAAAAGGTGCCTGACAACTGCACCCGGGCGTCTAAATAAAACGGTTCATGTTTCTCAGCTGTGTGTCTGGACATTAAAGTACAGGGAAGCCTTACCTGATAATCCTGTTGGATTAATCTGTTTCTTTTGATTCAAGTTAGTTGTTTTGCAGTGTACCAAATTTTCCTTTGTTTAAAAGATAATGCTTTAAAAGGTAATCTTTCACTAGCTGTTCATGTTTCTGCGGAGCCGTCCGTGTACCTCCTCTCCAGTGCTTGCTCCCAGTGGGTAACGTCAAAAAAAAAAAAAGAATCAATGCAAATGTTCAAATTCCAATCAGGTTCCCAGAGCACTGCTGCTGCTGAAAGGATTTGGCTATTGACTTTCCGTGGTATTTATTCAGCTGGACCGTACTTCAAAAGTTGATGTCCGTTCAGTGTGGCACTAGATAACGTGGCTCTCCCTTCGTGGCAGGCTGGATGAGCCCGCGCTGTGAGTCAAGTCGGGATTTTCCCTGTATTTTATGTGTTAAAAGTGGGGGAGTTTCAATCAAGTTAATTTATTGGCAATTAAAAACACCTCCTTCCCCCTTCCGCCCCCCGCCCCCTGCTGCCACCCCGCCAGCTCCTGGTCTCCCGCCCCCTCAGGGCAGGCTGAGGTGATGGCGGCACACGAGGCTGGGTCAGTGTGCTGCTGCACCTTCTCTTCTGCATCTCCCCACTTTCCTCCTGCCCTGGCATTGTTTTGAGCTTTTACCACCATTTCTTAAATAAGTTTCCTCAGCAGCCTCAGGAAGCTCCTGTGGCAGGTTGAGTTTCGGCGCACGGTGGGTCCCCTGGGGAACCGTCCGCCKCGGCCGGCACAGGGCAGCCCCGACRCCCTCCCACAGAGGAGGTCTCACTGCAGCCTSCTGTGGCCARAATCCCACGAAACACAATCCCAGATGCTTTAATCTCTGGTGGAAGGATAACAACATGCCCCCTTGCTTGTGATGCASGTAAAATACCAAATTTGAATATTTTATGGCTTAGAGTTTGACTGCTCATGGTTGAGGGGCTGCGTTTGTGCTCTGGAGGTGCTGTGAGCAGCCCTCGGGTAGGGTGGCCGACGCATTCTCAGAGTGCACTCACTTGGGTTTTCCAAGTCTTTTGAGGAAAAATCCTGAGAATTTTGCTCCCAAAGTACTCCTGAGTTTGGGTAGCCGCCATGGGGTGTCTGTGGCTCCATCCTTGGGTGCATGCGTTGGCTGTACCCTTTCGGAGAAGGGAAGGGTGCGCAGGGTCTGCAGGCTGGAGCTCGCTCAGSGGAGCGCAAGATGGAGGCACCCCTCCCTGGCCCACCCGCCTGCCGCAGGCAAATGAAGCCCAGAGTCCCGACCTCTTGGAAAAACGACTTGGTGCTGGCAACATGCATTTCTCTGTAGAAGGGATCATTTTGTTTCCAGTTGAAGGGGTTTGGATTTTAAATTCTGGATATATTTTTTCCTTTTTCCAAAAGGAAGTGTCAGCAGCACTCCACGTGAAATATTACTAGTGAATTATTAAAACTTTACTATATATGTAAACACCAAAGCCTTCTTTTGATTGCAGATGCKGAATATTTATGATAATGCATAATACCAGTGTAGTTTCTCCAATAATGGGATTCAGATCTCTTCAGTAACGCTTGTTAATGTAATCTCTGTGTCACTGCTAGGGGTATGAATACGTATCTTAGTTTTACAGAAAATGAAAACCAGAAATTTCTGCTTATCCAAGCTCGTGCAACAGGTTTTGTGATTTTGAGCTGCTTTTGAGCTGCTCTATGTTTGAAATCTTTCCAGAATTGAACACGAAATAGTTGGAAATGGTTATTTGAATACCCTGATGTAGCGTTTGTGAATTAGTCAATATGTACATTAAAATCATCTTCTGGAGGAGAACTGTTGAGCAACCRAATGGGCGATGTTGTTGGCAAATAGCACACTTGGTTGCAAATTCAGGTGCTGGTGGTTTTGGGCGGCTGCTTATCATCCCTGCGTCACCTCGGAGCTACATCAGGGCATCCGTGTACTTTGATTTCCCAGAGCCAGAGTAATGATTTGTTCTTGCATTCCCCATTTGAATGCTGTCTATTCATTTTCATGACCATTTGGAATGAAGAGATAAAAGTACAAAAGATAACAGAAACAGTTTTTCACAGAACTTTAATCATGAAATCAAGAAACCCACAGAAGAGTCTTAGAAGACTCTTTAGTTAAATATAAGTGTCAAAGGTTTCCTTCTGCTTTTCATATAACTCTGAATTTTCCAGGATTTCATTATGAGTTTGGTGAGTGAGCCTTTTTTCTTTTTCATTCTTTACTGTTTTTAATAATTGATTTTTAATTAGGAGACATATTTCGCTTTCAGGTCTAGATTTATCACACATTCAGCATCTCACTGCTCCTATTAACTTGCACAGAGCTTTATGACTTATTTGTGCATCATGTATTATTTGTCCCATTATATTCAACAGTGCAAAGGTGAAAATTATTAAGAAAATTACCTGTATTTGGAGGGAGTGAGGAAAAAACATTTGATATTTTGAGAAAAAGCGACCCCTTTTAAAAATGTATCATGAAGTTTTGGCTGTTGAGAAATTGAAATGCCCTATTTTGCATGGCAATTTTTTTCTTTACATTCTTCTACAGCTGTGTCAAGGAATGAAAGCATGTGATTTCATGCACTTTGTTAAAGCAAAGTGGGCAAGAGCTGAGATTTCTTCTCCCCCTTACGTTTTTGGATAGTCTATGGGTTTTTTGGGGTTTTGTGCCCCACTGTCCCCACCTTGTTTTCAATTATTTTCCTTGGGGTTCATTTTTCCTTTACTTCATTTGCTGACTGTAATCGAGTTCTTGTTGCATGCTGATTTCTGAATTGGCTTGCTTCCTTTGACCTTAAATTGAGGRTATATTTAAAATAGCAAGCTGGGGATTTTTTTTTTTTCCTCATAAGATTTTGTTGCCTATGCTAGMGTTGGGGGAGGAGACATCATTGTTTAGTGTGTCCTGTTATGAACATAATTTTTGTCAGTCCTGTACTTGAAAATGGTAATTTTGTCTTTAAAAACTCTGAGAGGAGACAGGTTATATTCACAGTCTTTTGTAAGCATTGTTTGGACCCAGTTTAAGTTGGTTGTCCCAAATCTGCTTTTCTGTTTCACTCTGTCTCTCTGTCTCTCTTTTTTGGCCRGTGTAACTATGTCTTTCCTAGGGCTTTTGCTGGCATGGAAAAAATTAATTCCTATATAGCCATAAGTATGTTAGCATAYCTTAAATGTAGACCAGATCTACCTCTCCAGTCTGCCAAGATAACGTTTGTAGGCATGTCGTTTTAAGCAACTGTTACGGCATGGAGAGCTTGTGTTGTGTTCATGATCACAGYAGGGAACTGGGTTTCTCTGTACATTATCAGGTAGACTCCATTTTGAAAGTGGGATTTGCTTGCCGCCTCTGTTCGCCTKTACCTCTGTGTTAGATTATAATAGYGGCAAAAAAAGTGTTTTCTCCTACTAGAAAGAAATTACCACAGACTGACTTCTCCCCTGGAAAACAAGTTTATCAGGAGGGAAATGAGCTATTCAATGGCTGGAGTCTTTTGCTGAGCCTGAGCACAAAATCACAGGACACAAGAGACGGACTTTGTGCGAGGGTCAGTATGCCACTTCAAAATGCGAGCAGCTACGCTCGCCTATGTGCAAGCATCTAGTGCCACATCAGTCCAATGGGCTCTCTGAGATACAAGAATGGATCTGGCAGGTAGGACACAGGGTTGGGTGGGCATCTGCACCTTTCCAGAATGACAACTGAGGGTCAGATATGTCACTTTGTCTGGGGCAGCTGAAATACCGCTAGGTACCAGTGTTTGAGCATCTGGGATGTACCACTTGGGTCCAAATTGATGGTGGAGTTTGTCTTCAAACATGGGTATAGCAGGTGGGTAGCAAAACCATCGTGGCTGCTGCTAATGCTATCGAAACAGAGGGTAACTACTGGTAGGGTGCTGCTATAAAGTCACTGGTGTTTGCCAGCCACCCTRTTTGTCAATTAATTGCAGGCTAATGGGTTCAAAAAGCCAGTGATTATCCAGTCAGTAGTGGCAGGAAGGAACAGCTGACATAAGTATCTTTTCTTAACTTCCCTCCCCTTGGCCAGGGTTAAAGTTTTTATTCTCATGGCTGTGACTTAGATACACTACTAACCATTTCCAGCCTCCTTCTGATAGTTACATTTCTACCAAAAAAAGGAGATTTTTCACTGTCTGAATGGTAACTTGACATGGCAAATGAATATTCATGACCCTGAGAAGTGACAGTTGTACAAGAGAAAATTKGAGGCAGGAATGAGATAACTTGCAAAGCACCCCATAGCAATTTAAAAGGAGAATACTTTAAATATTAGACTGGCCCTACGMTAGCCCATTCAAAATGTATAACAGGAAGAAGACAAGCCTGTTTTATCCTGAACCAGGATGAGATGCTCTCTGTTCTGGATTTCACAGGGCTTGGGCTTGATATTTACATAATTTAAATGCAACTGAAGCAAGGGTTTAAATCCAAAGTTCAAATTTGTGCATGACGTGCGCATAACATGAATGCATCCCTTGAGAGGAGAAGAAAGAGTTTGGGAAAGGAACAGTGACAGGATTCTTTCATCAAGAAAATAAGCATTATTGTTTTGTATTTTTTTTATGTCAGTCTGTTGGCATTTTCTTGTATCATGTCAAATATGTTTGTCAGATKGGGGTGCGCTTGCAACAAATGGCTTCATGGAACAAATGTGCTTCATCTGGGATTTCAACTAGCTTCAAAAGCTTTCAGTTGCTTTGTATACTGCGTCATCATATCTTAGGTATTTAGATAATAGCTATGAAGGTACAAAGATTTTCCTAGCGAATAATGATCTTGTAGAAGGACTGATAATTTAAGGCAAATGGCCATTTGCCTTTGTTGCTAAATAATCCCTTTCTGCTACAAGATTAACAATGCTACAGAACTGCAGCGGCAAAGTGTTTTATCTCTTTTTACTATTTGCATGCTGTTCTTTTTCATCTCTGTAAATAGAGTGGGTTTGAGAGAGCTGTATCCACCAGTTCCCCCACTGTGACAGTACATCAGCCAATTAAAATTTTAATATTTTTGCATTTATGTGTTACGTTCTGTACAGCTGTAATACTAGTTCCATTGGTAGCCCAGTAGCTCAGGGTAGACTGTAACCCTTTCAAGGTGTTTGGTTCAGCCCAAATTCTTGTTATTATTTGTGAGGTTTTTGTTGGATTAGATCAAAGCAAATAGATTTCTCTGTAATTTAACTGCTTTTATAGAATTTATTCAAACTTCCTATGTAAGCAAAGTCTTTCTTTACAGGTCAGTTATTCTTGAAATGTTTTTTCTTTCTTTCTTCAATCTGTGTATGTATGTTTGCTTTTTGCCTTCTGTTATTGCAGTGGATATTTCCATGTGAGTTTCAGTTCAGCTTTAATTAAAATTAGTGGATTTTCTCATTTTGTAGTGCATCTAGAKATATAGTGATGATAGCTCTATAAATAAAAAAGTGTAGTTTGTTTCAAAAGACCATTAGCCCAAACTGCCATGACTGTATTTAAATGTGTGCTCTACTTTATAGAGTTTCTTTTTTTGTTTGGTTTTTTTTTGCTTGTTGTTTAAATATGATATATATTTTGCTTTTTGGCTAGATAGGATGCTAACTTCCTTTCTCCAGTCATTTTATACATTCTTATAGTTATGGGTAATAATCATAAACAGGAAGTCTCTGGATTGATTTTAAGTATTTCTTAGTTGTTGCTTAATTGTATCCTGTTAATTACACTTTCCCAGCAGTTACTTAAAAAATAAATAAATTATGTTTTGCTATTTACAGGAACTGACACAGGTATGTGATCAGGTGTTAAGTTTCAAATACGTACATATAGTTGTTGATGCTCATAAATGACTTTCCCTAACGATGACTTTYTTAAAATACGTGTTCAGCCTGTGATCCTTTAAAGTGGTTCTCCTRTTCCAGCCAGTGGTATAGGAACATGACTGTATGTTTCTRTCAYGAAAATAATCTAAAATTTAGTGTGTCCAGGCATACTTATTCGYGGCTCTCCTCAGCCTTTTAATATTGCTGCTGTGTTGCCTTAATTAGGCATTAGAAAGTGATGTTTTATTTTTCACTCATCAGTTACTGAATGCTGAGTCCACAACACTCTGAGCTCCCACTTAATTGTGAGGCCTTTTTCTTACTCAGATAGACTGTCACATTGACTCTCCTCGTTTTGTTTAATTTTGTTATAAGGTAATTAGTGTTATCTACCCACAACTAAAAAATGAACAGATACAGTTTCTGCCATATATATATATGGCTTTCATATATACATACTTATATATATGGATGTCACTATACATATTTGTCACTGAATCTTGCAGTCTTTTCAAAAAGTCAGACTTAGTGTGTGYGTGTGTGCACACACATGCACATGTTTATAAATAAAAATGTGGCATTGATTTTGTTAGACTGGGAAAGACCTTTAGTTCATGGTCATTGAAAATTTAAGGTGCTCTTGATAAAAGCCCTAGCCGAAAAGGCAGGCAGTTATGTAAGGAATGTATTTCTTCCTTTTTTTCCTTTTTGTTTCATGTTACGGGACAGAGCTGCAAATCAGGATGAGAGATCACAAACCTTCCCTAATCCACAGATATCACATGATGTATAAGGCAATTCATGGTATGTTTGTTCCGTGAATTGGACATATGCTCTAAAAATGTTAAACACTTTTTTCACATATAGACAAATACTATGTATATGTCTCGCATGTATTTTTGCATGCAGAAAAT
The DNA here is from genome assembly GCA_030449065.1 of Oceanodroma leucorhoa. Taxonomy (NCBI): domain Eukaryota; kingdom Metazoa; phylum Chordata; class Aves; order Procellariiformes; genus Oceanodroma; species Oceanodroma leucorhoa. The sequence continues at coordinate 233,291 of JASVER010000045.1, read as the reverse complement.
ACAATTATTTTTTCATTTACCAAGGTCCTGCTCAGTCATCTTAGGATACTTCTGTTGAGACTCTCCCCCTGTAGTGGAAGGTGAAGAGCACAGCTCCCAGGGTGAAAACAGAGTCTGGGAGTGCAGGAAGCGACATGTATGGCTGTGTGCTACAACGAGAATATAGTAAGTCAGGCATTTGAGTATATATATGTGTCAGTCTCCAGAAGACAGTTTTTAAAATTAAGCATTTGGTTGGTTTCCCTAAAGAAAAATCTGTAAATTGGGACACCTGTCAATGTTGTTCAGTTTCACGCCTAACAATCTCGACAGTGTCCCTTTTGCTGAGGTAAGAATGAAGCGAGCACTGCAGTGAAGACAAGTTTTGTTAGGCTCAAACAGGGGTGGTGCTGTTTTTAAATCTGGTTTTCAGATTTAAGGTCTACAGCTATTGTCCTGGTCCTGTAACAGAAGTACTGACTATTCAGTAGGAGGAAAATGCGAAATGCAATTTGAAACATTTAAAAAACATGTTTGTTTATTTTTACAGCTGATATTAGAAGAAATAGAACAATTGAAATGAAGGACTGATGGAGGTACTTGACTTGTAGACATAGAGGCACTTTTGAATATCAGACCATTTACTGAAGCTTTCACGCTGGTATGCCTAAATATAAAACAAAGACCTTAATCTTCCTTAAAAGTATCTCTAAGCCCTAAGCTCCTTACTTTCTACATCAAATGTATATAAATGGTGTGAGCAGCAAGGCATGGAAAAATGGCGACAGCTATTTGTTGATCCTTGTTGGTTATTCTTTTTAAAATGTGTGCGCGTCCAATAAAACAAAAATATGGGCATTGCATGACACTAGCACCTTCCCAGAAGGAGGGAGAAGATAGCTGTAGCTATCTGGCCACTGTCGTAAGAGACAACAAAAAATGTTTTTACAAATATTTATTTATTTATAAATTTAACGACAAAAAGAGAGCCAAGGAGAATCTCCATCCTTTAATGGATGCAGGGGGAACATGGCCACCAAGGATGAGGAAAAGGCGGAGGTACTTAATGCCTTCTTTGCCTCAGTCTTTAGTAGTCAGACCAGTGATCCTCAGGGTATTCAGCCCCCTGAGCTGGAAGACAGGGACGGAGAGCAGAATACACCCCCCATAATCCAAGAGGAAGAGGTTAACGACCTGCTACGCCAGCTRGACACACACAAGTCTATGGGGCCGGATGGGATCCACCYGAGAGTGCTGAGGGAGCTGGCAGAGGAGCTTTCCAAGCCACTCTCCATCATTTATTAACAGTCCTGGTTATCAGGGGAGGTCCCGGATGACTGGAGGCTTGCCAAYGTGATGCCCATCTACAAGAAGGGCTGGAAGGAGAATCCAGGGAACTACAGGCCTGTCAGCCTGACCTCGGTACCGAGGAAGATCATGGAGCGGTTCATCTTGAGGGTGCTCATAAGGCAGGTGCAGGACAACCAGGGGATCAGGCCCAGCCAGCACAGGTTCATGAAGGGCAGGTCCTGCTTGACCAAGCTGATCTCCTTCTACGACCGGGTGACCYGCCYAGTGGATGAGGGGAAGGCTGTGGATGTGGTTTACCTGGGCTTTAGTAAAGCCTTTGACACTGTCTCCCACAGCATTCTCCTAGAGAAGCTGGCGGCTCATGGCTTAGACGGGTGTACTCTTMGCTGGGTAAAAAACTGGCTGGACGGCCGAGCCCAGAGAGTTGTGGTGAACGAAGTTAAATCCAGTTGGCAGCCGGTCACGAGCGGTGTTCCCCAGGGCTCAGTTTTGGGGCCAGTCTTGTTTAATATCTTTATCAATGATCTGGACAAGGGGATCGAGTGCTCCCTCAGTAAGTTTGCAGATGACACCAAGTTGGGCGGGAGTGTTGATCTGCCTGAGGGTAGGAAGGCT
>JASVER010000045.1:212083-230976 GCA_030449065.1 Oceanodroma leucorhoa | reverse complement strand
ACGAAGCTGGTGAAGCGTCTGGAGCACAAGTCTTATGAGGAGCGGCTGAGGGAGCTGGGGTTGTTTAGCCTGGAGAAGAGGAGGCTGAGAGGAGACCTTATTGCTCTCTACAACTACCTGAAAGGAGGCTGTAGWGAGGTGGGTGTTGGTCTCTTCTCCCAAGTAACTAGTGGTAGGACAAGAGGAAATGTCTTCAAGTAGCGCCAGGGGAGGTTTAGATTGGAGATTAGGAAAAATTTCTTCACTGAAAGGGTTGTCAAGCATTGGAACAGGCTGTGCCCAGGGAAGTGGTGGAATCACCATCMCTGGAGGCGTTCAAAAAACGTGTGGATGTGGCGCTTCGGGACATGGTTTAGTGGGCATGGTGGTGTTGGGTTGACGGTTGGACTTGATCTTAGGGGTCTTTTCCAACCTTAATGATTCTATGGTTCTATGTCTGCTGATGTACTCGGGCATGAAAACTCACATTCCCCAAAGGTCAGAGATTGGAGGTCGTCATCATCCTTAACGTCCCACCTCCCGTAATGGAAAGAATTTACAATTGTTTCTTCTTTTTGTTTCTAATGAAAGCAATTACTTCTTAGTCACCATATTTTCAAAGAAAATCGTGAATAAACCCCAGGATTAAACTATAGAGGCAAGCAAAAACCAAGTATCGAAATTACTGATATAGAAAGTTTACAACTCTCTTCTTGCCACATAGAATGAAGGATTATGAAATCAGGTCTGCATTCACCTCTCACCTTCTATTTCAAATTTTCTGCCTTTCCACAGAGCTTCACTACTCATTTATGAGTCACTCTTTGCTGATCACATTTTTCCAAAGTTCCTTTGTTCTGTGCAAAACGCTTACAGATTATAACATGCAGCTTTTCAAAAGCCAAGAAAACCTCCAGCAGAGCAGCTGGCAAGATGGTTGAGCCTTGGAAAGATCTGTCCTTCTTTGTTTTCTGTGTGCCTATCTTTGCAGTTCTCCTCCTTCCAGTTTTGAGAACCCTGTATCAAACAGACAGTATAAAGTGGAATGAACTTTTGGCATTATTAAAAAAATGAAATCTGGTGATTGCTAATGAAGGATTAAAACTCTTATATAGATGGAACTGATTTTTAAGAGACATTAGTGGAAAACCTGCATGTACGAGTCTGTCTTTGCAGCTGCTCGTCTTTTCTAACTGATAAAATTGGATGGTGATGCAGCTTCCAGTTGTTAATTTTCATTCTCATGCCATATAGCACACTACAAATGATGCTTCTGTGATTTAAGAAACAAATAARAAAGCTTACACACACACCCTTTCCTCCCGCCCTTTCTAGGGTTTCAAGTTTAGCCTGAATCACTTTGTAGGTTCAATTTAGACTTTATTTTTAAAATCAGTTGTAGTGGGAGAACAGTAAACTGAGGTGTGAAGTAACCAGGGACAGGAACTGCTAAAGATGGCTTTGTTATGGAAGAAAACACATGATGAACCTCATCCGCATGAGCATTATTATTACAGAATCTAAATGCTCTGCAGACCTTTGGTGCATTTATCCTAATTGCTCTGTAACAGAGAAGCAATGTTTTCTCTGTTTTACAATTGGGAAAATGAGACAAAGAAACCGTATGTTTTGTAAAAGGTCCAAATAGAAAAGAGCAAAAATCAGCTCTCTGAAGGCAAAGCATAACTCACTGGGGTTTCATAATGCCTGTATCAGTTTTGCAAATAAGAATTTTGATTCCTATCTGGCAGGAAGAGGAATTTTAATTTTAGTACCAGTTTCATGGGTAGAAACAGGATGATATTTGGAAAAAGAGAAAACATGCTCTACTGAGAGCAACTTTCTGACAATTAGGCCTTGATTGGTTATACAGCAAATTCTCTAAAGGAATGGCAGAAGGACCACCAACTGGAAATAAGATACTGCTAGATAACCAGTATTACACTAATGGAGATAAAATTGAATGTAGGAAAAATGTGACGTATTTGAGGCTACCACCATTAGTAATTCTAAATAAACAGTGACTCACTGCTTATTTGAGGCTTTTCTATATTTAGAGAAGGGCTGTTTACTTTTACTTTGAATTTGTATAGTATTAATAACAAAGCATTTTAAAATCTTTTTGATGACAAAAAGACAGTCTTCTGGATTAAGAAGGTATCTGATTTTATTATCTACCAAATCTAGCCTCTTCCAACAGCAGAAGAATTTCAATGATTCTCCCATTAAAAAGGCTACCTTATAATTATGTGTAAAATAGTTGGGTTTTTTTTCTTTACAAAGTTGCCTTATTTACATCTTTTTCCTTGTTCTTATGTAAATGCCTTGTACCGTGTAGGGTTTATCATTCAAGTTTCTTTTAAAGTTAATGTATCTTTTTAAAATTCAAAATCATATTTTTGCCATTTGGACTGACAGATCTGTAGTGTTGTAGTTTTGGCTACATATACAGTAGCAAAGAACAAAATATTTTTTGTCACACTTCTACTGTTACAGTTCAGTCTGTTCCTTTTACATTATCAGCTTGTTTCTCTGGGCTTCATAGAGGCATCTGTTTTAATTTTTATTGGGCAGGGCTGCAACTTAGCAAACTCATGTAAGCTTCACAAATCATTCACAAATGTGGATGATTAAATCAATTATGTCTTGGCTGAGTGATCTATGAGTGTATTATACGCACACAATGTTAAAAGAATGTTATTAAGGTGCAAAACCAAGAACTTAAAGTTAGGAAGTGCCAAAATTAAAGTTGCCTGCAGGCTCACAGTCTCTATGCATATATGTATTATGATATTGCCTCTAACTGTACAATTGCACTGTTTTTCTAGCTGGAGCTTCATCTCAGTCATCCTCTTTGTTCCAAGCATAAACCGTGTTTCTCTTTCTGTGCACTTAAACTCTGGTCTGCAAACCAGTATTTGTTATGGTACTTACCACTTCGGTATATGCTTTCATAAGTAAATTAAAGATTTCATAGGTAATATATTTGTCTTCCCCAAAACAATGGTGTTATCTTTACCAAAAGAAAAAAACAAAAAGAAGCAGAAATTAAGATCAGAATTCTAATTTTAAGGCCCAAGCTATCCAACAGGGGACTAATTTCTGTAAAGAAATGGAAGTCCTTAAATTTCGTAAAGTATGTCTGGCAAATTCCAAGCGATTCTGCAAACTGGAACTTGTACATCAACTCAGGATGTAATGCAACATTATGAATTGTCAGACTGAAATTCACCTTGAGATTCCCACCTTCTTCTCTACTTCTTGTTCCCAGTCCCACTACCTGCATTTTACAGTTTACTGCTCCCTTAATCACATCCATTCAAAAGTCTGTTGGCCTAAATTTACATATTAAAGAGGGATGGGTTTTAGGAAGGGTTTTTAATTAGGCAATTTCAGACTGTGGTCTTAAAAAAGTTTGCTTTAACGTGATTAAGGAGCAGAGTGCTGATTGAGAGAGGAGGGATGGGTGTGGAAACAAGTGGGAAGGGGAAGAGATGAGTGATAACTTCCTCTGCTGCTGGGCAGATTGTCATGTGAGACCCTGTTCTCAAACATTTGGGGTGCGGGGAGCGCRTGTCCTCTTTCTAACTTCTTACCTTAATGTTAACTTCTAAAAATCAGTCTCCGTGTCTAGCCAGTCACGGTTTCTCTCTGCTTCTGGCTCACTGTCTGATTTCTTTATGGGGAAATGGTTTACTTTTAGTCCCAGGCCTATTTCCCAGATTCTCTCTCTTTGAATTCGCCTGCCTGTGCCCTTTCATTGCCAGCTTCACTCTTACGCCATATCCTAATCACAGCTTTAGTCACCAGTCCCTCTCATCTTAAGTCATGCCATCCGCCCCTAAATGCAGGTAGCTCCCCTTCTCCTTCCTTTCACCAGTTTGTACTGGGATGAAGGGGAAAGTGTTCTGAACAGGCAGTAATTTGTCGAGCCAAATGAATTCATTACTCAAGCAAATGAAAGAGAACTGCCAATTTCAGAGTTGCTGTAAGTGAAGAAAAAGTTTATGAAAGCCTACAGTTACGGTTGTCATTTTTGTTTATCTTTTAATCACAATTTTGATTTAAAATGGTTACCCTAACCTAGCTGTACCACGGTGGTCAGCCCATCTGCTGTTCCGTTGCTCTTAGGAATGAAGGCAGTATTGTTGGTGTAAAAGGATAAAACCCCTGGTGTTACTACCTTCTTTGTATTTCTTCACCCTTGATGATTGGGCAATAATTTCTCCACGGGGATTATTTGTTCAAGGGTGGGTCCTCTGTTCAATCCAGATATAACCCAGCTGCGGTGGAATTTAGCCTCTTCTCTGGGCTTACAAGCAATTAGCGCTTCAGCCAGGACTGCCTGCCCTCCCAGAGAACAAAAGATTCAGCAGAAAACTTTTCCCTTGAAATGACAGCTGGACAAAGAATCGGCAGATTTATCAGACAATTATTTCGAGTAACTTTTTACAGAAAAGAAAGGTAGCATGACCTCACCATGGACTGAGATGAGACCTCTTATATGTATAAGTTTATATGTAGATAACTAGTGGAACGAGTGACAAAAAATGAATATTCTTAATAACACCAGGTACAGATAACAGTCATATGTGAGTTTTGAAGGAAATTTGCTCTGATGACAGGTCAGTTTTTCATCAGGAGCTAGAAAATTGCAAACATATGATTATTCAAATAAGATGATATCTGCAAATAGGATATACTAAGCAAATACTGTAAAGTTCATATGCGGTATTATTATCTTCTTCTCCCTTGAGATTTGATTCAGCAGGAGCAGTTGAATTTTTTTAAACATAAAGAATGTGGATGTTTAGAGGAAATTGTTTCATTATAAAGGAAAAAAGTACCAATGCGCATCAAATATTAAATAGGATTCTCTCTTTTTCAAAATTAATTCCCAAATTTGATGCTATAAAATTTTAACAGTTGTGGGAGAGCTCCCAGAAGATGCTTCATTATGTCTCATTATTACAGCATATGTGAGGCCATAGTACCCTTGGTTGCCATAGTTCCTTATTTAATCAAGAAAAATATGTTTCATGGCTGCACAGCTGGGTAACCTTATGTATCTACAGTTTTCTCAAGAAACAATCATATCTATGCCCCATACTATCTTAATGTGAATTTTGCTTCAAAAATTCATAAACCAGACTTCTTATTTTTTATTTCTTGACTACATGGTAAAGTTTAAGGTCAGACCACAATTTTGCCTAGTGCTTCTCTGGGTTTTCTTAATAAAGGGAGGGCTTTTTTCCTTTTGCAAGGCCAAATGTGGTTGCAGGCTTTTAGTATTGCAGCACAAGGAAGGCAGAGAGTCCATGCTGGTGGGTGTGACAGGTTTGCCATCAAGCATATGGTTGTATGTTTTTTAAAACCAATCTGAATTCTTAATGATGCGTTTTTCTTTCATTTATGTTATTTAAAACTTAATACTTCTTATTGATCAAGTTGTATCAGGTCTCCTCTGGAACTGCTATCAAATAGCAGTTTAAATATAACCTAGCTTTAGGTGCTAGCTTTAGTTAAATATCTGCCTTGCCTGGGGAGACACTGTGAGGAAGACTTGCTTAGCGTTACAATTTCAGTGGTAATGTTTGAATAACTTTGCGGGCATGAAATATCCAGGAAGGATGCTGTAGTCTCTAGAGGCTTCTTAGAGCGAATAATGCCCTAATACTCAGGGAATATTTACAGTTTAATAATTGAGGAAAGTTGATTAAATATACAAAGCATTTAAATACCCATTTTAAGCTCACATTAATTCCTGACAAATTAAAGTATCTTGGCATTTATAGAATTACAAACTTCTAGCAGTAAGTTTGAGCCTTACAGCAGTGTGCCCATTTCATGTGAAATAGAACATTTGTGTTCACAAGGCTATGACGTACACGGTTGTATTTAGTCATACTGAGACTGATCTCTTGTGGTGGTGGGATTTGAAGATTTGTGAGTACTGTTCCCCCTAACTAAGATGGTAGGAGACAACTGGAAAAGTTCTTGTTTTATTATACCTGTGGAGATCATTTCTTTCCCTCATGTGATGCTGCACACAGGCATCACAGGTGCTGATCTTTAGCAGGTCTGGGTAAGAGTACTCCAACTATTTTAAAAGATTCTATATATAATCAGAGGAAAGCAAGGCTGGGTCAGACAGTATCGCTTTTGCTTAGGTCACTCCTGGTGGATACTTGTCAAACTCTTCCTTGTGTTCTGGATTCTGACTCTGCAACTCCTGTAGGCAATCTTTTCCAGTGCATCACTATCTGCACCATTATGCCATGGAAACGTTTTTCCCTGGAATCTTAATTTTTTGTTGTTACAGCTTTAAGCCTGAAATTAAAGGATTCCTGTTGCTTTTGGGGGGGGTGGGGGTGGGGGGTGAGGAAGCTGTCATGTCATTCACAGTGCCTCATCTGTGAGAAAAGCAGGTGCCTGTGAAGCAGCCCGCAAGGCTAACGATGAAGGATCAGGACACATAAGAGATTTGTAGACTCATTAGTTTCTTCCAGGCTGCCCAACCTGGTTTTGCTTTTGTAGCACAAAATGTCTGTAAACGAAAGTACACCTTCTAAATTTCTGGAGAGAGAGACAAGATGACAGCAGTACTCCTGCCTGCTCCTTTGTGAGTAAATCTCCCCTGGATGCGGTTGCCCTGAAATTACAAAAGGGTGCAAATGGCTGTCTCCTCCTCATCTGTGGGAATAAATCAGACAGGAGAGTTGTAGGCTTGGCAGTTAAGCATTTCCATTTGTAGAACACTGACATACTAATGATGGTAATTTTGCATTTGTTACTACATGCCTAATCTAATTAAGTTTTTCTTAGGGTACAATTGTTGTTTTCTGTATTTAATTATGTAAGCACCAGGTGCAAATGTTAACACTAGCTGAATTCAGAAGGAAACCTTTTATCTTTGTCTTATGCAAGACCTTTTTTCTGTATCTTTAATTTTGCAGTTAAAAAAATGCACACAGTATTTGGCTGTTCCAAGGCGTTATAATAACGTTTCTGATTGATATACATAGGAAACGCTAATGAGGACTGAAAGTTTATATTACTCTTAGTTTAAATGTGTTTAGAAGTATTTATGAGCTCTACATTTTTGGTTTCAGGTGTTGCAATAGTTCAGACTCCTTTTCCCAGCTATACTGCTGGTTTTGAGGCTTGGCAGACTTCCCACACTCCACGACAGATCTGCCCCTGTCTATTTGAAAAGGTCTGAACTACGGTAGGGGTCTGTTGTCTGAATCTGAATTTCGTGGAGCACTGGTAAAACTGCTTCTGTGACTGCCAGCCTGGCTGTGAACTCTTTGCCACCATTTCATCAATGCTTGTTCAAACATTGAAAGAGAGTTTTCAGTAGAATTCGTTGCCTGGAATAATAAACTCAAGTATTATTTTTAAAGCTCAAGGACCTGAGCTTTGAAATGATGTAAAAGACTCCTCGGAGGCAAGTGACTCTCAAAAGGTTTTGAAATCATAATGTTAATTTTTAAATAAAGTGAACAGGAATTGCAGTAAACTTGTTCACCTGTAGATTGGTAATTGTTTTAATCTATTAAGTAAAAATAAGTAAGACTTGTATTTTCTAGTTTCTAGTCATTCATTAGTAATCTATATTTACATAAATTTGGCATTAAGTATAATAGAAGAATTAGATAAATGATTGATGTGTGTTTGTTCTAAACCGTAAGGTACCCATAAACCATTCCCATTACTAATGAATGAAGTTGTCTACAGAAGCATTTTTCAGCCTTTTCTAATTTGTGAACGACTGTACATTTTGTAGTAGAAGTATGGCCTATATGTACCGTGAGTTTAGGCCTGCTGCCAGCATGCCGCCTTCTCTTAGTTACCTTTCGTGGATTCCTTCAAAGTAGGAAGGAAGGATTTTAATTAGGATTTTAAGTCCTCTGTGGACCAGAAGTCCGTAGTAGTGACCTGAAATATGCTACCTTTCATTTAAGGACCCTGTGTGATCACTTTTCATTGGGCTGTGAAGTATGATTTTGCAGCTGACTGTTGAACCATTTTCAGTACAGAAACATAAAGGTTCACACTTATACTGGTGTAAGATTGACAGCATCCATTGTTTTAATTCTAGATCCAGGTAAACAAAGAAGCTGTGTCTGATAGTTGTTTCGAATTAAGCTTTCCAGTGTTGTTCATGGAAGAGATTTCCCCCATTCCTGCCACTGTTCTTAGAGACCTCAGTTGTTTCAAGTTCGGTTTGTTTCTTACCCTTCAGGCTTTTAATTCAAACTCCACACCTTTGATGGTTTATCACAAAATTTGTTCAGAGGCTTCCATTTTTTAAGGTAGTCTTTTAGCTACTACTGATTATGCATTGCATCAAAGAAAAGTGGTTGGGAACTTTAAAACCACAAATAAAATATACATCAATGGGTTACAGTAATGAATGCTAACATACTGTTTCTTCAGAAAGAGCCCTTTAGGGACAAAAGACCATGTTTCAGGTGATGTGAAAAATAGTAAGCTTGACTCCTGAGAACAGCTTGTTAGAGTTAGTGGTCAGGTTTTACTAAAAATGCATTTTAAAAAGATTAAAATAGGTATGTTTAGTATGAGTTCATAAAAGTCTTCAAATTAATATCAGGATTAATTCTTTCTGGCAAGGAGGCCTGCACACTGATGGGAATAATAACTTGTCACTTAGTTCCTATACGTTATTTTTTTTGCTTTTGGATTAATTTTTCCATTATTCCTGTTCCAGGTGTTTGTTTTTTTTTTCCCCCGGAAGTATAATGATTTATTTGGGTGATAATACACAGACTGTGATATTTCAGAAGTTGATAACTGTTTCCATGTAGGGATGCTTGGAAAAAAAGAAAATAAGACTATCTTGCAAAAAGTACGCTGGCTTCATTAGGTACAAAAGTGTCTCAAATGGCTCTTAAGGAACACTTCGGCTTCTCCAGCTTCTCAGCATGAAAACATGTCTTAAGTAAGTTATATTATTTCAGGACAGTGAACAGCTTGCTTCAGATCCAGCAACTGTGTTTATTCTTTGGTTTCGGTTTTTCTCCCAAATGAAGAATGTCACTCTGCCTTGTTTACATTTACATCTCAAAACAATTAAGCTAAAACAGCTTCATAAGATTTGGAGCTGGCTTTCTCTCAGGGAAAGCTTTACATTTAGTTTCCAGAGTCACGCAGTAAATAAACTTATTTTTGTTTTTTCAAGCTGGTACGATTGTGTATGTGTTCATCTTTCTGAAGAGGTTTGAATGCTGTCATTTTGAATTGTGCATATTGGCAAGGAAACTTACCCATAATTTCTGTGTAGTGCTTTAATTATCTTTATGAGAAGAGCAACTAACTGATTTATTGTATCTTTGGGGATATTTTTGATGATATCTTTGGGTATCTCACTGAAATACCTTTTTTGTGAAGAAGTAGAGTAGAAAACAGTAGAAGCTTGATTGCCTTTGGTTATGGGATCAGGTACAAACAAAATTCAGCAACTTTACTCCTTGTATTTTTCTGTGTCTTTGTACTATACCCATCTGTGAAATAGATGAAGAACTTCTCTAGTCTGAACTGAACTTGATTTATAACATAATTGTATTGTTTTTGTGCTTAGTCACAGAAATACTACAATTACAAACAGACCTAGCGTTGCTAAGTTTTTAGGGGACCATCTTGCTCTCTTTCATTCCTTCCCCATTTCCAGGTTTCATCAACCTACTCCTATACAGTCCCGGGACATGTTGCGGAGTGTGCAATCCAATATTTCTTTGCTCCCTGTTACAATAAGTGGCATTTCTTTCTTAGTAGGCAAAACTTTAGAAGTAATTTTCCCTTGGGGCAAGACACTAGGGTAAAAATTTAGAAAAGGCTGGAAAGCTTAAGACCGTCTCAGCTTTCTCATTTCTGGATCCTGATTCTGTTTTCTCCTTGTGGGATGAAAGGGGATGCCCAAGGTGGCTGTACGAATGAGCTGTCTTCTGTATGCTGTTGCTTCCTCTTGCCATTCCTTAGCAAAGGCAAAGCCTTGTTTCAGCCAGGAACACAAAGTGGCTTGTACTAGATGTGCTATACGGGTCGTGTACACATGGTACTGAACCGATCAGAACTGTTACGTAGCTTCTTATATGGCTGTCTGCCATAATGACCTGCCATCCAGGGCTGTATGAAGACCTGCTRACGCACGGGCAACATAGGACATCGGTTTTGTATCCGATGTATGTTCTTCCTTGTACATACACTGCCTGAGCTCTTGGAAGCAGGAACAATACCTTACAGACGGTGTCTGTCCCTCATCCTCTGACCTGAGCAAGTTCCCTGTGAAGAGTCCCAGAGTGTTTTCATATCCCTCCTACTTGCCAGGGGACAGAGCAGGTGTGAAACAGGGCAAATGGGGGCTCAGTCCCTTGCAGATTGAAGGAGACCCTAATTTTCCTTCAGAYGCTTGCCATGCCTCTTCCTGCAGGTTGTCCCTACAGAGCTCAGGGGCAGCCCGCTCCCTGGAATCGTTAAGTGGTGAGCAGAGACAGGCATTGGGCTGTGAGAAAGGCGCTGCCGGTTCCCAGGGCCAGTGTTTATTACCTCTGATATTCCCTGTGCCCCTGCTTCCTTCCTCCAGCAGCAACAAGAGTAATCAGCGTCATTCCTCCACCGGTTTTGCAAGCGGTGCAACCACAGTTAAGAGGTCTGCTGTCAGCAGGGGTTGAGAGGGCACCAGGCGGGATTTAGCCACTGTTGCATATACAGTTCAGAATAATTTTCTGCTCCTTTGATAGTTCTTGATGTGTTTTATTCAGTTCCAGTCTAATCAAGTTAAATGTTTTAGCACATTGTCTTTCTTCAGATTTTTTACAGAAGGCAAGTGTAATCTCTCTTAAAAAGAAAAAAATAATTCCCCTTTCATCTTTCTAGGGAGATCACTTTATTCATGTGTAGTGACCTGGCTCAACATTTGATAACTAGTGTCACTGAAAGTTCCTCATTACGGTCCCAGCTTGCAGACCACCTGGAGTGCTTCATTATTAATGTGAACTTCAGGTTAAATTTTTAGATCTGTGCAGGTGCATTTGCACTATTCATTGCAGGCTGGTGACACATGCCTCGTGAAGGGACAAGTGTACGTGAGGCTGAATGTGTCTAAAGGCGTATGGAGCACTTACTGTTTTGACACCAACSGTATGAGGAGTGTAAGGGCTGAAGCTTGAGCTCCATGTTGATTATAATCTAACTTTTGCTTTCTTTGGCAATCATTCTTTGATATATAGGCACTTAATCTCACCGCCTGGAGAAAAGAAGTAGAGGAGTCAGAGAGGGGAGKATAAAGGGGAAGCCTCACTCCGGTTAAAGCCAGTAATATGGGAACAGCTTAGTTCTTATTCCAGACATGAATGTATCTTCGGATGTAGATGATAGTTACATGGCAACCAGACACTGCAGAGCCCTCCAGATTGCTACTGGTTGTAGTGCAAGGTGTAAGTAATCCTTGTTGAGGCAGCTAGGATGCTGCTAAGACGATGACTTTAGGAAGAATCTTGCATCTCCTTGCTGGAAGCTTAATTTTGACTGCTTTTTGTGGTAGTTGCTTAAACCATCTAAACTCGACCAGCCGTCCRTCTTCGCCTCCTGAAATTGAATAAGTGACCTACTGAATTAAATCTCTGATCTTAAATTGTTTGGTTTATAGTCTAAATAAATAAAAAGGCAAAAGATAACAGAGTCCAATATCGCATACAGAACAACAGAGCTCTGTACAGTTGCAGGGTTATTCATTTTTTCCCCTGAGTTTTTGTTTGTGGGTTATTTTTCCTTTTTTAAGGGGGARTTTCTTCGGGGACTTCTCTCTCTCTTTCCCTCTGTCTGTTTTTTTGTTTTGTTTTAAAAGAAATATGGAAATAGCAGAAGTGGGAGGAGATGTGGATTCATAGGAGCAATGGAGCTGGAAGGACAAAGGGAGACGGGCTGAAAAGGAAGGGGAAAAGAATGGTTACAAGTGTGTGAAAGGGAGTGGGAAGAACAGGAAATCTGAGGGGGATTGAGAGCACTAGGAAACGTGGGCAGGAATAAATTGGATGGGGGAAGAAAATTCCTGAAATGTGGTGTTTTCTTTAAAGATGCTCTAGCCTTATTACAGTAAGATAGCCTCCACTTTACACATTGAGGACCAGATCTTGACATTATCTGCTTAAAACAAGTAATAAAATACATTAATGCTTTCTTTATGAAGAGCTAAAGCACTAAAAGGTACTTCCTCAATAGCTTAATATTTTAAACAAACATCTCTCTCAAATGCTGAAGGATTAAGGGTTTTAAAACCTTATACAATTGTATATAATTTGTGTAGTTGAAATCTTCCTAATCATTTTACACTTATTTAAACGGAATATATGCTCATTTTTCTTTGCACATATAAAGAGCAGTGCCCTGGTTTTCTAACAGGGTATCCTAGCACCTACTTTAGTTGAGTTGAAAATAGCATGGGTCTGAAAATGGGAATGCAAATTGCCTCGGGGGTAAAATTTGGTTTTAGTGACTAAGGTGGTCATCATAGTCTGCTTTGAATTGAAAAGCTGATAGAAAATCAACAGACCTGATGACACTGTAACCACCACAGACTAGAATTTCATAGAAATAACTATTTTTGAAAATTACAATTTTACTCATAAACCTAATCCGTACAGTAGCTCTGTCCAGTTATATCTGAATGCATCAAAGTTGACAAATCAAAGTTAGGGCGTTTTAGATTAATGTTTCTGGTTCTGGCCAGTAGCACTAGAAGATGGTATCTCTTTCTGATGTGACCCAGCTCCTGAAAATTTTGTTTTTCCTTTTATTTGAGTGAAAAAAAAAATCAGTAAATTAGGTCTCTAGGCATAGTTTTTCTAAATTTGCTGTTAATACAGTGATTTTGCCTTTTGGAGTTGTTTTCAAATATGTGGATATACCAATCTTGTAGCATTTTAAAGTGCTMAATTGCCATTTAAAAGATGAAGGAAGTCTGGAAATTTATTGAATAGTTTAAAATGAATTAAATATACCAATTAAAGTTATTTAGTACCTGTTATCATTTTTCATCTGCACCTCAAAAATTTATGGGAAAACATCCAAGAATTTGTATGGTRTATTTAAAATGTGTCTGGTGAATGTCTCACGTGAGATAAATTATTTTTATTGCATTTTGGAAAAGTACRTATTTAATAATGAAATGCTTTACTTATGTGCTTATATAACTCCAGTGTATAATATGGGTCCAAAGGTCTTTACTTTATTATCATTAATGACAAAATAATGGCTCTGATGTATCTGTAACTTTGGGATTAGATATTAGAAAGGTATCATATCTTTCAACTCTTCCTTATGTGATGTGACATTGCTGCCCCACACATTTTTTACTGCATGAGCAATCAACATAAATGAARACTAGAAAGCATTCATGTTAAGACAAGAAGCAGTGTTACTTTCAATAAGGTGACTTCAGAAAACTGTCACACAGATACTTYGCTGGAGACATTCTGCTTTGACCTCTACCTCACCATTCCTTTTCTCTTTTTTTTTTTTTTTTATGATTAAACAGAGGAGAAGGGGTTTGTAAAAGCCCTCAGGAAAACTGACAGTTCCTTGCAGAATGTAGTTCTTTCTAATTTCGATATATTTTCCTGCAGGAGAATGGCTCTCTAAGAGCACATTAGCCTTCAACCTTGGCAGGTGTAGAAGTAAATCTGCAGTATTATGATTGAAATGTTATACCTGCTTATTCTAAAACTGACATGATAGGTGACAAATGACAGAGGCATTACTGGGTCAGGTGAAGTCTTTGTCATAATCCCTTTTCCCCTAACTTTTAGCTGGTACAGCAAAAGAGAATCCTGTTTCAAGGATTATTAACACCACCTGCTACCAAATTCCTTTGGGAAGGACCAGAGTGCTTTGGATTTGAACACTGACTTTGAAACATGCAGGAAAATGGCACAATCTCTGCAGATACTGTAATGGTTACTTTGGTTGTGTTATAGRCCAGTCTTTCCACTGTGAAAATGTATTATTAAGGATATAAAAGCTGTTTCTCCCATTTCAGTGTAAATATATATTAATTTTAAATGAATTCCTTAAATACTTGTATTTCACAGGATTTAGGCATGCAGTCTGCTGCAATGAATTGTGCAGCAAGGTTTAACTGATCTCTGGGTTGAGGGCTTGCTCCTTAGTTTTGGGTAGCACAAATAGAAAGCCCTATCTCCATTATACAGGATTTTTTACTCACCTTTCTTCTCCAGCACTGTTTCATGTTGTAGGTTTTACCTCGTGTCTAGTTCATCCATAAGGCCAATTCTTCCCTCAAGACCGCCTGTGGAAAAATTATTTCTCCCTTTGGTAGACTAGTCCTGTCCCACTTCTCTTCTGTAACTCCTATCCATTCACTAGGAAGGAATACAATGCTTTCCTGGCTGGCTATGGGGTATGTGGCTCATCTCCTGCAAGGGCGACGGGCCGGAGAGCGGAAAAGACAGGTACCTGGCAAGAAGTCCGAGCACCAAGTTTCACCCCAGTTCATCTCCCATTCCCATGTTGGCTTTTGGACTTTTGCAAAAGCCAGATGTGGGGAAGGTGTGACTCCTTTTATGTAGGGAGTGGTGTTGATATGGTCCGTTTCCTGCTGGAACTGCCTGAAGCACAACAGGCAGAGCAGAGAAACAGGAGAAGCCCTGGGCTCTTTTCATCTCAATCTCTGATTGCAGATCCTCCTGGAACCAGGGGATGAATCTGTTCCTTTGTATTTTTGAGTGAAGTGAGTGCTGATTGATTTGTCAAGTGATTACATGTTCAGATGAGATACTGGAATGTATAGTTTGATTCGTATTCAGTACCACAGCAATGCCTAGGAGTAGCTTCATATAGTACAATGAAGACTGTAGTCATTGTAGGAGACTGTGTACATAGAAAGCACCTTTATGAATGTCTTTTAGAACCTTATTCATCATCATATCTTTTAGTTTGTTTACTTTTTGGGGAATTTTCTAACCTTGCACTTGGAAAAATGGAATGCTGCAGTTTGAATGTTGGCCAGGAGGACCTGTTTATTTAGAAACAGTACCGAAGTGCACTGAAGTTAATGGCCTTTTTGAATGTGTGTCTGTCCTTTCTAAACTCAGATGCCGTAATATGTACCTAAGCCATGAGGAGGTTTCAACTCATCAAAAAGAGCTTTAAACAAATACTTTGGTTGGTTGGCATGTTTATACTGTGGAAGATGTTGCTCCTGTGAATATGGATCCTAGAAGGTCGTCTTTCTACATAAGTGTTCTCTCTCTCTCTCAAAATGAGTCCCCCCAAGACCCAATTACCCATATGTTGTTCTTGGCTGACCGTTTTGTGTTGCCATCCCCTGTCTGCCCCTTCACTTGTCATGACATATTATATAGAGTCAAACTTATACTGTTGGGGAATCTGTAAGCTCCTTTAAGACGAGGCTGCTTTCCACAATTTTAAGCTTTGAAACCTAAAAAAAGATGGCATTTTGCACAGTTTTTAGGCAATACCTAGGTGCTGTTTACTACTGTTACTGATTACTAATGTACGTGTGTTTTCTTGAAAAGCAGTTTTCAATATTTGAGGCATATGAGTCTTTTTTTTTTCTTTTAATTCAGGAGAGGATTTTTGTGTAAAAGAACCTTAAGAAGCAATCGTTATCATGTGAAGTGAATACATTAAGTTGTGATTTCTGAGCTAAACTTGGAGTCTATTTTAAAAATTAAGAAGTTGAGGCTATTTAAAACAATTCTTACATAGTAGTTGCGTTTACTAAGCAGTGGCTCTTTGCTTTGGTGAAAGCAGGGAGTGGGAATGGGTTGGTTTTTTGGTATTGTGCGTTAATCACGCATGTTCACAAGAAATAACTCTGATTAAGGACATTGCTTTTCCAGAACACAAATAATAGTTTTTATTGCCATCAAGCCACTAGTAAAACCAAGTTATTTTAGGAATACTAGATCTAATAAAAGCTTGAGTTCCTTTGAAGTTGTGGCTTTGAGTTGACTGTGAGCTCAACCAAACCTCTTTCCCTTGCAGTTTGGCATCTGAAACGTGAGGAATAATTACTAATCGTTATTTGCTTGGCGGAGACCTGACTGGATATTACCAGATTGAAACTTCTGGGTCTGTAAATGGAGCAAAGAATGTATGGTCTTAAGCTGAGAAAGATGGGGATTGATAAACCAAAGGCAGCACAGATATTAAATATGAGCTTGAGTTTGTTCCCTGTATTTGTAGAAACATCAACGAAGATGGGGGTTGAACTGGTGTAAATTAAAAACATTACTGCTAAGCTGTAGTGAGTCTGAATCTCTCAATTGTCTGCAAGTCACTTGGTGGTAGCGGCCTGAGGCTTCAGTAATCCTTTGATATTGGCTTTCTTCATGTTAGGAGCRTGTGTGTGTATCTGTCTATCTGAATGTGTTTGTGTGTGTGTATATATAGAGATACAATAAATACATATATAAAGATATGAATTTAGCAGATTTTAGTTCAGTTTTCATGCTCTCACTTTTTCAACAACTGTAATAGTTGCAAAGGGATGTTGCTGTATTTGCAGTCCTGGATGAAAGATGGGTTACCACAAAGATGTTATATACAGAATTTAAAAAATATTTGAGAAGTGTTGCTTAAAAGTATCTAAAATGACTAACTTCTGGGACTTGCAAGAAGCGAAAAACACAATTCAACAAAAAACTTGARGAGTGTTTTGAGTTGATGGATGGACACTAAAATGATTGACAAGCCACTCGGCACAGGCCTGATCTTCTGAAGTCTCAGAACAATATAGCTTTTGGGATGGGACCTTTTTGTTTGTTTATTCCATTTCTAGAAGCCAAGTTCTGGGTTTCTCTGAGAGGTCAAAAGACCACTTTAAACTCCTCTCAGGGCAAAATTATTCATGCTCAGTGGGTTATCTTCTCAGTGCTGGCATAGAACCCACTTAGAAAGCAGAATCCTGTTCTGTTCTACTTGTGTTTTGTAACAGTCTCTCCCAGTACCTCTTGAAATACCAATGGTAATATAAACCACTGAGATTCTTTCCAGATGGATATGGTGGTGTCCATATGTCAACGTACATTATTTAGGAAGCGAGGATAATTCATAGATGAATACCAGAAAATACTAAAGGATATATTGTTGCTCTGATTTCCCCAAGACAGAGTGAAGGAGGATAGTGTATCTTCCCTCTCCTGCTCCATGGATAGAGCAGGGAAAAGGGGAGATGTTTGCATGGTCTGAGAGGAAATGGGATTCTTATTAGAAGAAAGGCATGAGTAAGGTGAAAGGGGGAGTGTGTGTGGTACTTGAATGTTATCTGGGTTGTTGCTGGATCATGGAATGAAAGGGAGGCCTTTTGGGAGGAAGCTGCGAGACAATACAGTCTTTCTGGGCACAAGATCATTGTCTTATGTCTGGAATGATCTCTGGAAATATATTTCAGGAAGTAATTTTTAAAGTTCTTTTAAACATCACTGACATATTGAAGCGATCAATGTTTTCATTTTGTTTTGTTGACAAACTGTTTGTTTAAGAGTATGTTGTTGCAGTGAAGGCAAGCCTGTAGCGCAAACTTGCAACTGGCTGAAATGTGGTACATTTTAAGAAATCTGTAGCTCTCTAATGACATTCACAAACAATAACAGGCATGATTATAAGCAAACCAAAACCAATCTCTCCCGGTTGGTTCCTATGTATGTAGAATTTCTCTCTACGTTGGCTGTGTGCTAAACAGATAACTTCCTTTGTATATTATAGTAAATGTCTTTTAAAAATTATAGTGTATTAAGAGGATGGCAGACATATCTTCATTGCCAGTCTGGAATGTGCAGATTTTTAAATGGAAAGAAATGTCTCTTAACTTGCAAAAATAAAAATATCCCTTGAAACACAGGTGAGGAACATAATTTGTTCCTTTACCCCATACAGATATTTTGATGACCAAATCAGATGCAGAATTCCTGTGTGTTTTGTTTTTCATTAGAGTTAGTAATCTATTTCCTTACCTTAGTGTATTTTCATTAGACTTATGCATCTATTTCCTTACCTTCATGATACATATGATAATCTGTGTTGGAGTAATTTATTTTAAATCCTGTAAAAGGTAAAGAGAGTACTGATGCTCGCCCAAGGTTTTTTGGCACATACATGTATCTCGTCCATAAGTGCTGTAAATAACAAAGAGCAAGTCATTCTCCATTTCATTAATGCACCTCCGCTTTGTTATTTGAAGTTCCTGTCTCGTATATGTAGTAAGTGAAAAGGAAATGAGACTTTGGAGCAGATAATGTAAACACACACCATTTCTGTGGTTTAACTGAAATGAAATGAACGCTTTGTTTTGTAAAAACCTAATTATTGCTATACCCTCCATGCATTCAGACTCTAACTCTGGCCTGGCCAAGCCTGTAGCCTCCATTATTTCAGGCATGAGGTTTTATGAAATATAGTATTTCATATTTAAACACGAAGGTGCTTAATTCTCTTCTGACGTTTGCACATTAAAAAAAAAAAAAAAAAAGGGGTTTTCCTCAGTCTTGATGTTCATTAACTTAGAGATAGGGACAATTTAATTCTTGGTACTTCAGATTTCATTGTGAAGGTGTGTTCTCATTACATGTGCTGCATGTAGGTAAAATAAACTGAGAATTGGGAATAAAATAACTTAAACATAACACAAAAAATCGCAAATCAGTGCAGAGGCCTCCCCAGTTGTAACCTTGTCTCTAATTCTTAGCTCTTTTGTCCTGGATTATTTTCCCATCCTTCCAACTAGGAGTTCTACCAAGTTCTTGTTTCTGGCTACATTCCCTCCCCTGCCCCCAAGCTGTTGTGATTCAGTTCTTAGATTAAATAGTCCAGACATGTTCTTGAAAGTATTGAATTTTCTTGGCTGAATC
>JASVER010000045.1:75019-211988 GCA_030449065.1 Oceanodroma leucorhoa | reverse complement strand
TGTAAAATTTAAAATCTGGTGAAGTTATGAAGTAAACTTTGGACCTTTTAACAGATTTAAATCTTTTTTTTCTTTGCTGATGCATTTGTAAAATTTAAAATCTGGTGAAGTTATGAAGTAAACTTTGGACCTTTTAACAGATTTAAATCTTTTTTTTCTTTGCTGATGCATTTCATCCTTCTTTGCATTACARGTTCCAGAACTGAGGAGAGATTTATATCTCTGTTCTGTATATCTTGTCTCTGAATACTTAATTACTGTCAGTTTTGACCACTATCTATCTGTTTATATTGTCATACAAAACTGTAATTCCAGAATKATAATTGTTTTATGTTTTTATCCCTCTTCCTTTGGGCAGTTCTGTGGGTTGGGGTTTGATAACTAAAGAGGCTGTTCACTCAACCAAAAGCCTATCAGCCTCACTTTTATTCTCAGTTCTTGTATTTTATTTTGATAAATAGAAGAAATATTCTCTTTGGTTTCAAATCTAATAAAATGGCCTAGACGTAATCCCCGAGTAGCATATTTAGATTAGCTTCATAATCCTAACAGAAGGAAGTATTTGTAATGTGTTTTGTGTGTGTCATCTTTAGATGACAGAGAGCACTTGGCAGGAATTGCCTTTGGTCTCTTAGTGGCAATTAAGAAGCTTTCTCTGCCCTTGCCAAGTGTATAAACTAGGGCAAAGTAAATAAAATACTTGTCATTTTAGAAATTCTACCTACACTGTCAAAGTTTCACATAGACTTTTTTTTTTAAAATATAGCATTAGCGCTATGCTGTSTAGTTCATGTCTTTTCTTAGGAATGAGAAATAGTATATATACATCTGGAATGCCGTGTCCAGTGCTGGGTTCCACAGTACAACAGAGATATGGAGCTTAATTGGCTTCTGAAGGTTTTCCTGTAGTCTGGAATAAGTAAGAACCTCTACACACGTAGCAGGTACAAAGGATTTTGTGAAGATTGGCCCCGGGTTTTTAAAGATACAGGAGTCTGAGTGATTAAAGTGAAATACCTTTCTCATGCTGGAAAAGGATTCAAGATGCCTTTTTAGCACCACTTATTTCTCAGTTTGCTTCTCGTGCACAGCAGTCAGTTTTAGAGAGGAGAGTCCAGAGAAATGTGTCAAAACCAAATATATTTAAAACCTGATCTTTCAGAAAAGGTTGACAGGCTTGGATTTGTTTTGTTTGAAAGAGAATAATGATCAATTGTTTTCCATGCCTGGTGGCTACATTAGGAGAAATAACAGCTTAAAGCTGTAGCAAGGGGATTTTAATAGGAGGAAATCTCAGCTACATAGCGGTTAAATACTGAAAAGGCAGAAAGGCTTTTTAAACATTGGATAGGTAAAGATTTGGCAGAGGTGCCATAGATATTTAAGCAGCATCAGAGAGCGGGAGATGATAGACTGCATGACTTCTTGAGGTCCGTTCTTAATTTCTATGAATTCTGTCTGTAGAAATGTCTCGTTATTTGCATCAGTGTATCAACAGCGACTTTCTTTTTTGGGTAGAAAACCCACAGTTTCCGAGGAATCCTTCACTTATTTCAATTTATCTAATTGGGCATCCGAGCATAGGAAGTGTCAGATTATATAATTGAGCTTTATTGCTGCCAGATAAGGAGAAAAATTAATAAGAGACTGCCAGAACTGCATTAACCATTTAAAGTGTAGCCTTCTCGAAATACTTTGTCTGGAACATCCCTAAGAGCCATCCACATCTTCAGCATGCTTTTCCAGTGAAATTGAATAAAATACCTAGAGGCCTACCAAATCTGTTTTCATAGAATACCAGTTAGCTAATTTTTCTGTATAAAATGGTCTTAAAGTAGAAAGCATGTTGATAACCAGTGTAGGCATGTGAGACCACAAACACATACCTTTATTCTCTTCAGCAGTGTGTAGGACCAGAGAAATATTTCGAGACTCTTTTCTTAAGCTGTCCAGTACGTATAATGGAAGTGGCTGATGTCTCAGTCATCATTCTAAGTACACGTATAATTAACAGTTTTAGTTTCTGTCTAAGTACATATACATTCTCTGTGGAATTGAAATGGTTTTATTTCAATGAATATTAGAAACATTTTGCATAGTCCTCTGGTAAGTATGAAGTGCTAGTACGTGCATAATAACAAAAGACATTCTGATARTAGACTATAACTTTGCTAATAACTTTACTGTCAGTTAACAGTATGCAAAAATCCTGCTGGGAGGTTCTTTAATGTAAACAGTTGCCTTTAAATAAGAGAGAAATTACTGTTGCTAGCCATAATATGCTGGGATTGTTACATTGTAACAATTTTGACTTTGCATTCATAACATAGGCATCTTGTTATGGATGGAACAGGCAAAGTCAARCCTATTTAAATACTGCCCTGAAAACACTTTTTCTTGGGTTGTGTCAACAACAGGCTGATGTGTTCCAAAGCTGATTAACTAGTAGCAGATTTAGGTGCTACAGAAGTATTTTCTTATGCATGAAAATTGATATGCCAAAGATATTCTCATATCAAAAAGCTGAAGGCTTGAAAGCCTCTATATTTTGCTTTGTGTCTGCTGTAATATTCTTCCCTCTCTCTTTTCCTTTTCATTTTTAGTTTTTGAGTTTCCAGTTTATGACTTTTAGGATTAAATTTTAGTAAGCGTAAGCGTTATCTTCACTGTATTTACTGGAATTTTCAAGTATCTGTTGCGAACTTTCTCAGCCTTTAAATCAAGGAGTTAAGGGTTCATTAACAGCTGAGCAATGTCTTGCAGCTTTCATCGAATATTTGAATTAAGAAAGATTTTGTCATAAAATACTACTAARTAGCATTTTAAACGATCTGAATGAATGTTGTTTTTCTCAGAATCAAATTTAACTCCTCTGTTATCTGGAATATTACTTCACCACCTTTCTATACTGTTATCTCTGAAAAATGGAATAGAAAAAAATGAGTTTTCTAATTAAAAAAGAGAAAGCATAGTGTTTCTAGGGGATTTGAATGTTCTGTATCCATCACAACAACCTGCACGCTGCAAAAAAATCCTATTTTTTCTCTGGGAAAATCACTTTTAAAGATGACTAATTTCAAGGATGGCCCATCTAAGGAGATGAAAAATTATGCAGTCTCTAAATATTGATCCTTTGTGTACAAATATGTGTGCTTTTTCTACTACATTGTCAGGAAGACTTGAATGATTGTGTGTAATATTAGATCATTGTGTACAAAGAAGAGACATTAGCTTCTTAGTCATCAGGAATGACATAAATTCAGTCTGTGTGCTTTGTATGGAGTGTGTCCCACATAAAAATTCAGAGTTGGTATACTCTGTCTTTGGCTCTACTGTGCTGCTTCATAAATTGATCTTTTTTTTAATGTTATAATGCTATTCTCTATAATAGTGTTTTCATTTGCTTTATATGAATTGAACATGTTTCCACAAGTAAAATCACCCAAGCAAGTATTTTTTTATAGCTCATACAATGGTGTTTCAAACTTCGGTCCTAACTTAGAAGTATATTTTTTAAAGTATGAAGGTAGTTCAAATGTCCATGAGCTTTTCTTCCTATTAATTACAGTTGGGGTGATACATCCATTTCAAAGCTAGACTGAGGCAACCAGTTTGTTTTAAACTCTGTAAGGTTCTTAAACCTTTCAAAAATTTGGGACTCAATGAGCTGGAAATTCAGTGTTTCATTACTTAAGTCCTGAGCCATGCAGATTGCACCCTCAGTTTTCAGGTCTGAAAGCTTTATGCCAGAGGCACATTTAAAAGGTAACTGTGGCAGACTAGAGAATTTTAATTTAAAATAAAATAGCATGATAGTTTATGCTGTTATTCACTCACAGTGTCAAATGTCATTAATCTTTATGTCAGTTTTAGAGGTTTGAGAAAAGCTGAACACCCAATTACAAAGTACTTACAAGGTACTTAATGCAACTGTTTAAGGAAGGGTGATGGTGGGTGGGTGGGTGAGTGAAAGGGATGCTTGCGCAGATCCTTCCACTAGGGATAAATTATATGCAAGTACAAAATTAGTATTTAAACAAGTGGTAATTCTTTTACTATTTCAAGTCTTAGTGCATAAAAATATTCATAATTTGAGACATAAAAAAAAATCCAGATTACAGATTTTTTTTTGTGACTGAGTGTTCTAGATCTCTGTATTGTATAGGTTCTTTTATTAAAGTTGATCTGTACAGTGCAAAACACCTTACCCTTCCCTGAAATGGAAGAAATGCAGAAACCTAAAATACATCAGGAGAGGGTTAGAGATTGATGAACTCAATATCTGAGGAAAGTACTCAAACATCATCATGAGATCAAAATGAAAGGGCAAATAAAAAGAGCTTAGGTCAGCTTTTAAAATGTAATATTCTTTGGCTAAGATCCCACTCCTTCATGCTTCGATTTAATCTGTCAGGGCAAAAGGGCAAAGGTTCGCATGATTGCTGGGGAGGGTACAAGATGCATGACAGAGCAATTTGCTGAGTTTCTCTGGATGAGTGTAGACAAAGCTTGCATGTCTTTGCTCTTTGTCTCTCTGACAGTAGCCTTTAACATAGTCCTTATTGTTCACTTTTTGGGTCACTGAAAGGCATTTATAAGGTATTTGTGATGCAGAAAGCACATGAAACTGTTTTCTAATTTGTCTTAATTGCTTGTCTCACTAAATGGTTAATTCACATTTGTATGTGCTCAGCAGTTTAGAAGAAAGGTGTTTGTTCATATATGGAATCTCTGTAATTGCCAAAAGTCATTAGAGGTGTTGGTGGATGATCAGCATTAGACCACCTAAAACCCTATTCTCACTTCTCCTGCTTTACTTTTAAAAGTGCTAGATGATTATTTTATGATTTGTAGCAGTTTACTGAAGTTGTACACGGTCCTTTTTCTCCTTGGGGACATATTTGGTCATTCGAGATTGTATTTCTTGATTTCCCTTGGTGATGGCTTGTGTGTTAACCCTTTGTTGTGCCGTTAAAATCCTGTGCACTCAAATTGGCCTTCAAGTTACAAAACAGTATGTGTCTCTCAAGTCAATCAACTTGGTAGTAAATAGAGGAAAGTATGCATGTCTAAAAAATTTATTTGGTCAGAACACAGTTATTTCTAAGTCATGAGAATTCCAAAGACAGTCGTCTTTTACTGTTCTGTGCATTACTACTAAGATGCATATCTTCTAAAGAAAATGGAAAACTGCTGGCTTTTCAGGTTTGTAGATTGAGGCATTGATCCTGCAATTGAATACTCCCAAATAGAAGGACTTTCCAACCAGATGCAACGGTCTGTTTCAGAAATCTGTCATAGATTTGGAATCAAAGTCCATACAAGATATCTTCTTGGTTTAGAGTTGAATGCCTTTGTACAATTTACAGAAACAGGTTAGAGGCTTCATGTCTCTTGCTTCATTTAATTCAACTTTGTTCTCTTATTACAGAAAGACAGAAAATGTCTTGCAAGCTTAAGTTTACCATTAGCAGAACTAATGCAATGTTTTTTATACAACTTGCRTATGATAGTAATGTTCAGTAAGTCACTCGTAGTAGCAACAAATGCCTTAGATCAAGATTAATTTTGTTAAAGAATGGCAAGACTGCTGGTAGCCATGAAAGCAGGGAGGAAAAGATACTTTACAATGTATTTGGGCAGTTACCTAAAAGCAGTCTGCTTCAATCTATGTGCAGATTCATTCTCGTTGCATTTTTGAGCAAAAGAGGAAAATGACTAATGAGGCTACAGTAGGTCATTTTACAGTCCGGGTTTGTGTCATCATATTAAATAATGAGTGCTAGGTATTTAAAGGAAATGACTAAATGCATCACGACATTCTAGATCTTATCAGACATTACCGACAGCTAATGTACTCATGCATACAGGACAGCAGTTTGTCGATACTTCAGATTTTGGGGAAGAAAGCATCATTTGTTGATCATACTTCATAACCATCTTAGAATCATCCTCTTTTTTTCCCTTCTTTTAGTAACTGCCATTAGTGTTTCACTTGCTTTGCTTGGAGAGAAAAATACATTACGCAGCCCATAATGCTTTGGACTACTGACCTGTGTCTGGTTGATGTCCAGACATAGAAGACAACTTTAGCAAAGGTCAGCACCTGAGCAATGGAAACTACGTAGTCAGTGAGTGGGCCCAGCTCTGAGGCCTAACCTAAGAATCCTGACATTAATGTTTACAGGTGCCAACCAGAGTTTTGAACGATTTGAGCTGATTAATGTTTCCCTTATCAGTTGCCCAATTTTGGCTTGTATTTTTGGGAGTTATAATTTTACCAGTTTGCCAGACATGATGGTGTCTTCATAGCTCTGAACACTTAAGACAAATAACAATTATTAAAGAATGCTAATGTCCTGGTTTTGGAAGCAGCGGTTACTAGCCATAATTTTTGTGAGCACATCATCTAAATTCATCCCTCTGTTACATACGTGCCTTTCCCAACACCATCATCAGCTAATCTGCGTCCGTACAGACACCCCTGCTTCGATGGCCAARAGGAGGTGGGCCTGAAGAACCTTCCCTGTTGTATCATTTCTCTGTTTTACACTGACTGAACAGATTTCTGTTTTCAGAAATGTCCCAGCTTAGCAGAGATAGCTCCTTAAAAGAAATGCAAAGAACTTATTTCAAAATCATTTGTTTGAAGAAATCACAGGGACAGTGTTTATGTTTAGATCCTTTAAATAAATGGAAATTGAGTCAACTTTTTTTTTTTGCCTTCTAGTATTTTGTGCTGCATCTTAGGATAAATCAGTGTCCAAGATTTTAACTAGCTTTATTGTTTGTTACGTCTTTACTATTTTTCTATTATTTTTGGCATGCCTTCCTCTGCTGATGCTTATGTTGACATTTATTCTGATTAGTTTAAATGAAGGTCTTAACCCTGGCTCTGTCCTTTTAGATCGCATTGCTTATGAAAGAATAGGAATGGCAATTGTATCTAACTATGCAATGCATTTAGGTAGTTTGTATTTAATGTCCGTAAAAATGTATTTCTGTTCTGAGGTAAATGAACCATGTACATTATGTGAGAAATTCATGTTCCTACATTCAGTTGCTCAATGAAAAATTATCTCTTTAGGTAGCGCTTGTGCTCTACTGAGAAGTATAAAGCTTTAAACTGTCGGTGCGTTCTGACACTGTACAAGGGCTCAGAAGATTGTTCTGTTGCTCCTGCTTGTATGTATCCAATGATATGATTTCAGGGTGGGTTTTTTTWAATTATTTTTAATAAAGAATAAGGAATACTGAGATGTTCTGTTTCATTCTTTCTTTCAGTTGGTAAGTTATTGGATTCCTGTGACTGTTACTAATATGGCATGAGATGAGGGCATTCAACACCTTGTAGATCTGATTCCTTTCCTGTTCTCTGTGTCCGTTTTCATTTAGAAAGTTATTTTCATGTCTTTTTCATGAGAAAGAATTTCTTTCACAGAAATTCTKTGCCCTGATTCCTTGCTCAGCAATCAAAGGAGGAAGTCTCAGAAGACGTTGCCACTGATGGGTTAAACAGTGGATTCTCTTTTGAACACTGTGCTTCTACCTGAGGTGTCTCTTACGTGGAAAGCCAGGGGGATAGAATTGACTATTTTTGAAAATATGCTTCCTTCCTACCCCTTGCTGTTCTTAATGTTATGGAAACTGGCATGTTTGTGTTTGACAAGATTGTAGTATGTGGCTTGCTTCTAGCTTTACAAATGTTTTTGATTTGAAGGGTATTTTCATTTGCAATTAGATGCTAAGTGTGATGGTAAACGAGGATCTGTTTTAAAATTATGACATGTGGAATCAAATGATGACATGAAAATCTCATCTTTCATTTGAAAAGTTACTGCTTCTCATACCAGAGAGAGTGGCTTTCTCAAAGTGGGCTGTAACAGGGAACTTTATTCTACCACTGGATATGAATACCACATCTATAGCATGGGCCTTCTCTGCGTGGGCTTTACCAATTTCCAGCAAATCCTGAAAATATGAACCCTCAATAGAGAAATATAAAAATTGTCTAGGTGTTTTTAAAGACCAAAATACATAAGCTAATTCAAAAMCCCCCAAATACTTGGGCTGTAAATACAGGGAGTTTTGAAAGTCCTCTTCAGAACTGGCTGCTTTGATTTTGGCTGCTGCCTCTTTCCATGTTCAATTCAGGGAAAGTCAGAGTCTGCACAGAGACTTTGTCTCAGGTGACTCCTACTTGAATGGGAATCTCCTCCTAGGTCAGTGACTCCTCAACTTTCCCGGAATACCGCCCTTGAACCTCTTCCTGCATTGTGCCGTTCCTGATTTTAAATCCTTCCGTCTTTCCCTCATTTGTGGCTACGTCTTGGAGGACTTCTACCTCCAAAGCTAACATTAAACTCACCTATCAATGTTTTCAGTGGAATGTAGATACGACCCAACTTTACTTAATTCCTGGTTCTTCCTGCATTTAAAACCTTTTTTTTTTGTTGACTGAAGTGTAAACAGGGTGGGAGATTCCTCTCTTTCCCTTTTAGAATTGTGATTATAGAAAAAGAAAAACACTTAATCCAATATATTAGTTTTCTTTCATTGTTTTTGCGAGATATGCTTCAGGAAGACATATTTGTTCCTACACAACCTGTTTCATTGACCGGAGATTATAAWGTGTCACAGGAAAATGGAGAGTATGTATTTGTTGGAGGCACACTGTGCATTCGGTATAAAATAAAAAACTTTTAGGTGCTTGATGCTTGGCAATGGTGTTGATTTGCCTRTCATTTGAAGAAAGGTTTGAGAAGAATAATAAAGCCAAAGTTGGTTTGTATTTTCTAAGTGAAAATACTAATTTTGATAAAAGCAGATCCTTCMTATACATAGCCTACGTAAATTATGTGTAAACTATCTGGATTAAATCGGGAAAAGCCAAGGATAATTTCTGCAGTCTTACATATCTGTAAGAGTGGGCATTCAGTTACACAGGCAAGGCTGTAAGCAGTTCTGCGGGGGTAAAACCTGGCATTGCAAAGTATCCAAATTAAACATAAAGTTAGGTAATGTAAGGAGTCCTCTGTTTAAATATACGTTCCAGTTTATGTACTTGCTAATATTACATCTGTTTTCCAACTTGCATTGGATTTTTTTCAGCTGAAGATGGAAAAAATTAGCTAGACTTGGTTTGAACAGTTGTTAGTATCGGACTTCTTTTGTTTTGCGGATAGAGTGAGAAGAAAGAAGAATAGGGAGGCTGAAGGAGAAGTTATATTCTTGAGAGTAATACATGCTAACTCCTTAGTCTTTTTGGTTATATCACTTTGTCTGCAACTGGAGGTTTTGACAGTCTAGTATTGGCTTATTTTATGGTTATGAGCTGAACAGAAGCCTCCCTGTTCTCTTGTAAATAAATCTGAGAGCTCCTAAAGAAAATAAAATCTATGTAGCGAAAAACATTTATAACAATTTAACTTTTGACAGTGAAGGATATCTGTCTCCAGTAAAACACCTAGTGGTGGCTGAAATGGTTTAGTTAATCATTGATTTGCCACACAAATAATAATGATAAATCATGTAAATTAAACTGAAAACTCAAATTTGTTGCACCTAACATTTACTTTGCGTTTTGTAACCCATTGTGCATCATTTTACATTTTCATAGTGATAATTGAACTTGATAAGTAAGTGGGAATTGATGTACCAAACCAAACCTGCTAGTAGTATGATCTGGGTTATCCAATAAGTCAGGCTTCTCTCTGACACTAGAGAAGTGGCATAGCATGTTTCAGATGATTAAAGCCAATCTACCGTTAAGGCTTGAATTGAATGTTGTGCCATTTTAGAGTAGTGTGCACTCAGAATATTGCTTGAAAATGTGGAAAGAATGAATGTTATGAAAGTAAAAGAAACAAAACACACTCATGTAATTAGTATCCCCAAGGAAAGGAACTAAAGCTGTGTAAGATAATTAAAATGGCTTGTGATAAGCACAACTTTTAAACTAGTTGGCTGTGGATGCACCATTTTGATTTCTTGTGACTGCTATATTCTCGGAATCTCGTTTGAGAGGTCAAACTGAGTCCCAGGAGCTTATCAGGCTCAGACAAATAAAAACCATGTTACAAAACAGAAAATAATGCAGGGAGGAGAGAGGAGAAGGACAGAAAAATACATCTGGAAAGGTCAGAGACATTCTCACAAGTATGGGTGGCCAGTTTTCTACTGATTTGTATATTTTCTGTTTTAAGAGTGTGTGATTTATTGTGTTGTGGAAATAATACCAATTTTATAATAATCTATTCTAAAGATTAATTATTAAAGCCCATTATTAAGGGCGGTATATTCTTAACCTTATCTTTAATTTACGAAGGTCATAAATATATCCGAACAAGGGCAAGACCACTATCTAGAAAGCAGATGTGAGAGCCAAGAGCTTTGGATCTCTTCCAAGTGGTTATTCTGGGCTGTGGACCAGCTCTACATCTAATAGTGAGAAGTGGTTTTCTGGGGTCCGTTCAGAGTAGAGTGGCCACTTGATCCAGAGCTATGGAGAGGAGCTTCCCAGCCTGCCACGGGCGAGCTGCAAGTCTCGCAGCCCTTGCTTTAACCCAAGAGATTTGCTCTCCTTGCTCTGGTCTGTGCGCAAATGGCGGTTTTTTTGTTTGTTTGTTTGTTTGTTTTTGTGTGTGTGTGTGGTGGTTTTTTTTGTTTTGTTTTTTTTTTTTTTTTTAATATGCCATACCCAAATGGTGTTTAAAAAACTTGTGTGGCAAAACCTGGTGACTGTCATTTTCAGCAAATGTTTTGAACAATGCTAAAGCAATTTGGAAAAACCTTTTAGCATACAAATTAATTTGCAATGTTAATATTTTCCCATATATGAAACAAAGGCTTTGTTTGATAGAATGAAAGATTTTATCTCCAGGTAGTCCACATTTCTCTAAAGCAGGAATTGTAGTCAATGATACAAGGTACAAGAAGATCACTGCTATGTTTCCTAGCTGTGAGTTAGAATGAAAAACATTTTCATGTGTTCTTTTTATTTTAACTTGATTCCTATCTATGAGTTTGTTCTTGCACTTTTAAACCATTTCCTTCCTGTTATCAGTAGATGCTCCCTAATTAAAAGCTTCTAAAATGTAACATAAATTAAGTATAGAGGAAGGAGGCAAGAGTAAACAAACGTTTATAACTAGCTTGCTATCAGTCTGTGGCATAGCTGGTGTGGATGGATGGATGAATAAAGCTTAAAAAACAACRAAGCTGCAGAAACTGAGAAAAAATTTGGAGAAAGCTGAAATATTTCCTGAGACCTTGTATGATTCAGAAATTGGAAGTATGAACGGGATCATTAACGATGTATTACTTGCCTTTCTGTCTTAAGGATATTAGGCTGACTGAATCTAGATATATCAAAATATTCTTTGATATTTTTTCCTGTGTTTTAAGTATAAAGGGGCAGCCTTCTGACTGAAAATGGTAACTAGACTTTTTTTTGTTATCAAGATGAAGACTTCACTGTGTAGTGAGTTATTGCTTCTGACCTAGCTCCTCTTCTGCTCTATAGCACTGAAAGTATGCTGAAGGAGGGGTGAAACATAATAAAGTAGATCTCAGTGACAGTAATTCTGAAGCCATTGACACAAATTATTGCTGTCGTAGATAGTGCTGTGGCAGGCTGGAATTGCATTTGGGTGCCTTTTAAGTTTCTTTCCTCTTCTCTGCAGTTGGGCAGAACATCAGCTCAAGACCCCAAGGGCCATGTTAATTACAGCATTGCTTTGCAAATTTATTTCCACTTTTTTTTGGTAATATTGATGTCAGCAATGTATTTTAATATCTTCATTTCAGATAGTGGTGATTCTGCCAAAAATAGTTATGTTGGAATTTCTCATGGTGGGCTAGATGATGATTTGCGTATTTTATTTTTGCTGATTTTTTTCTTAAGAGATATATTAAATGGTTTAGCTAGTAGTCCTTGAAGAATAAATCTGTCTTGTCGGACAGTGGAAAATATAAACTTCTTCGCACTTTCCAATATATGTGCCAAAGGGAATAACCAGTAATTAGAGAAGTACCTGGCAAGGATACAAAAAAATGTGCTAATTACTTTTGATGGGAAAATTAGATTTTAATTTATTTAATGTCTACATCTGATACATTCAAGACATTTACTGTTAGTAATGATAGGGAAAATCAGGAGCAGCTGCACATTCTGAGGAACCATCTATCTGAAACTGAGCTGAGATTGCTAATATTTAGCTCTTTGTATTATTCAAATGAGTAGGATCAGCATTTCTTTCTATATTTCAGGGCTTTTTCCATTCCAGTATTTCAGAAGGTTGGGTGGGATGGGATCTTGACAAATGCTCATAACCATTTATTAAATAATACCTCTACTCTCAACCATGCCGTGACGTTAATGGTACTAATATTTAGCATTGCTAAAGGAGTTTTCATCATCATATCTCAAAGGACTGTGCACAAACAGATTGGAAGTGTTAATCCCAGTGCACTGATAAGAAAAGCTAAGCAAAATAATTTTGATATGTCTTTAATGGTGAGATGTTTGGGGAGCTAGCCTTAGATGCATCAATTCTCTTATTTCCCATCTGTTCCTCTAGCAGCTGCACGTACAGGGTTTTTTCTATTTCCCCCGTTGTGGTAGGATAAGAGAGATTGATGGATGGAAAAAAATGCAGCGCTTGAGCCCACGTATTCACCAACACTGGAGTGGGCTATTGGGTGTGGATGGGTAGTCGGCAGGAAGCTGCATGGGACCAGTTAGAGCAGAGATAACGCAGGAGGAGAAGAGGGAGCAGGACGCTTTGCATGCTGCTTTGCTCTTTGTGATGTGGGTTTAGGAAAGAAGAACGTCACTGAGATGAAACAGGCTCAGAAGAGAGATTGAGTTGGCAGGAGCCTGTAAAACCAGTTGCATGTGAAGCTCTCAGACGTTGGATATGTTCCTGGTCTCCTCATTCCCACCATTTTATGTTCCAGCCTATCTGATCCACAGCTGTGTGTTCAACACACTCCCTTTCATCCATCCTCTCTCAAGCACTTTTTTTAGTCTAATATGAACTTCATTGCTATTTCCCTTTACTCTTTTTCTGTCTTTGTTTGTTTCCTTATTTTCTTTTCATTTAATTGGGCCTTCTCGTTATGCCCTTTCTTATGTCATCTTTGTTGTTTTACTTTCCTAATAATTTCATTGCAAAGCCCCCTTTCAGCTGTAGGGAAGGAACACGCATAGCTTGCTCAATATTTACTGACCACCATATTCCCTCCGCTTGCACGCTGTATTAGCAAATCCTCTGTTTTGTCAGCTCCCGGGAGCTGGGACTGACTGCTGCGTATCCAATGTTTAGCGAAGGGAGCTATCATTTGAAGAGAAGTTTTATCCTTCAGTATGTATTTGAGTATTCATAACTCTCTATCTCACAAGCACTTGAAAAATTCAATCCTGTGCAGTTCCTCCAAATGCTTAAAGCTCTGTCAGCTCTCCCTGACTTGAGGGCAGGCAGCAGGTTAGACGTGCCCCCATCAGATCACTTCCCTGTGACATTTTATTTCCATGCATTTAAAGTCAAATCAGTATAGGACATTTGAAAAATCTCAACYATAAAGTATTATCAGCTCAGGTTCCCAAAGATGATCTTGGTCTCGTATATATGTACTGAGTCTTTAAAAATGTGTGTGGTATACCTATAGGTAGTCCTGACTTGAACRTCTTTTGTCTATTCGTTACGTAAATATACGGGTTTTTTTTAAACACTTCTGGGGCATTCTAAGTTATTATTTGAAGAATTAAAAATGGAAAAATATTCTAAATATAATATTTTAGAAAGCACATAGAGGCTTTAAAATAAGCTTATTTCAGTATGTAATTTAATAATAATACAATGTTAATATAGGATATAAGTAAAGAACATAAGGGTAGAATTGCCTGGCCTTGATTTTTTAACTGTATCACTTGCATGGACGCATTATTCATTTGCTATGGTCAAAATGAAAAAAGAATCTGGAATTGTTTTCATAGCCAAAGGAAAATATGCGAGCAGTAATAAGAAGACTGGCCATGTCAAAATCTGGAATCATTCTTCAAATTTGCTTTGAAAATTAAGCTTTTAACACCAAGCAACTGGCTCTCTCAAATATCTTGTTTCAAGGAAAATACAGCAAGCAATAAATTGCAGTATCAAATGGCCACTGTAACTAAATCTTGTTCTTCCTTCAGTGGCCTCAGGACAATTGGTCTAAAGTCTCCCTTAAAGAAAAAGGCTATAATTACTGCTGCAATTGTTTGCTTTGCCTCAGATGTAGAAAACGTGCTTCCTTCTCCTTTGTCCTTTTCATGGCTATTTTAGCTTCATCTTTCAATGTRTAACTGTTTATGTCTACGTAGATTCTCTGTAAGGTTTAAAGACTGCAAGTGACTAAAATGTAAATTGACAGCTTTTTTAATAAATTGAACATCATCAAAATGTATGAATACTATAAAATAAAAATTTCATGTTTATTCTGAATGTACAGAAATTGAAATTTTTACCTAACAAATGATCTGCTGGTTATACTTTTAATGATTTTAAAAAGCACACACTAATTAAAAAAAATATTAAAAGTCCTGTGAAATTTGGTTTTACTGGAAATTAATACTCAACATTTTGCAGGACTGAGGGTCTTGGCAGATCTAAGCAAAGCTGTTTCTGCACAGTTGCTGATATTTATAATCTACAATAGAGAAGAGACTGTTTTATGAATGTTGAGAAAAGATCAACACTAAAACCTAACAGATGGGTTGTATCARGAGAACATTTGCTAACAATACTTGATCTTAAAGACCTGCTGATACCTTGTGGAAAAGATTTGAAAAACGGTTCAGAACAGATTAAAGAAAAAGGGTTCTAATGACACAGATTTCACAACTGTATTCGTTGTTTTAATGGACCAATTAAATAGATCTCATTCTCTGAATTAGTTGTTCCACATGTCAATTTATTTGGTCGTGGGTTCTTCTGTGGGAGTATAGGTTTTGACTTCAGCATTATGATCTTAAATAGACTTCTGCTGCATACTGGATTTTTTAAAATGCATATTCAGAAACTTTTGAGACAGATCATTAAATTTACATATTTAATTAAGTGAGTTTAAACAGGAAGCATACTGTGAAAAGATCACTTCATTTGTTCTGAAACTTTCTGGCATTTCAGGACGCTATAGCTCTGCAAGAGAGGAAACCAGGCTGGAACAGTTTGGAACTGGAGATGAAAAGGAATTCAAAGGCAGAGAGGTGGAAGTTCATTGTTTGTAAAATATTTATTTTGCTACAGTGCATGAAAGTAATGGATTTTGGGGCATTAAATCATTCATATTCTCTTTAAAGGAAAAAGTTCTCCTTGCTGTAATATGACTTATTATAAAAATACATTTGTTGAAATTTACTGTTAGCACAGGGCATCTCTAGCTATCTTAGGTACTCCTGTGGCTCCCATCCCAGACAAATGGAAGCACGTTAGTGCCTCGGATGTATTAATCTCTTTTGCACTGTGAACTGAAGAACAAGGCCAATGATGAGTCTAAGATGAGGGGACTTAAACTTTATTCTCTCATTACTAAACAATGGTCCTACCTACTTATGCGATACCAAAGAGAAAATGGTTAAAATGTTTCCAGCAGTGTTTACTTTTATAAGTAAAGCAAGATACTTCTAAGATGGCTTGATCCTTTGCATACAACCATCTTGTTATATGTTGTAAATTTACCCGCTTATTTGTTCAAAATGTAATATTCATTGCTGGGTGTCTGCCAAGCTTATTAATTTTTCATATTTTTCAGGTAAAATGGCTTTCCAGTTCCCAAGAATAAGGCTAGAATTGGTCTTTTCCTTAAATAGCCCTAATACTCCTGAGTTTTACAGTACAAATTTGATATTTGGCTACAGGATGAGCATTTGCCTCCCTTCTGATAGTGTGTTATTACTTGGGCACTTTTTAAACAATAGTTGAATTTTCAGACTTCTTAACGTTTTAACAAATATGTTCAGTAAAGAGTGCATCCATGTGGAACATTGGCTGCKTCAGAGATGAAAGAGGCTTTTTAGGCAACTATGTTTCCATGCAGTTCACGAATGCAAATAATAGTGCTATTTCATTASTATAAAAATAAGCTGAGGAACGTTGTTAAGCACACAGATAATTCCATGTCAAATGTCATGACTCCTACCAGGATACTTTTATGAATTGGCTTTCATGGCTGGTCTTGAGAAGCATCTGAGCAAAAAGTAAACTGAAAAGTAAACAASAAGTGGCCTCACGCTGAACAGCAAGAATTAAAACTTTGAGTAGTGAGAGCATCGTCCATTCTTTGTGTACTGAGTCAGGCASATGTTATTTGGGGAAAAGCAGCCACCCATGTAGTGTAATAAAACGGACCGAATTAAGGCTATACGCATAAAATTCAAACTGGCATTTCCTAACTCTCAAGTGGTTCTCCATACAATAATTATCTTAAAAGATAATTTTGATGTAAAAGATAAACATTTTCTATGTAGCTAGTGATATCTCTATCAAACTGTATGCTAAGGAGATCCATATCTGAAAGTGTGTGGAATAATTTGCTGTTATTACACATGTTCAGCTGCTTTGCCCCTGTTCGTAACCTCAATCCTTTTTTTCTGCTTACACTCTATRTGTAAGTGTTTGCCCTTATAAAGCATGCCTGTGAATGTCCTATTACKCTCCAAGTGCTTCAAGTCAAGGGTTTGCGAGTGTTTTTGTGGACCATGTTTTAGCTGTACTTTAGGTTGCAGATTCTGTGCATTCCACTTCTGACTTTATATACAGCCTTTCTGCTTTATCAATACTTCAGCAGTTGMTCAGAAGGAAAATAAATATTTCAGGAGTATTTTGTGCCTCTTAATGCAGTTCAACAGTTGAAGAGGACCCATTGCTATCAGATAATAGCAAGCTTATCTAGAAACTTCTTTGCTAAGCACTGGTGATCCACAGATGACATTATGAGAATCTGTGCCATAACTGATATTTTTCCCACAGATACTGTAAATTTCAGGTAATGAGCAAAGAGYGCGTTTCCTAACTTGTCTAAATTAGTTATATGCATCAATGCTTTCTCATCATCACAAAAATCTGGCTCTGGGAAAGAAATGTACTCTTCATTCCTGAAGGTAAGCTGCTGTTTGAATGGCAGACTTAGAGCCAAATGTTGCCTCATTGTTGAAAAAGCTTTGTTAAATTGAGCTGAATGTTGCCTCTCGTGTAAGCCTGGAAAAATTAAAATATCGTTGACTTTGTACTCAGTAAATCAGAACTTCTGATAACAGGGYCCACAGCAGCATGAAAATGTACTTTGCTTTTAGGAGAGAAACTGTAACCAGAAAACTCTGTTACAGGCTCTTGTTACAGCCTCAGGGTATAGATAATAGGCTGGGATGGAGAAAAAATTTCCCTTCCAGGCAAATGACAATTATGTTTTGAAAACACCTGAAGAAGATGAGAAATGTGGTCAGACTTATCCATGGCACTTGCTTAACCAGCTCAGTTCTAAAACTTCATACGCACACAGACCAGATGGTGTATTACTTAGTCTTTAGGCTTTGTGTTGTTTTAAACTTTTAATGTTTAAAATGTGTTAATATTTCTGCTTCTTGCTTACCCACTCGTGACTGAGGGTGGCATTGTACCTTGATACTATACGTTTCCTGGGAGGTGCACCCTCCTTCCGTGCTGGATGCCCACTTACATCACATTGCCATTAGAAACAAGCTTTAAAATTAATTTGAGATAGGGCTCTCTTCAGTGGAAATTTGGAAGAGGCAAGGGTTACTGAAGGTGTGAATGAAAACCTTCCCTATACTATATTTTTTTTTTGTGGGTGATCTCTACCGTGGACAGAAGCAGGGGACTGCACATTTTTCTCCTCAGCTGGGAGTCTCTCTGGGAGAAAGAACGAGTCCTTGTGCCCCAGGCAGTCTCTAGAAGCTGTGCTCTCTCCCCTGTTGTGGTGAGGAAGATTAACGTGAAGACCCCATAATTTCCTGATAAATCTCTTCATCTCCTTTCTTGGAAGCAGCTATTACCAAGTTTCTCCCATTAGCCTTTTCCTTCTGCAAACAAATACTTTTTACAATTTTCAAACTGTAAATGTTAAGATTTTTTTGCCCTTTTTTTTTTYTCTTTTTGTTTTTCTAAATCCCTTAAGGGTTCTYAGTTTGAAGATGGAACTTGTTAGGTTGTCTCTTCCATCTCTTGGCATGWTCAGGATTGTCCCACAAAAGCAGTGATAGCTTTTTGTCCAATTTAGTGCTCCACTTCCCTCTGGAGACTAGACTTCAGATGATAGTCTAATGCATCTCAGTGGCAGCTACTTTGTGCGACGTGCCATATAAATGCCTGGATTTTTTTAATGCACTGTGTCAGCTTGTGATTCATATTTAAAATAAAGATATTACTTTACCTGTATGAGTAATAATAATTTAAAAAAGTAAAAGAACCCAAACCAACCCTCTTTAATAATCTATTGTTGTGTGTCTTGTTAGAACAGTTTCCATGGCATGAAGAGATTAATGGAGTCAGGACTGTTTTTGTTCAGTTTCCCTTAGAGATTCTGCGACACTTGAACTGCACAATTTGTTTGTTTGCAAAGGTTTTGAGGTTTGTGTCTCTTTAATTCAAATTTGGAAAAAAAAAATCTAGCAGTCACACATTTATAAAAATTCCCCTCTTACCTGTGTCGATTGGAAGCTATTTTTTTCACTTTTTTTTCACTTTTAGTGACAAAAAWGCTTTTCTGTTAGAAAGCTTTAAATTTACCAAAAAAATCTGTTTTATATGCTCCTAAGTAATTTACAGCATCCTGTGTCAGAAGCTGTTCCAGCTGGTTAATTATATATGTTAATTATGAACCTTATTTCTGTCTGAACTTTTCTGGACTCAGATTTTAACCGCTGGACCTTTGCTTTGTTTGTTATATCRAAGAGTCTTTTAGTCAGATATCTCTGCATGTGTTGCAGGGACTGGTGGGAGGACAGCGTGCTCTTTATTTCTTTATAATTTCCGTGTCCATTGCGGAAAAAGGTTTGCCAGATTGTTACCCATTTCTCCTCTTAGCTTCAGATGTGGTGGTTTCCAGACAGCCGTCTCTTGGTTGACTCATACTTAGGTTGATGGATCCTCTGTCTTGTGTGGGGCCGGGAAGCCACGCTCCAAGGTCTGGGTTTGTTACATCCCAAGCAGTAACAGCTGATAGATAGCACTGGACGTCTGAGCCTATCCTACAGTCATAAGCCTCAGCTGCTAGGTTGTTTGGTATTAATCAGGCATATGTCCCTATTTCATTTTTTAATTTTTAATTTTTTTTTTTTTTTACTTTGAAAAGATACTAGAAAACTACCTAGTATTTGTGTGAATATTTACCTAAAATATTTAAATTATGATTAGGGGAGAGGGAAGGGGCAGTGAGGTTCCTAGATATGTATTCATAGCACTTAATTCTGTGTTTTTATCACCATGTTGTGATCCGGCCCCTAAGGAGTTAGTAAATGGCAGTGGCCTCAGAGTTAAGTGATATTTGGGTAACTCTTGACACACGAGTATCGCACAATGCTGCACCCTCGGCACCTTCCAGATATAGACCTCYAGCGAATGGTGGCATATG
This sequence comes from Oceanodroma leucorhoa, assembly GCA_030449065.1. Lineage (NCBI taxonomy): Eukaryota > Metazoa > Chordata > Aves > Procellariiformes > Oceanodroma > Oceanodroma leucorhoa. The sequence goes on along the minus strand of JASVER010000045.1, from coordinate 192,356 downwards.
ATCTCATCAAAGATTTATAAACTCGTGGGAGGGTACAATGCCAAGTGATAAAAATGGACAAAAGATGCCAGAAAAACCTGAGGAATAGACTGGAAGCTCCTGACACCTYATATTGTAAGGGACAGAAAAAACAAGACAAAACCACTTTCACCAGCTCCCAGGAGAAGGGAAGAATGACACTTCACACCGTTTTTGTCAGATAACTCTTAGTGGAGATGAATTATAACCTAACTAAACCATACCCCCTGCTGCTGCTTCTGTGTCCAAGACAAAAAAGATTGTTGTTATGGAAGACAAAAGTAGTCTTAAGGTCTGATTTTTTTATTATCTTTTTTTTTTTTTTTTTAAGACAACAAAGGAGTACAGCTGTGATGTACAGATCTGATGTCAACATCTGCAGATACAAATATTTTTTGCATGTGTATTTAACTTCAGCCTTTAATCTCTTGGCATTTTAATAGCATTTATTTAGATTGTTACAGTATTTCTGTAAGGATTCTCACCCTTACAGACTTCCATTGTGATTTCGAAAAAGGATGCTCAGCTTCACCGCAGACCGTTTTAGATTTGGAAAATCTGTGATTAGTTTGAATTTCTGTCCTAGTGAACTTGTCAATATCTCTCTGGGAAAGAATGTCATTCCTGTACTACTGATTTCCTTTAATTTGAGTCTATGGAGTTTTTTTCTGGAAAATTATTCTAGATACTAAGGACTTATTAGTTGTACAAGGTCGCTGAAGACAAAATCTTAATAGTAACTTTGAAGGTAAATCACATTTTTCCAACCAAGTTAAAAAAAAAAGAATCCTACAAATACAGTTTTATAATCAAAATGCTGGCAGGACTTTATTCATACCTGCATAAATACCACTGCTAAGACATAGTCACGGAAGTATAGCACTATAGCACAAAAATTACAAAGTTTGTAATTTTAGATGCAGTTATATAAATTTCTTCTGTTTGTGTCACGTAATGAACTGAAGCAATGTTGCAGGCAGCTAATGAGGTTAGCTCCAACTTATAAATACAATATTTGCAGAATTCTTCTGCCTATGTTATTGCATTTAAATATTGTTATGCTGTACCGCTACTGACATTGTTACTCTCAACAATAAAATCAAAATGGGTGGTGACTGCTATTTATTTGAAGTGGGGTTTGCATAAATTTTTGCAGAGATTAATGTTTTTTACAGTGTCTTTTTTCAACCTGAAAAATGTGATTTCTTATTAATGTCTTTACTCTGAAAGATGCAAAATGTATTTCCTTTTCCCAGACTACTGATCTTCCACTCCCAGTCTGTTCTCAGTGTTAGCTGGGCTTTTCTGCAGTGTCAGAATGTCAAGGGGACTTGTAATGTCTAGCGTTGTGGTCCTTCTCCTAGGTCTCCCTTTCCCTTTCCCCTTGTAGGGTGAGGCTCCTTTTCTTTTCCAGTTTCCAAGGCACAATGGTTCCTTGGACAACAAAGTATAGGTGCAAAGCAGGTTTGCTTGGRTTGGAAAGATGCTTTGCTCCTGGCAGCTTTCCATTTTCCTGTTAGCCAGAAGTCTTACCCACTGGCCAACCTTTAGTATGAAGGCACCCTTCATGTTACAAACAGCCCACCTCCTGTAACCGCTATGAATTTCCAGATGGATGGCAAATGGTACGTGCTGGCTCTCATGTAATGCATTAGAAAGACACTGGCTTGCAAGAAGTTAAGTATTTTCTGGAATAGAAGAAAAACTTAGAGAAACAACAGTGCTTTTAAGGGTGGTAAGATAGCCTAAATAATACTGTGGTCAAGTAAATTGGATTACACTGGGGGAAGGGAGAGGCGAAGTTGTTGCAAGACCTTGAATTGGCCAGAGGGATTCAAGCCCTGGAAAGGGGATCTGCACAGCGGTAGAGCCTTTAAACTCAAAAAGCCACATTGTATTTGGATGCGAACTGTAATATCTCACATCTTAAACAGAGAAWACTTGAAGTGATTAGGCAAGACAGAACAAAAATAAAAAGGGTTTATAGACAGTCTCCCCCATTGTCCTGGCAGGCAGCTTCCTGCTTTCAAGCTGTTTCAGTCAACTCGGTGCCCTCAGATAGCAGCAGGGTGATGGGAAGAAGCTTTGGGAGGCAGGCTGCCGGCCCTGTGCCTCCTGTGGCAGCCTCTCTCGGAGCGCGGGCTCCCCACGTCTTGCTGGGGGTCCCCCCTTTCCTGTCTGCCGCAGCCAGCCGGGGAGCCTTCTGCCGCAGGGAAGGGCCAGCTCCTTCCAGCAGAGAGCCGGTCTCCCCCTCTCCCCGTGCCCCTTCGTAGCCTTGTAAGGCAACACACCGTAACTGTAAACTGAGAAGTAAAACAAAATAAAATACTGCCTCTCAAAGGAGATTCCTTTCAAATCAAAGTAAAGATTGGGAAAATGCCACTTTTTGGTCTGAAACTGCTTTCAGATTGCAGCAGTTTGTCAGAATCGTTGCAGTAGGGTTGTTCTTAAGGTTTGGATTAGATACTAAAATTTCTGGCAAAATCAGTTCCTTCTCATACTACAGTTGTGGTTTCCCTTTTTCTGCATTAAATCTGCCGTTCTTGCCTGCTTCGGAGGATACATGTGGACTGTGGTCACTGCAGATCTTGTCTGGGCATTAGCAATAACCAAGAGCTGCTGGAGCCTGGAGTCCAGCGTAGCCTGCAAAACCCACTGAAGAATAAGCACCGAACTGGTYAACGTACGCCTAGCTCTGGGCCGCCATAGGAATTTTAAGACTAGCACAGGTAACTGTACACTGCGCTGCAGCATAGGTACAGCAGCACAAGTTGGCTACTAAATTGTCTGAATGTTTCTCACTCAGTTGCTTCAGAGGACAAGCAGCCTCGACTGTACCACGTACCTGTTTGCAGCTCCCTTTTATCACAAATGTCCTCCTGCAAGAGCCTTCTGCAAACCTACCATTGCTTCACTGCCCTCCTGCCCCAATTTCAGTAGTTTCAACCTACGCGATTTTGAGTGAATTCAATGCTGTGAACTCTAATTTTCACGTCTAGTGTCTGTTCTTCACGTACTCGTGATGTGCCAAGTGGATATGTGCAATTTCAGAGTTTTCTTGGCCATGTCCTTGGCTTGTGTGTGTTGTGGGGGAGGCAGACATTTCTCCTAAAGTATCTCAATTAAGTAGTTTCCCTTGATTATTTTACTGTTTTGTTATATGTTGCACAAGGCTGATCCTTACCAAACCAGRTTTTTACTTTACTGGAGAGATGGAAATTCATTACTTCACTGTTAATTTCTGTGTCTGGCTGCTTTGTTACATCTGTAGTCAGTGGGAGTTTTACCCCAAAGCATATAATGGCCATTATATCTTCTGCTACCCCGTACGAATGGCATCCGGATTAAACTTGCGGCACTGTGCCTTGTTGAGGACTGTTAAAAAGAATCACCATACAGATACATTTCATAGATGCAGCTCCCCCAAAGTGCTATTAATGTGACTGAAGGATTTCTGCAAGTGAGCCGAAGGTGGAAGGGCTGTAAAAGGAAGAGAGAGGAGTTTTGACATTTCTACTTATTGTAAATTCAGAATTTAACTATTGCCATGTACTGGCCYCTGCTTGGCCTCACAAAGCTTTTGTCTCCTATTATGTTCTAAGACGGTACTATATAGCTTCTCATAATACACCCATCGCTGGTTCCAAGTTTTACGATTTGTTATACGCCGTATGTTTTGACTACTTACAGATTTTCATTATTCCTAAATTGCCTACATTTTAAAATGAGGTGTGGGGTTGTGAGACAGAATATTCAGGCACTTATCTAGACTTTGAATCATAAACTAGATCAATGATTTTTTTTAGAAAGCAGAAAAGAGAACATTATCTACAGAAAGAATTGCACTCGTGGGCTCTTAGCAGCAGCATGTGGATCTCTTGCCTTTATACCTATGAAACTAAATTCAAAAAGATATATTAGGTTTATTCGCCATTGCACCTTGTTTATAGAGTTTTTTGGTGAAAATTATCTACCCAGATRTTTATCATCAAGAGGAAGCCAGTTTAAGCACAAATTAACGCAGTGCTCGGTTATTAAGTATTTAATTCTCAGCGGTGGGCCATTACAACAAGTTTTGTTTCTCTGTACAATATAGTTAGGTATTGATTAAAGAGAGGGTTAACTTATATGTTGAAATATGAGAAGTTGGTAAGTCGTAGCAAGGAAAAACAGTAGGAAAAGAATTACTGCAAGTAATAAATAGAAATTATATTAGGTAGCTTTTATTGTCTGATGTTGAATATGCCTCTTCTATTTTTGCTGGTGGAGACGTTATTAGGTCTGTCTCCAATTTGTTTGAAAAGATATGCCTGTGTCCCCTTTTCGTTGTGAGCAAAGCTGAAGCATGCAGCCTTAGCTCTGAAAGCGCTGGAGCACTGACAAGGGTCAGCTCAGACAGGTGTGTTAAACTTTTTCAGAAGGGGGCCTGTGTTTGTATCATGGCCATGACTTCCGTGCAATGTCACGTTCAAGAGAAAAGAGCCTCGCAAATCAATAACAAATTGAAAGTAGGACTAAAATGCAACCAGTTCACTTGAATGCCATTTATTTATGACAGCCCCTTCACTCCATGCTGTCGTGGAAGCTTGTTATTTTCAACAGTCACAGGACATACAACAATGTGTCTTTGGGGCATATGTGCCCTTTCTGTATTTTTATTGCAAGGCCAGGCAGTGGTATCATGCTAATAGGGTGTATGCTGCTCCATCGTCCCTGAATCATCAAGGTCCCATGGCTCACTAGATCTTTATGGCATTTTATATGAGGCTTAGTCAGTGACATTGTTCCCTGGTGGCAGAAGCAGAGCGAGACAGATGGCAAAAGCCATTCTTTTGTCAGAAAAGCTGAGGTGGAGCCAGGAAAATGGAAGGAGAAAGTGTCAATATAAATGTATACGGTGGGGAAACAAGAAAGGACAGAAAATGACRGCATACACGGGTCAAAAAAGCGGGGAAAAATCAGTGTCCTGTTTCTTGGTTAATGTACACCATTGACTTCAGAAGATCTCTATTGCGAATAGTTTTTCTTTGCTCGTTTGTCTGAAGGCAGGTGATCTAGCAGTAATATTCTCACCATCTGTATTTCCTTCTAGGCTTGGAAGTTAAAATTTCCTGCATGTAAACGTACCGTGCTCTGGTGYGTAAAGGTTGCTCCAGAATCAGCCGTTAGTTTTCTAGGGAGTCTGAAGCATTTTCCTCAGAAAGGGGAAAAGCAGTCAGAAACTGCGTTAATAAATGAGATGCAGTATACGTGGCTATATAAACTCACGCAAATTACTTTGTACTACTTTTTCTGTCACCACAGAAAACTTAAGTCACAGGTCATCAGGTTAGCAAGTACCTTTGTCGTTTCCCTACCCTGACACTGCAAACCCCTCAGACAGATGGTGCTTCATTGCTCTGCAGCGTGCCATGGATGTGAAGAATCCCACAGTSAGCACAGCTCCCAGTACCTGCCTTGCTATTCCCCGCCTCAGCCGGCCGCCTCATCCACCCCGTTACAGTCTTTGCCACTGCTTTCCACTCCATCACTCCCTAGTGYGATTTTGTTTGAGATTCACTTTTTCATAAAATAATCCAGGAACAGAGCAGTTACATGTATACATATATATAAGAAAAAAATCCTCAGTGATTCCCTAATATCTCCATAACAAGTCTCATCACAGTCTTTTAAATTGTTTGTGTGCAAGTAATTTTCAGCGGTGCTATTGGAAAGTCTGAGCTGGGGTTCAGTATGTTCTGACAGTCAGCTGCAAAACTGTATTGCATTGTCTCTTTCTCAATACCCTTTTGTCTATCAAGAAAGATTTGGCATTTTTGTTTCACTCCGACTCCTTCCCTGCCACYCAGGGACGTACCTGAACAGGTTGGCAGACGGGTTAGGGCTAATCCTACATAAGCAATATAAACCTAGAAGTTTGTGATGAAGGAGACAGAAATTTACAGTGTAAAATTTACACATTGTTTACCTCTGTATGGACACGGATTAGCTATTTGGTTCAAATATTTTTAAAATGTTCCCATCAAAGAACAAGCCTGTCTCGCTTGAATCAGAAAAGCAAACCACCATAGAAGTATACAAGCATCTGGTACCAGTGCATTGCATTGGAAAGTCTGGGGGCATCCCAGATACGTTTTTTGTCTACAGTGTCCATATAAATGATTAGAAAATAACTCAAGTCTTACGAAGTCTAATTTTATTAGGTCTGATAGGCCTTCCTGAACCTTTTTACTTCTCTCCTGATTTCCTTAAATCTGGATTTTTATGCAAGTTATTTCTATCCTATTCTTCCACTCTGCCCTTCCACTGACTGCTTTAAAACAAGTCAAGCTTTTCTAGCACATGTGGCTTTCCGCAGCTCAGCTATGCTCCCTGAAATAGTGATTGCTTTACCAGATCAGTTTTCTTGGAAAGGCTTCCAAACAGTGATCTAATAAACCTGATATGTTAAAATACTTAAGCATTCAACAAGTGTTTGGCGAGACAGAAGGATGTTCTTGGAGTTAATATCCAAAGAATATAGAACACGTAGCGTCTTACTGTGCTCACAGTGCTGTAACTCATTTTATATTTTGCTGCCTGTAGATTTTGTGGTTTTTTTTTTTGTTCCAGTCTTGGTTTTTTTCCCAGGTCTGCGATCTTAATTCCTGAGGTGCAAGCATGTACATTGGGCAGGTCAACGTTCAGAAGTAGTTTTCTCCAGCTGTACGCTCTCTGTGCTCGTCTGGCCAGTGAGAATTTGTACTAATACATTTACTTTAACTGGATGCTTAGCTGATTGACTCTGTCATCACCTGATAGCTTTCTGCAGACCTGGGGGATTTGGGAAGGCCAGTTGGAGGGTGGAACGGCTGTTCAGCAAACCTAAGCTTAGTTCTTCCTCCTCCCTCCCTCAAATGAACTAATTGTTTCTGAAGTGATTGATAGATAGAAAGGAGGTAAAAATCTTAACAAGACATGAAGTAGTTTCAGTGAGAGATAATTTTTCTAGGAACAGGTGGAGGCCTAAGGAAGACCTAGGGTCTTGGAAAGGACTGGTTTTATGTCGTCTTCTTCCTGGATTGTGTGTGTGTACATGCACATTTTTATATATATCTCTCTAAATCTCTCTCTTGAAAAAAAGGAATAAAGTTTTCCTGTCCGTGCTGTATTGGCTGAGGAGTTGGCCCATTGCCTTAGAAAGCCCCAAATTTTCCTGTCTTTGCCCAGATCTCCTCTTTTTTGTTCCACTGAAAAGTGTTTTGCCTCTTCTAGCCCTCACCCCCAATTTGTAGAAAAGTGAGGGTCAGTGATGGTAAGCCCAATAAGCAGGGGATGCAGCTGTTTCTCCTGCAAGACTGCTTCTTATCTGTTGCTTTGTTCTGTCAAAGGTCCTTGCTTTGCTGGGAAGTTCTTGTATCCCGCTGCTCTGCTGCCTCCCATGTCTCATAAGGATTTAAAATTCTTTTTTAAATTGCCATAGCTCCAGGTGGCTCTAATTAGTGACTGTGTCACTGCTGTTCTCTCTCGGTACCAACATGGAACAATAACAGACCGTCCCTGCCCTGAAGAGCTCGCTGTGTAAGGGGAGGACAAGAGACAACAAGCAGTTGTAGAAAGCAGGCCTGGAAAGCCCAGCACAATGGAGAGGTGATCATGAATTTTGAGTTAGGCAATAGTCAAAGCACAGCAGYTACCAAGGCACTGTCAAGGAATTCTTCATGCCAGCAGCTGGAAGCAGCTAGCTTGTTGGAGCAGGCTACTGTAGGTCTTTATTTGCATGCAATCCATATCCAGGGAAGGCAGCAGGATCGAACACCTAATATCAATAGTAGTAACGCCATGTGAATCTTGTATATAACAGTTTTTAGTGCGAGAAAGGAGGGGAAGATGTTTTCTCCAGGTCTGCCAAGCCCATCAGAGGAGAGGGGACTTGTGTGAGGAGCAGCATGGCACGTGAGGGTGGGCAATGGCAAGAATAACTGGTGCCGTGGTTCAGGGAGTTACCTGTACTTGACGTGGGCTTCAGTTACATGTTAAACATACATCATAGCCACTCTTTTTTCAAGGTCATCACAGGAATTGCACCAATTCTGTTTGCATAAGTCAATACAGGCATTATGCTGTAAGCAGATTTTGGAAGCAGAGTGAAATATGGTAGTCTAAGAAAACATTTGATGACTTTAATTTCTTATATTTAGATATGGTCCTTAATTGTGTAAGGACCAAAAATTAATGTAATAGTTTTAGCTGGCACACAATGTCCTGKTTAAGAATGTTGTATTTAATCTGTGATCTAAAACCCTTTTTCCAGTGTCTTCTGGGATTATGCAGTGTACTCAATTTTCAGATATAGTTTTTTAGGATATTGGACTGGACTGTCTGTTTTTCTCCTTCCTGGTGTCCAAAAGTTTTGGAGTTTGAAAACACTGTTGATTTAGATTGCTTAAAGATGTTCTTTTCTGTTCTCCAGTATTCATCAGTGTTAACATTCTGCTAATGTAATATGTATCCAACTTAAAACATCATAACAAGATCAAGTGGGTAATAGAGGTTCAAGCTGACTTGATTTCTTCCCAGGAAAATACACAAGATAATGAAATAGAAGCCCAGACAAATAATTAATTATTGACTTTAAAAATAGAAAGGAAGAGACAAGCTACATAAAAATAATTAAGTCCTGCCTTCAGAGAATACTATTTATCCAYACATAAAAGAGTAGTGACCTGTGTTTCTCATGAAGAAAAGATGATGGCAATTAATGGTTTTCTACAAAGCTTTAGTTCTGAAACATTTTCTGCTGAATCACAAAAAAAGGTGTAAGTGGAATATTAYAGAACACAAAAACAAAGTGGATTTAAATCAACAATAAATTGTCATGATCAATTAGCACTTCCTATCATGTTAAAAATCTACTCTAATAAGTGAAGATTTAAAAAAAGTATTTCCCTTCTCACCCTCYACTCCTGAAGAAATTAAATAACATTGACAATTCAGAGATTTGCTAGAGAAAACAACCCGGATGATTAATCTGTTTAGTTCTYTGACTGACATTTACACAGCTAATTGTGTAGTGATGATGCTTCTTTAATAGATCTGAATATTAATGGAAGATTTGGTTACAGTTGAAACTTGTTTGTTTAGGAATATCACTGGAGAAATAAGAATGCTTCATCAACTTCAGATTTTCATCACAGGTTTTATGACATATCATGGAACTTAAGTGCTTTTATGACTTGTAAAAAAAATTGCTTCAATATTTGACATTCTGTGCTTCAAGGAATCCTGATTGGCAGTTGATTAGCCTTTTGCTCAAGTCATTATCTTCTTTAGTGAAATTAGTTGGCTAGAAAATTGCATTGTAATTCATCAAGGGGAAAGTAACGTTTCAAAAGCTCTTGAGAGTATGATCCTTTTTATTTAGTATACAATATAAATTATTTTCCTAGCATGGTCTTCTAAAATGTACTATTCATCATATTATAGCAGTTTGTATTAAATTATTGTATTCATTTTCATTTCATTCTTTCGTTGAAACTAGGTGATACCTGTGTTTAAATTAGCTCATGAGTAATATTGAAGGATGTGTGTRTAAGAAAGAGTTTGGCCTTGAATCAGAAAAGCACTGAAACATGCATTTAAAAACTAACCCAAATATGTGGAAAACTCCTGTCTTATTATATTTAATGCAGTGCTAGTAGTCAGATTTTTCTTATTCGAAAGGAAAACTTTCTGCAAAARTCATGTTAATAAATAATGCACAAATGCTACGGTAAGGTGAGGAAAATATATTTGCAGAAAGAGCATCAGCTTTACAAAGTCTGTAGTGTACTGGAAAAAATAAGACAGTATTTTTGATAAATGTTGCTCATTACCTAAGTGGAAAGTACGGTGCCTGAGACACATTGCTAATTAGGTGTGTATGGGGGGGAGCACGGTGGAGGTCATCTGCTAGAAGCAGTGGGTAAGATTTTCCCTGCCTTGGCTTCAGGGAGCTGACTTGTCTCCTCCTCGATGCTTTCCTGCTCTCCCAGGTAACTGCAAGAGCTCACCATGCAGATAGCTTTGATGTGAAATAAGATGGAGAAACAGCAATGAGAGGATAGGAACTGCGTTCTTCTGAAACAGTGGTTTTCTAACCAGTTCCCTTCCAGACACCTGAAATGTTGTATGCATAGATTGACCAGGGCTGGTGTCTGGAGATTGTCCTGCCCCGAGTGAGGGGCTGGACTGCAGGACCTCCAGAGGCTTCTTCTCACCAATATTTCTGATTGCTATATAGCATATTTCAGTTGGCTTCCCTTCTTGCTCTTGGGTTGTGGAATAAAACCGGTTTTCTGCGGTGYTGTGGCATGCAATGGAGATCATTCTCTTTTCTTTTCCTTTTAGTAATTCTCCTTCAATCTCCAGCCATGGCTTAAGGTCACATTAGGCACAGAGAGATGCTTTTTGACACACTGAGTGTCACCAACTTAATTAACTTCAGATTGTGATAAAATTAACAAGGTGCTTTTTTGGTGGTGTTTTCCTGTTTTCATAGCATGCGTGTTGTTAGATGTTTTAAAGCAGCACTTTATATTAGAATTTTTAGCTGAATTAAATATATATTTAATTGGAATACAAACACATGTGTACCATATAAAAGTAGCTACTATGCAGTGATTATCCAGTGGAAGTTAATCTCTAGCTTGCTGGTAATCTTTTCCTACACAGAAAGACAGAAAACGTTTTATCATTGCGTTTAGCGTTCCTCCTGTGAGATGAACGTCTGGAAGAAAACATACACGTCAGATGAAATAAGAACATTCTTTGTACGTGATTTAATACCAGTTAACTCACTGGACATCCTCTAAGACCTTAATTAAAATGATGTTTTTATACGTAGCTTTGTTCCCGTATTGACAGACGTGTCTGCCCGAGATCATTTAATGAATCACCTCACCATTGAAAATAATGGCAATCCCTCATAGCTTAAGTGTCTYATAACTTTGTTGTGTTTCTTCCCTGTGCTAGAATAGGCTTAGTCTTACTTCATACCTTTCCATCTTCACTGCACCATTATCTATTACTGCTGCATGCTACTGTTGCCTGGTATCTGATAGATGACTAGCAAAAAGCGTTTGGGCAGAAACAAGTCAATCTAAATTGTATTTACTGTAAATGGTCTGAAAAAAGAGTTCCAGAAAGTTGCCTCCCTAGTTTGAAAGACAGAATTTTATGCATTTTGTGTTGCATATTTTGTATTTTTCCTACTTTAATTATTGTTGTTTTAATAATAAAACAGGTTTTTTTTCCCAATGTAAAAAAGTTAAATTCCTGGATCATTAATAAAGCATACCTACGTTACACACTGTACAAAATATTTGTCAGAAGGAGTAATTAAAATTAATTAATGCTTCTGGTAAGGGAGTAATTGTCCCCTGAAGGTATCGAGCACTGGACTGGAAGATGTTTTTTAAGAGCTTCCAACAAAGTAAACAAAACAAATTTCTGTAAAAGAAAGACTGCTTTGAAATTTGACCCGTATTATCGCAGCTTACCTCTCGAGCTTATTGATTGTTTCTTGTCTTAACAAAAGGAACTCCTCAGTCTCTCCAGGAAACATTACCAGCGACAAGCTATCCCTCTTGGCAGTCATGCTTTGACCACACGATGAAGTATCACTCCTCATGCATAAAATATAGGATGGAGGAATTGGTCATGTCTGTTCCTCCCACCCCCCAGATGTTACATTACGATATGCTTACCAGGAGTAATGTCACAGCCTTTAATTATTTACAAAAGTCATGGTAGCAGCCAGTGTAATGATGATGATACTTTGCGTATCTGTAGTTCTTCTATCTGAGGAATGTAAAGTACTTTACAAACATTACTTAAGCAAGTGTTATCTTTCCGTCACTACTACTAAGTGGCCCTACTGGAATAATCAGGCTGCTATTAACTGAAGTTTCTCTCCTCTCCATTCATATTTAACATGCTAAAATAATTGATGTATTTACTGCGTGCTCTTATTTTCTTATATTCCCTGTTCCTTTTACTTTGTGCCGTCCTCCTTTAGGGATAGTTTTGGAGGAGGGAACTTAATTTTTGAAGAATGTTTATTCTCTAAATATGAAACTGAAAAAARAAAAGAAAAATCATTTTATAGAAAGGATGTTTTATAAATAGTTTAAGAATTTGTAAGACTTCGGTCTCCAAAGTTAGGCTCTCTAAGGCCTTGTCTCAATGCGTGTTGCAGAGTAGCTGGAGAATATGGTGCTTTCTTGAATGTTTGTAGAGTTGCCAGAGYGACTTTTAGACAGAGGGGGAAATATAATTTAAAAAAATTGTTTGGCAGTAGTGATAGGCTAACGTGTATGGTTCTAAAGCTTCTTGGCAATATTGTGTAACTCTTCTGTCTAGGAAAAATATAAAAGTTGCAGACAGCTTTTATCTAACCTGACAGGGTGCAGTAAAATACGGTACTCACAGCTCAGGAGGTGCTATCTTTCCAAACGCTGCCAAAATATATTGGTGTGCCACAATACAGTGCTGCTTTATTAAGCTCTCTAAACGAGAAAGTGGGATGGGAATTACACATTTCCTGTCTCATTATCCAGAAGTACCTCTGTTCCCTTTCTTAGGGAAAACCATAKTCTAACTCTCTTATAGGATATTGGTTTTACGGTCTGAGACCTCGTATCACTCATTTGCATCAAAGGTGTGACAGAGCAAAACCAACAGGAAGGGTTTTCTCTTTGGCTCTGCTGATTTTTGTTGATGGGCGTTTTGTAAACTTTGGTGTTGATAGGTCAAGAAGTCATCCGAAGGGCAAGGGATATCTTACAGCTACGAGGGGATATGCTTTTCTCCAAGCAGAAAAACAATGCTGATTCTTTCACAGCATATTGCTAATTTCTTTTCCTGGCAGACATCAGAGTAACACCATAATACCAYGTTTGAAAAGACGGAAGGACGTGGGACATATTCTAGATTATAACTTCAATTACTTGTCACCRTTACCTGTCCTGGAAGAATTTTCAAAATCTGTGCCTCCAATTTCTGCAGCGTTTCTGAATCTCCTGACTTGAGTTAAGGGTGTTTGAACASAAATAACTTTCTGTGAAGTTCCCATTTTTTATTGTGGTATTGTGCTTGACAAAGGATCCTTATTTTATTGTGTAGCAAAAAAATTGTGCAAGGGTAGGTTTATGCTTAAAATTTGTAGTATTTCTTCAGCTTGGTAAAATCGACTAGAAGCATAACAGAAGCTCTGAGGCATAAGGAAAAGAAATCGAATTTCATGTTTTCTAATCTTACACACATTAAATTCATTTTACAATGATTTTTAAGCTGTACTGTGTTAGGTCAGCTATGTTCCTTGCCTCTTCTGGGGAATCTCTGCATATGTTCCTGAGTGTAATAACATCTACACATCTTTTTTTTTTTTTTTTTTTTTTTCCTTTCCTTTTCAGTATTATAAAAGAATTACATTTATGCTCTTGGGAACTGTTATGGTTTTGATTCACTAAAGCACTCTGTGTATGAACAGATAACATTTATCATTTGCTTAATAACTGTCAATTTATGTTGCTAATGTTGAATAATAAATTTKGTTATTTAACAATGCCATTTGACTGTAGTCTTTTAAGAAAGCCTATATAACTRTATATGTGAGAGAGACATTGGCAGCACAGTTATTTAAGAACAATTTGGTTGTTTTTTGGAAAAAGGATATGTTTGACAAAAGCTTAATTGTTGTTTTCCCATACCTGTGCCAAGGAAAAGTACATGCTGCAGGTAGCATGGTGCTTTTGTGTCTCAGCATTCRGGAGAGAATGCTCGCAAAATCCTCATTTTTGAAGAGACCTTTGAGAGATCCACATTTACCCTCTGCAGTGTACCATGTGGTATTGCATCCAGTTTTGGGGCTTTTGAAAAATTATGCCTTGTTTTGCACGTTGTAAATCCATTTCTGCTTTGCTTTGAAGTGGGTTTTGTTTTGATGTGTAGTGAAGCGGTATCTAGACCAGTGTAACTAAATGGAGCGCAAGAATTGGGGGAACAGTAAAGTACAACAGTCGCACCTACTGCAGCAGAAATGGGAGCAGAGCCATGAATACCTAATTGACTGTAGTGATGACTCTGCCCTGTACAGACATTATTTTTGAGTGTGTTTTAGCAAAGCTTCGATTTTAACTCTTTCACAAGGCTCAGGACCAGAATATGTTTAGAAAGTGCTATTAAAGAGAATGCTAGACTGATGGCAATGTGGGTGGAGTTTTCATCTGAGCGGAGGAGTCTAGCGTATTGCAAGAAGTGGCTCTCCTTATTGTTTGCTGTATCATGGGAACGGTTTATTTTGTCCTTGAGACTAATTTAGGAATTTATTGATGGAAATCAGAATAGTGACACTGACTCTTGGATCTTCTGGCTCATCCTAGCATTTATACTCTATGAAAAGCTTTACATATGAATCTCTACTCTTCTTTCTTCCCCTCACTGCAGTACCTCTGACTTGTTTTGCTGTTTTCTTTGTTGTTTTTGAAGGGATCAATCCCTGGATAATGTAATTTTACTAATAAAGTACTTCTACATCAGTTTAAGTTTAAGCATATCCTGAGGCCAGTAAGTAGAAAGAGGTTTTAAGAGGAAGGAAGGGGCTTTTTTGGAGCTATTCTGCAATGATTTTTAATTCCTCACAGGATTCCGGAGGCATCTGTGGCGAAGGTGACTATCTGGAGTCCTATAGACGAGCAGGCTGGTTGGACTCCTGAATCACGAAGGCCTATTATGATATACAGATGGTGCCAAATTTCAAACTAAATCTACTGTGGAGTTACCAAAGAACGTTGCCTTTTTTTGAGAAATGCTGCTGAAATGTGGCTCTGTGTTTTCAGGGGAGAAGTATACCTCCTGATCTGTGGGAATGAAAACTTAATTGGGCCAGGTTTCTCCGAGAACCCCTAATAATTGCCTTCTCCTTTAAAATCCGCAGGTTTATGAATAATAGAAGGGAAAGATTGAACATGGCTATCTAAACTTTTTTTTCTTTTCACTTTTTATTCTGTGCTTTCCTGGGGTATCTATCTGAAGTATCAAGAGAACATTATTAGTTTCACAATGATTAACTCTATGCCATCTAAACAAAGTGCAAATGCTGTCTCGTGGAGCTATTTTGTTGCTTTCCAGTAGGCTTGCAACACTAACTTGTCTCATATTTGATAGGGAATCTGCTGAACATGAGAAAATGTTCAGACTGAATGACTTCTCGGTCAATAGTCTACCAATAAATGCTAGAGGTGGAAGTTCAAACCCTGATGTTCACTGAGTCATCTTGTCAGTCACGTCCGTGATCTTTGCTGTATTTCATAAATGTTGTGACCACAGGTGCACACACTTCACTTACTCATTCACAGATGGGCAGATTGTTGTAGTGAAACCTGGGGCTTCTTGAAGCTGAAGACAATTTTGTCAGGGATTTCTTGTCAAACTGGAAAGGAAATATGTGATAGTATCCATTTGTGCTTTGTTTATGCCCCATCCTATATGAGCAGGCTGCAGATTTTGAAACACTCTTACTCTGGTTTCCTCGTGCTGTCTCTTGCCTACCATTAATTCATTCCCAACAWGTTATTTAATCTACTGGTTATTTGCAGATGTGTTTGACAGAGGGTTGCAAGTTTCAAAACAAGTGGGTTTCTGCACATTTCTGAAAACTGATGTCCAGAGAGAAGCTAAAGCTTCTCTTAAGAGGAGGAAATCCAGGGAGATTCAGCCATTATATATTTTGTTGGCATCACGTGCCTGGCCAGTATTTCAGATTCGGTATAGCATGTGTGGCTTTTACCCTGCTGGCAAACCAAAAAGGTCCAGGGCGGAGGTGTGGAAGAACTGAATGTAGAGTAAGTGAAGGGAGACCAGAGATGTGGGGCTTTCTGGAGGTATAGGGAGGGTCTGGAAGGTATTGAAAATACCACACGTCACTTTACCCTCGGTTTCCCTTTCTACCTTTTCCTATTTGGTGTCCGTCTCCTTTGTGAAGTACATAAAATCCTCTAAGAAAAAAAGCTGTGTAAAGCCTTGAGGAGTTGTTTTGATATTATAAAAACTCTTGCATTCAAATTATGTCTGGTTGTAAAATATTGCTCAATGAGATTTCCATTCAAAACAAATATTCTTGTAATATCTGTATCTGTGCTGACATGCACATAAGGCATTAATGGAGAAGGAACAATATATTGGTACTTGACAAAAAAAATGCTATTAATTTTAAACCAAAAAATCAAGTAGGAAGTGTAGTTCAGTAAAGAAAACTGCTTTTCAGAAGGTTGTGAATGTCACTCTCACCCTTTTACAACAGTCGGGCCAGTTATCAACTATATCCCACTGGATTTTATACAATAATATTTTTAAAAATGCTTTTGTTGGGTTGTTTATGTAAATGCTTTCAGTGGGCACATAGATTTGTTCAGGCAAAACAATACTTAGACTCCAGGCGTTGCGTGCCAGTGTGAACTAATTAAAATCATATTGTGCAATAGGTCAATAGATCAGGAAGTTGGCCTTCTAATTAGAAGAGGTAGTTATAAAAAAACTTGTTGAAAAGGAAGAGCAAAACTAAGAAAAATAATCTAGATGTGAGGAAAAGGAATCAGAACCCCGGTTCTCTGCTAAAAGCTGTGTTAAAAGTCACCCTTTCTTTTTTTTTAATCACACTATGTTACGTATAGAGATTTGAGGCTTTAGATTGTCCCTCATTAAGGTTCTTTGCGCTCACCCCTCTGCCTGCAGTGCCTGCCRATGTTGTGCATACCTCAATCCTCAGATAACAAATAATAGTCTGGCCTCCACAAATGGAGGTCAGACGGGAGTATTCAGATCTRGTTTGTATTTGCTGTCAGCTTAGACCTTTCATCCTCCTTAATACTTCAGCTACACCTATTTTTTGTGGTTCTTGCTATCACCACAAATAGGTGCCTGGCCAAACTGAATAGGTRTCGTCTTGGGACTGTTTCTGAGTGAGCTTTTTGTGCCAATTATTGTTTAGCTTTCAGTCTTCCATCTTAATAATTGAAAAACATTTATTTTCAATAACATGTAGGTGTTGGGTGTTGTTTTACCCTGGAGCATAAACATAATTAGTAAAAACAATAACAATAAAAAGATTTTAGATGGTAGAACAGCTTCTCAACTTTTTCTGTAGATTTTCATCACTTCAGAAGGGTGGAAGGCAGATCTGTTTCTACCATGCTTTTGTTTTGCAAAGGAAAGTTGAGCAGGGGGTTGGACTGGATAACCTCCATGGTCCAATCCAGCCTAAGTTATTCTCTGATTCTATGAAAGGATATATGTTGAAAATAAAATACATTAATACTATTAAAGCTMGTAAATCTAAGATGTCCATTTATTGGAGTGAAAGGCATCATCTTTCCATAGAACCGTGAGGAACTTGTCTTTACAGTGTGAYGCTGGTAATACTGAAACATGTGAAATATTTATGGTGTGGGATTGTAAGTTAACCATAGGTCTTCTGGAGACTGCCTTATAAAATGTTTCACCRGCATATTCATGAATTTTGCTTATTCWGTTTGAACTGTGTACTTCACAAGTAATTAAATGTGTAAAATTTTATGTATAATATTGTGAAGGCAGGGGGAGATTACTTTCTCGGTCATCTTCCCATTAGAAGCAACTAKAACTATGGCATTAGATTATTTGTGTAAGTCGTCTCGATGCTCTGAAAGAGGTTCTCCATCATTCCCTCAGTCTTGTTGCTTCCCGACGCTTCATCCTTAACATCACCAGTGCAAGCAGAGCATATTAGTCATTCTAAGACAAGGCTTGTTTATGCTTGTACCCTAGGGTGGCTGCTGCATGTTTTTGTTCTGCCATTGCTCCGTTGTTTGTTAGTGCCTGTTTACAACTAAAACCTTAAGGGATGAATATCCTATCGTGCTGACTTCTGTGTGTGGCTGGTGCAGAGTTTGAGTTTGATGTGAATTGTTACTTTGATCTTTTGAACTTYGATTCATACAGGTTGTTAGGGCTCAGTAACACAACTGCCACCCTCTTRTAGTGCAGAAGTTTGTTCTGCTTGGGTGTGAGAATGGGGGCTTTTCCCTTTTATTTGCAGGTACACTAACTCAGACATTGCTAAAAATCCTTAAAAATTCACGTAATTTTCAACTAAAAAAGGGTGTCTAAAGGGTGTTTTGGTGTATTATTGATAGTTTAGTTGGGGGCTAGAGGGTGCTTTTGAAGGAAATCCCCTGACTCTCCTCACTGCTTCGGTATTTAGCATCAGCAAGTATCTCGGAGCACATGAGCTAGGTTTATTTTGGGTAAAACTAGACTGGAGGATGTGTCACTAATGCATTCCATCAGAAAACTGACATTCAGTCCATAGACCAGACAAGAACTGCCTCAAAGTAAAAATAAATAAAAACCAAAACAAACAAAACTGCCCATCCTCGCCACCAAAAAACCCCTGTAATGTGTATAGCATTTATACTACAGGTTCTCAACACCAGTTGTTTTACTCCACAGATGTGCTCTTATTGGTCCTCTGTATTTGCTAATGAAGATGTACCCAAAGTGCTAAATTTTAATAGAAAAATGTAGATGGGGCTTAATATACTTTTTGTATAGATGGCAGTTCACAACGCCTCTCCGAGCTTCCTTGCCGAATTCGCCGTAGTTTCTTCTCATAATCCTGTGTACCACTTCCTATTTGCAAGCCTTTGAATAATAAGAAAGTAGGCAGGCAAACTATTTTAAAAGTATACTTTCTGACAGTGAGTGGAATAATATTAAGAATTATGTTTAAATTTATTCTGCCTTTGACACCATTGGCATAAGCTGCTGCGTGTGTTTGTTTGTTTGTTTTTTAAATATGGGTGAAGATTCTCTTCTGTAAATGTTTCTGGAAAGGATGCTGGTTTGGAAGTGGAATTTCTGCCCCACGTCCATCACTGATACAGTCGTTGGAGCTTCAGTATCTTCAGCCAGCGTTACATGTCCTCTCACTTTATTCTTTGGCATATTAGAATGATTACTTCTTTCTAATGGTATCAGGCTGCATTTTAGATATGAACCACAGATGGTTAAAAAAACGGTAAATTTAATGAGTCTGGCTTAAAGGTTCCAACGTAACTTTTCAGAAACAGATTAACTCTTCGTTATTTTTATTTCTCTGCAAGCTTTTTAAACTGGAACTTTCCATCTTTTTATACAATGCTAGAAATATACCTCACCCCTCTCACCCCTCCCTTTTAATGAAAGCTGGACAGGAAAATCTGGAGGCTTAAGTATAATACCGAATATCATAGGATATATGTTGTTCAATCTTTCTACTTACGATCTTACGTGTTTTCTTTAAAAACTGTATTTTTCTGTATTGGACATAGGCACAACTGAATATGTTTACTGCAACTTCTGGGGGCTAATGTTGAGCTGCTTTTCCCTTTCAAAGTCGTGTCTTAGTGCTCTTGTATTATTTCGTTAATACTGCACAAACTGCGGAGAACGTGAGATGCTTTGGGTAAATTGTTGTTCCAAATTACCTCTTAAAAATTCCGTTAATACATTATGTATCCATGGAACATTGCTATGGAATTGATGCTGTTTACTCATTAATTACTGTAGACTGCAGCTCACAGTGTTGGCACTATGGCTTGTTTGTTACATGTGATGATCACTTTATAAATGTCAATAAAATCAAGACAAAAACCTCTAGTACAACTGGAAGTAACAACTCAGTATTTTCCTCATTAGTTTTGGCAGCAAAGTAGTCTTACAAAGCAGTATGCAATAAAACACCAGCCAACTGAGTCCCACACTGTGGCTATAATTACATATTTTTGCTTGCTAATCAGTAGAATTTTTCTGTGTACACTATTATACTTTAATGGTTCTGTTGCAATGCCAAATTTACTACAATGTTCTCTTGAAGAAAATGGCACATAATGATTTTGTATTTACTACAAGAAGATATTAAACTAAATAATACATAATGATGCTGCACAGATTAACCAGCTCTTTAGTTCTTCTGCTCCTTATCTCTCTTTTAATAGTGTTTTAGGACAAACATGAAGTTATTTGGGAGGGAGTTACCAGAATTACCGAACTGGTAAATATAGCCATCTGAGTGGGATATCTTGTTTCTTACTTGAAAACTATTAGATTGTAATTTTAAGCTCTGCTTAGTACTTTAATTTCCCTTCCCACAACTCGTGGAGCGTAAGGAGGGTTGCAGCCAGCTCAGGTAAGTAATAAGTTCATTAATTACAGGTTTACCTTTCTTGTAGGTTAAAAAAGCTTGTGTGGGACTTGATTAAACAGGCTGTTGGAGTACGGCCCCGTGGAGGGCTGGATAGTGAACAGCTCAGAGAAGTTCCCCATGCCACTTTTGGATTCAGAGTCTTCCATTAACTCTAAAGGTCACTCGCTATTATCAGGCTTTGTGTCCTCCTTTTTTAAATTATTTTTGTCCAAAGTGATTACAATCCAAAACAAACCAAGTACAGTGGGCAATGTGGAAGGCATTTTTTTAAYCTAAAGCTCTTTCCATTATCTTGTTTTTATTTCTGACCTTAAATAAATAAATAAATAAACGCTCAAGAATTTTTATTCCTTTTCTTTTTATTCACGGTTATGCAGTCACTTAAATTCCACTTGATCATTTTGAATATATCTGATAATCTTAGGTTAGTATAATGCTTTTCCATTTACCTTGGAAACAGAACTTTACTGTCAGAGACAATCTGTCCAGGAAATGGAAGGTAGGGTCTGATGATGGCAGCTTGCCCCCTTTACTCCATATAAAGTTAATTATGTGTGAAGGTTGTGCTGATGCCTCTAATAGTTTTACAGATTTGTCACATTCTGCAATGCAATCTGACATATTAGTGAGAGTAAATAGTTGTTCTGTATTTGATTTGCGGTGTGAGTCTGTATCATGATGTGATACTGGTTTTATAGGGGAGATTGTACTTTGAGTATGTGATGGTTTTGCATGCTGCTGGAAAACATTTGATATTTCAACATTGCTGAATGTTGATTGTGTCCTAGATCTTTTAAGTTATCTTTTGGCAAGCATTTGTCTTAGATGTGTTGCACATACGATTTGTCATAGTCTCTCAGCAAAAGAAAAGAATATTTGAGACTTTTGATGGGTAATTAGTTCTCAGGCTTGTGTTAAAACACTGTCTGAAAGAACCTTGTTCATACATCATTTTCTGGTTAATCTTGTGTTTACCTTCTTCTTGTGTCGTATTTATTCAATTTGAGTACATTGTAATGTGTTCAATTGGATGTACCTATTGCAAGGCAATTTTTGTATAATTAATACTGTTAATTAATCTGGCTTGAAACAGCACTCCAAATTGAGAGGATGTTTCTGTGACTGCAGACTGAGAAGTATCTCAACCATGTTTTCTCCCTTCAGTGGTTCATGATAAAAGTAAATTAGCACAAGTGAAAGTGGTCCAGCAAATAAGAAACCCAGCCGCTACTCAGTAAATAATTCCTAGTATTCCTATAGCCTGTTAAGCCTTACTGCAAGCAAGAGAATATCTCCTTGTTGATACTTAGTCTTACTCCTTTGTACGTTCAAGCTGCTGCCCAAATTCAGAGTTTCTACAATCCCTGTGTTTTTTTAAGTCCCTTTTGAAGTATGCCCAGAACTGGACGTATTTTGCTTCTGTAACTTACCTTTCCTCTGTTACTTTCTTCATCTTCTCTCTCTCGTAGATAATGCATCACTTAAACCTGCATGAAGATTCGGTGCTGTCGTATAGTCAAGCTGAACCTGTATGGGTTAGAGGGGAAGGGAAGAGATGATTCTTGAAAACAGACAAACAAATTGCTCATAAAAAGTGTTTAGAACGTAATATTTGAAATCATAAGTTATGAAAACTTTTTCTTGGCAGGCCTGCCCGTCTTTCTTTTGCAAGATTTTTAAGAGAAGTGGAGCTATTCGCCTTGCATCACATATATCCTTCATCTGTCTCAGGCTTAGTGTTTTCTCCCAGGTTTTCTCAAAAGCTTTAATGTGTTCTTATATTCTAGCAGTGATCTATAGTGTTCTGGGGCTTTGTGCATCCTATAGCTGAAGAGAAACATCACATTGTCCCATGTCTGGTTTAGTTATATTTAGTTAGAAATCATATTCCGCTACAGAAGCCTTCAGGCTTCAAATTCGCAAAGACCTATGTGAGAATGCCTTTGCTTCCATGTTCTCTGTGAAGAGGTCTTAGATCACATCTCTGCATTTCAGTGGGGAAAAAGTGGTTAACTTTCAACTTTTTTTTTTTTTTTTTTTTTTTTCAATATACCTTTAAAACTCCTAGGAATGATATGCCAACAGCCTGTTGGGCTGTGAGAATGCACCACAGTTATAAGGCTCCCTTTTACACAGTCATTTTACAATTATTACTTGGTAGCTTGCTCTGTCTAAATGCTTGACCTGTGCCTGACAACTGCTAGCTGATCATAGGGAATAAATTTGTGTAATCACTGTGTGATGACTGCTTAATAACTGTACTCCAAATATGCAAATATCTATTCTGGCTTAATACAATTCATCTGCCATGGCTGGCCCATGCACTTAGTATTTTTGAAAYGTTTGCAAGTAATGGAGCACGCCATTGCAGTCTCCTGTCTTTTCATGCGGAACCCTAAAATGCTGAAACCTACAGAGAAAGAAAAGATGTATTACAAAAAAATCAAAGAAAAATAGTTACCAAAAAACGGAGACAAAGTGCTTGTCTGTGTGTGTTGTAAATGGGGAAAAAAAACAAACAAAAAACTTCCTTAAAGACTTTGCAGTAGTTTTTCTACTTTCATTCTCTTTTTCTAGATTAGCAGCATCCTTTTACTCAGAATAATCTGCAGTATTTATTTCCCTGCTAATAGTGCTGTCTACATTACACAGAGGACTACATAAAATTGGAAGATACAAATCCAAATGCTTGTATGAGTCTGAGAAGCTCACAAAATGCTCACAAAAAACAAAGAAAAAAGCATGTCCAGAGTGATAAAGAAAAGACATCTTGCTCAGGCTTGTGAGTTGCTAGTACTGAAGGGTTGCAAGAATATTCTGTGGAAGCACTGGTAATTTCTTTCTCTGATCTTGCCCTCTTCTTTTAAGCATTTGCCTTTGGCCATCATGTGAGATAGGTTGCTGAGACAGATGGACAGTGAGTCTTACCAGTTTGTCCATTTCTGTGTTCTTTATTTCATTTACATACAGGATCAGACCATTAATAATAAATATAATAATAATAATAATAAATAATTTTTTAAATAAAATCTGAGTTTCATTGCCCTTTCAGGCATGTTTTTTATCTTTTTGGATATTGTTTCTTTACTCTTTCTCAGAATTTAACTTAATGTTTTCAAACAGCGCAGGAGGAAAAATAGACTGTGTAGTTCTATGCACTAGACAGAGATTGATATGAGGGTAGTAGCCTAATGTCATCAATAGCTTAATAGCCGTTGTGGCAAAAGTGTGTTTCAGTGAGATTTTAAAAACAATATTGTGGATATTTACTGTGAGTTTCTTCTGTGCTTGCAGGAGGAAGCAAAAAGGTGCTTGTTTACAAAAAAGAAACAAGTGAGGGGCTGAAGGAGTCTGGCATCTTGGCCCAGGTGAAGGCGGGCATCGACTTTTCTGTGTGGAATTAGAAATAAATGTTAAGCAGACCCTAATTTCCAAAGGGCTGTGAAAGCGGGGGGGGAAAAAAGTTCTGATGTCATCTCCCTAAACATTTACATCATTTAAGTTCAAGGTGGTGCAAACCCCTAAATGGTAGGTTAAAGCTTAACTAACAGAATTTTATTTGTATCCCTAAACTAGGTAGTGCAAAGAGTGTAACTAACCCTCCCAATTTCCTGCCTTTTCAGAGGGACACAGCTATAATTTTTTTCACATGGTGCTATTTTGAATCTGTTCCACGTGCTTTTTATTTTTTTAGTGGACGTAAGAAGAGGCTATGATGCATGAAGTTGGACTTCAGAGTTGTTTTCTTGATAGAGAATAAGAGTCCTGTAATAATAGCACCCTAACATGAACGGAAATCCAGGACAAAGTAGGCATCCTAGCAATGAAACGTAGTTAAGACTTTTTGTCCTTCCAATCTGTGCGGTATCCAGCTGGAAGTGAAGTCCTGTGACTGCCCAGGAGGCTGAGGAAAGGATTTTGGAGTCACCAAGTCCATTTCTTCAGGGTGATACCGCATCAAAATGTTGCAGCTTCTCAATAGTCAGTTTGGGGAGCTGGGGGAGCAAGTTGAGATGAACATGAGCTGAGTTTGGTTTAATAGCATAGAATAGCCTGAAATTTCACCAGACTTCAGCTTATCACTTCTCAATAAACAACAACATGCAGTTTTTCTGCTTGCTGCAGTGAGGTATTTAAGGCTTAGCTGTCTCATTTCCATCTGTAGAAGAGTGTGGTATGTCAGGTGTCTCAACACTAACACAATTAAAAGGAAGGAACGGTTCCTTCACACATGCCTTAATGTCAGCATTTTGGACTGGGAAAAACTGGAAAAACACTATTGGAGCTTTTCCTAGTTCTTTTTTTCCTGCCAAAAGTGTGACATTCAGACAGGTTTATCAGACCCATGTTTCTCCGAGCCCTTATGCTGCTTGAGGGGGCTGACAAAAGTGTGAATCCTATTGACATTATAACTGTCTCCAAAGTTGGAGAGGAGCACTTGGAGACTAAGAAAGATGACGTCCTATGTGTGAGAKAAAACGAACGCTTTCTTTACTGCTTAGTCGTTTATGGAAGGAATTTACCAATCATCATTGCTAATGTGACAGAACAACTTTTACTTGGCTTTTCACATATTTTTAATATGCGTTTCTGATATCCCAAGATATTTGACTAAAATAAAAAATCTGCCAAAATTTGTGAGTTTACTGTTGTTTTGTGTTTTTGTCAAGGTAAGAAAGATTGGTTGTGTGCAATAAATGTAGAACACTTAAAATTTAACAGGTCCATGGGTAAGTGAGCTTTATTTTGAATCATTGTTGACTTCTTTATTTCCATATGTCTTTTTGACAGTTTATACCACGGACATTGTTTATGTTGGATCTCTCAACTGCTTTTGTTATGCTTGAATGTGAACAGCATCCAGATTAAGGACAGCCTTCTCTTAAAACAACCAGTTGGTTTTAAAATTTAATTTCCAGCACTTTTCACCATAGCAGGCAATAACTGATGGTTTTTAATGCTAAATTTGGAGGATTTTAGCTAAACAATATTCTAAAATACAAGTTTCGCATGTATGACTTTACAATAAGGCTTACACGTTCCATTGTTATGAGTAGGTTTGTTCCTTGCAGTTTGTACTGGAATAATGGTTTTATTACATCTTATTATTACTTTTCATTAAACTCACTCTGCAGCATGGCTTAGTGGAGCTCAAAATGTTGATTCTTAAATGAAGATAGGCACTATACAGAGAATGTGAATTGACACATTAAGTAATCAGTAGCTTAAGCATCAAGACTTTAAACTCTCCATTTTGTCTTGATTTAACTCAGGTGTAGGCACTAACAGTTTCTGAAAAGAAGAATATTTAAGGAACTACAAATTTAGATTGTCTGTGATGAAACGTGAACCTAATTCAGTGAAATAACCATCTCAAAATGAATARTTCATTTGTTCTTTTTATTTTTAAAATGGAGAATTTTAAGACTAAATCAGATCATGCTTTTAAACTCCTTGAGATCTTGGCCAGAAAGTACTGTATAAATGCTAACTATTTAAAATTAATTATGCTGGAGGCCTATAAACCAGTGCATTGATTAAAAATCTTCAGTTCATTAAACTTCCCAACGGCAGAGGCCATCTCTGTAATATAAACTGCCGTTTCTAGCAGCGGCGGCCGAMTGGCATCTGTGTTGTAATCTTTTAAGATCCCCACCTTTGTTCATTAGACCAGCAGCTGTTGTCTCTTGCTGGGCAGGATTTATTTCYCCTTGACATCGGTCTCAGAGGTGCAGTTGCAACTTTAACAGCATTTGATTCCAATGAACCTCCTAGAGATACTTTACCAGTTTTGCAGAATGAGGTTGCTTTTGGTTGTCAGTTGGTTTTTTCGGTTGTTTTGGGGGGTTTTGGTGGGGTTTTTGGAGGGTTTGTTTGTTTGTTTTGGGGTGGGTTTTGTTTGTTTTTTTGTTTGGGTTTTTTGTTGTTTGTTTGTGGCTTTTTTTGTGGTGGTTTTGGTTTTTTTTTTCCCCTGGTTTCCACATACGTCCTTGCAATGGCCATTTTTGAAAGGTCCACAAGGACTGAGGGCATGTATACTGGAGGTGTGCTACTGTCTGGGCAAAACAGCTTCCTCTCGTGTGTGCTTAGCACTATATCTGATATAATGACATTTGTCTGGTTTTATTCACTCCTGGCATTTACCATGTGGAAGAACAGTACTGTTTCATAGATAAATCATGCACAGTTAACTTTCTAAATAAGTAAATCTCCTGAATTTCCTAGTGAAAATGAGAAATGAAAATCTGGAAAAGCACCAGAGAACAGGAATTACTATGGAAAAAGAATATATAGATTCCTGAAATATAACATGATAAATCTGCATATGTTGTTTACATCATAACTTCACTTTATCCAGACTCACACACAAGGTCACAAAAGAAGTTTGGGCCTTACTATTCCCGGGGGAATTTGTATTTTTTTTGCTGTGGTGTTTGATTACCTTACCCTTTTTATTACCATCTGCACTGCAAGGCTAGTTCTGCTGAGGTTATTTTTTTTTTTAAGCAGCATCCCATGATACCATTAATTCTGTGTTTCCTGCGCTTTTGCTTCATTTGCAATTTTAAGAGATTTTCTATAAGAAAKAGATTTATTCTATATTGTACATCAGTAAATTAGCTAGTTTTTACTATATAACTTTAACCCTTTAATTCTGGAGAACAAATAGAGTTGCTTTACAATAAACAAAATACAAAAGGATTTAACCTTTTAGTATCCTTTAGTGTGCAGTGTAGAAAGATGGTGTCAAACATTTCCATATTTTTGTTTAATGCATTGTTTTTAGCACACTCTCATTTTGCCTAGGAGTTTTATTTTGATACTTGGTTTTGTCCATGTATTTTAAGCAATTATTTTCAAGTGACTTCTTTGTGCAACCAATACCATTGACTGCAGTAGCTTTTAAAAGAGTTTTTCTTCATTAACRGCTTCTGCTGAATTGTTGGGAGAACAAAATGCTGTCCCTAGTGGCTCCTAAAACTTATGGATGCATGCAATGAGATTGCTAATATTATTTTTAATGAAAAAATGTTGGAGTRGTACTTTTAATAGCTTTACACAAGCATGAACGACTTGAACTATAGAGCTAAATCTGAAGCTCCTTGAGCCGTTCTTCAGCCCTCAAAATACAGCTCGTGTGCAGATCTTCAAAACTAAGAAACCCCTTTCACGTGCTCTTCCAACCAAAGCATGGTGAAACAGTAAATATAGAAACCCCATTTGTATGGGGTCTCCACACGTGACAGTGCAGTGAATAATGGGATCACATTTCAAAAGACAAGTTGACCTGCTTAAGTCTTTGGAGTCATCTGAAAGCAAAAGTGTTGTGTGCTTTTTCAAAGCATTTATTTTACCTCAAGGTAGATTGTGGGGTGCATTAAGCAGCCTGGCAGTCTGCTTGTTGGGAGGGGAATGCAGAAGAGAAGATGGACCATCCTGTGGATATTTGCCGCCTCGGGCAGGACTCCTTTAGTATTAATGCTGTCAAAAATCCTTAGAAATAGCTTGTTTTATAAGCATGAAACTCATATCAAGAAGCACAGTATCAATATGGACGGTTAGCAGCCCTGTCTTTAGTACCTTCAAGTGTTACCAGTACTTAGAAATGTCAATTAATCAGCATGCAGACGGGAGATGGGATTTCTTGTCAGTTATGGTTGATAGTTTTGTCTGTGGGATTTTCCCACATCTTTCCCGTAGCTGTGAAATGGCAGGCCACTTGTGTATATAAATGACCCAAAGTATATATGTGATTTCCATAAACCTGGCAGCTCGAATACTGTGTTCAGTTTTGGGCCTCTCTCTACAAGAGGGACATTGAGGTGCTGGAGCGTGTCCAGAGAAGGGCGACGAGGCTGGTGAAGGGTCTGGAGCACAGGTCTGATGAGGAGCGGCTGAGGGAACTGGGGTTGTTTAACCTGGAGAAGAGGAGGCTGAGGGGAGACCTTATCGCTCTCTACAACTACCTGAAAGGAGGCTGTAGAGAGGCGGGTGTTGGTCTCTTCTCCCAWGTTACAAGCAATAGGACAAGAAGAAATGGCCTCAAATTGCACCAGGGGAGGTTTMGATTGGATATTAGGAAAAATTTCTTCACCGAAAGGGTAGTCAGGCATTGGAACAGGCTGCCCAGGGAAGTGGTGGAGTCACCATCCCTGGAGGTGTTCAAAAAACGTGTGGATGTGGCGCTTCGGGACATGGTTTAGTGGGCATGGGTGCTGGGTTGATGGTTGAACTCGATGATCTTAAAGGTCTTTTCCAACCTTAATGATTCTATGATTCTAAGAAGGCAGCCTGTAGAGAAAAGGCATACTGTGAAGCAGTGATAGCTTCAAAGTAGAATGACATTTTTCATTGGTTGTAAAAAACAGTGATAAGGCATAATTCCTTATCACTGTCACATGACGCAAGTCAGATTTGACCGTAAGTGCCTGGCTTTTTCAGCCAGTTGCACAAAGAAATTCCAAGGAAGGAACAGCGGGATGTGGTTTAATGTTTTCCAAATCTGTTTTGAGAAATGCGGATGAGCATCTGTATATCAAACTGATGATACAGATGAAGTATCTGAAACCAATATATCAAAGATTCTTCACTTTCCTATAAAAGTAATTTGGCAGCATGCCATTATTATCATGTAAATCTTTTCCTCCTTACTACACAATAACAATGTATCTTTGGCCATCATTTTTCCCTCTTGAGGTTGTTGCCGTTATCTCTAATTTCCATAAAGTTTCCATGTTAACAATGCTTACTTCTCTGTACACTTACATTACTAGTCAGTGCACACTTCCAGAAAACAAAATRTCTCACGTAAATGTTTTGTGCATGCCCGTTCCATGTTTTTTTGAGATAAYAGAGCTAAGACATGTTTTAGCAGAGGCTGAAGTATCACATTTAGATTTTCTAATCTACTCTACCTTTGCCAATTTTTTTCTTTAYGTTATGCAGAGTGCTCATATTTGGCAAGATACTTCACTGCTTGGGTTTTTGCTTTTAAGAATTATCAAACTTGTGTTATAGATTGTATATATTATTGGAAACATAGAATATTTCTAGCATGATTTATTGAGTTATCATATTAAATGGAAAATGCATACGTAGATCAGAGGTCATTTCTGTGCAAGTATTTAATGAAGTATGATAGAAAAAAGAGGTTATTCGAAAAATTGTGGGTGATTTGGTGTTTGGGTTTTTGGTGTGGGGTTTTTTTGGGTTGGTGTTTGTTCCCCCCGCCACCCCCCCACCCCCCCCCCTTCATTCTTTTATGTCATCAGTCACTGAAGTGTATCAAATGCTAAGGGTCTACATTTCCATCTACACCTGTCTGGAGTATTCAATCATTTTCTGTTATGCCACCTTCAGAAGGGAAGTATGCACGTCTACTTGTTTGGTTTTGGCAGATGTCTTCCATTTTCCTTGTCATATGTCAAAATTGATTATGATAGAATTGATTTCCCTCTGTTAAGAATTTAWTTTTTTTTCCATTAAGTTTTCATCTTTCTGGGGTCTGCTTTGATTATAAAGACTGGACATGGACCTGTGTGGAACCAGCTCTGGGAAACTAGTGATAGACCATCTGTATCGTAGCTGTGTGCATTAAGTATGGACACATGTATGTGCATTAAGAGCAGGCTTTTCCGTCAGGAGATGGTTTATAGATGGGGAGCTGGGACAGCCTATGCGTTGGCCATCACAGCTGATCTGGCACGTGGTATGTTAACATATCAGGTATGTTAATAAACTGCAGATTTAGAAGTAGTGATAAATGTGTGCTTCTACTTCCCCGCCAGAGGCAGTGGTTCCTTCTTGTGGGTTCTCTTGTTTGGCTGTGCTCTGAGCTGGACTTGGGTCAAAATGCATGGAGTTTGGGGGAAGAGAGGTTGATTTATCCAGATGATTTGGTTGAGAGGGTAGCTGAACAAATCAATGTACAGACACTGCTCAAGGGAGGGTGCCTACTTGTTAGGGTCAAGAAGGAGCTCAGGGGTGGAAATGATTAATCCACTGCCAAGGGAATGATTGCATGGACTTGAGCCCTTGTCCAGTACTCCCGAGGTGAAAGACTTCCTCTGTAAAGAATTGTGCAGAAAGTGCTAGTCCTAAGCATCTGTGCTGTTTTTCTGTTAGTGTCTCAGGAAATATTAATGTTGGTAAAGATTGTGGTGGTGGTGCTTACAAAAATGTACTTGAGGTTTCAATGCATACTGGTTTACTTATCCTGCTTGGTTTGGAAAAGCATTCAGTAATTAAGCTAAAATAATTAAATCGGATATTATGAGCACAGGATAGATTTCAAGCATTCTTTTTTCCCCTTGAGGTTACAAAATATTATTCTTGCATTAGCATCTTGGAGTCTTTTGAGCAGAGATTTTGGGTAAGTTAAAACCAAAAGTTCAGCTAAGGTAGAGTAAGAAGACTTGGCGTCTTGGCATAAACAGTGCACAACGAGCTTACGATTGGCGGCTTGGCATCCACATTCTTTTCAATACGAAGATTTTAGAAAATTTCACTGAAAGTGCAACATCACATGATTCTCTAATTATCTGTCTAAGATAAAGTATTTCAAAATGACATTTTAAAAATCAGTGGCACCGTGTCCAGGATGAGTATGGAGTATTACAAGGAACCKCTTATCCAATTTTTTACTGTGTCATCTGAATATTAACTCTGGCATAGAACACCTCAAAAAAGGCAATCGAGTTTTTAACACTTAGTAGAAGAAGGCTTCATTCAGATAAAGATGTTATCTGCCCCTCCACTTGGCAATACGTGGCTTCAGGGAAATACTTAACACTTTGCAAAACCAGCTATGCCCTTAATGCAGAAAGGCCAGTCATTGTTTCCATTCCAGCTTCCAAAAGCATCCTGGGGTGAGGGAGTTACTTGGTCTCCCTGCATCCCGGTGGTCAGGGAATGGTCGGTAGGTATGCTGAGTGCCCAAGCCTTGTGTTGCCCAAATCTTGCTATGTTAGCCTGTAGAAAGCTACGCGGGTTATGCTATGAACAGATTACGTGCATCTCTTGAAAACCCATCTCCACTTGGCTTTTCAAACCTTTTGTGGTTTGCTTGCTTCAAACATGMTGTTGGGAACAGCTATAACTTTGAACTGATTAAATCTGAAATAAAATATTGAACGATAAGCATACAGAATCTCCCTTTCTTGTCTCCTTTATCCTTCAGCTTATTTTACCTTTTTTGAATGGATATTGTAGTTTATATGATGATTATTTCTTGTAGTTGAACTTCATCATTGCTGCTGACTTAGGGCCTTACTGTAGTTAATAAGTTCATGCACATAGTATTTCCCTTTTTTTTGTTTCCTTTTTCTTAAACTTTTTTCCATAATTACTGTAAATGATTTCT
Source organism: Oceanodroma leucorhoa (assembly GCA_030449065.1). Classification (NCBI taxonomy): domain Eukaryota; kingdom Metazoa; phylum Chordata; class Aves; order Procellariiformes; genus Oceanodroma; species Oceanodroma leucorhoa. Next base: position 160,734 of record JASVER010000045.1, on the reverse strand, counting down.
GTGATTGCATGTTGAGAAGGCATAAATGCTGTGCCAGCAGCCTTTTTTTGTTCTTTGCTGCTGCTACTATTCTTTTGCTGGCTCCCAAGGGTAGTAAGATCTACGTACTCTACTAATTTTTGTGCATAYTTAGCTGCTATTGCAACCTTTAGTAATTATTATTTAATTAACTCCAAAGTATTGCATGAATAATGCAAAATTAAAGTGTAAAAAAGAAAGAAGGTCAGAACAAGGTATTTTTTATATTTCAAATCCATAAGCATTATTTCTTGGAATTTTTGTGTAAGGCATTAATAGGACGGTGACATTATACGGTCTACATAATTGTAGAAGTATCATAGGTATGTAGTAAAAGAGAGCTTGGCATTTAGCTGGGGATCAAATTTGTTTTCAWAATTTGTAGCGAGAACTTTTTAGAGCTTTGAATAAGACCCTTTTCTAATATTGAAATTTTAATTCTGCTTTACCTTTTGTAGATGTTTTCTTTTCAATTAGCAGAAGTTGACTAAATACTATTTTTTTGATAAACACATTGGCTAATTCTGGCAGAAAAAATGTTTGTATATATTTGGATATCTACTTATAGATCAGTAGGTTTGTGCTGTGAATGTAAAAATGAGCATTACTGTTTGTGACCTTATGTTTGTGTGAAGGCAACATAAAAACTGGCTTTTAATAAAGTTTCTGGGTTTGCTTTTGTAGTGGATGGCTGTATACACAGAGCTGCTGGGCCCTGCTTAGTTGCTGAATGTCGCAACCTGAGTGGCTGTGAGACTGGACAAGCAAAAATTACGTGTGGATATGACCTACCTGCAAAATGTAAGTCAACCCCTTCTCTGAGTTTTCTTTTTGTTTTAAGCACGTGGAGCTGGTATGCGTGCTTTATTTCCCTGTAGTCTAATTCAACAAGGTGTTCATTTTACAAAATTAGCAGTGGGACTTAATTAAGCATGTTCTGTAATAATGTCTTCCCCTCAAAGCAATTCAGGCTTTTCTAAATGATTATTTCACCTATGTTATCCGATGAAAACCTACATGTCTCTAAAATGTAAAGCATCTTTCATGTTTATTTCTTGCAAGCTAAAACATATCCTTTCATATGCATAATAAAGGATTGGAAATGCTTTAYGAAGTATGAACAAAATATACATTATCATACTTAAGTTCCATGGAGACAATTTTTGGAAATGTTGCATTTTTCATATTCTTCATGCAGATTCCTTGATTGTGAATACTTTGAGAGCTGAGGAGATCAAAGTGATGTATTGTGTTTTTAGCTGCTACATAGAGGCTGATTGGCAATTACTGTGAAGGCATCTGTCACATTTTAGCTTTCAGCAGAGTGCAGCTCGGTGCTGGAATGTTTTTGCACATTGAAAGTGGAATTGTCAAAATTCCCATCCTACGTAAAATAGGAAGATGGCTATTTGACCGTGTTGCGTAGACGTTGAGCTTGTCTTGGAAAAAAMTAACATGTTGACAGCACGTTGGTCGGCCAGTCTATTATGTAAGAATAAAAAGTAGGAACTCTCTGCAAGTTAGGATCTTACAGAATAGTATATTAAGATATGATTATACAAATACCAGAAAGCGTTACAAGCAGCATATAACTAGAATTGAAGATTTTTTTTTTATACGCAGTTTGCACTAGGAACATGGCTCATTCAAATGTATTTAGATCTGCTGTCTTAATTTGTTCTACATTTTTTCATGTAAAATCAAATGCTTACTGCAGCAGCAGGTATCTTTGTAGGTTCCTGTGGCCCTTAATGCCTTAGGTAATGAAGAAAATTGTGTTCCCAGTCATTTGTTGGCACCTTCTGTGATGATGATGAGAGCTACCAGTTATTTCCTTGACGGTGATAATTGCTATATACCGGAAAAGTTTGCTAGATTTTATACATAGTTTTACCACATGTTAATTGTTATTTGTGACAGGTTAATTTGACTAGATATCAGGGAAATTGTTGGAGAAGATCCAATGTGGTAGTTGTGTTGGGTTTGTATATGGCCAAAATCTTCATCAGATTCCTCTAAAACTGATAGGATCGTCTGACAACACATTGTAATTTACACTACTGGAGATTTTTGATGTTTAATTCTTCCCCTTTAAAAAAAAGTGTCTTGAGAGGGACAGAAAAGCTGCTTATCCATAGGTGCATAATTCCTCCCCTGTATTTTAACGAGAGAAATTAAATACAAGGTATCAAAGCAATGAGCACTGAACTGTGTTAGAAAGAGAAAGGGTCATGTCCGAGGTGTGGCCTYCCTTTAAATTTTATAGCAGTTTAATGGGTCTTGCTTAAGTTAGGTTTGTAGAATGGGATCCTGTTTGAAGACTATAGGGAATTTTTYTGTTTTATTCTTTACGTAGGAATAATAAACAAAACAATGAGAAAACCCATTATCACTCGCAGTTGGAAATAAAACCTGTAACCAGACGTAGAGAAAAGTCAATATTCTGCTTAATCAATATTCTTAGAAATTGAAATTGCACCAAAGACACGTCTATTTGTATTTGATCATGCATCAACATGAGAGGGGGAAAGGATACATTAACTGACAAACAGGCACAGGGAGGGAAGTGTACAGTTTGCATGCAGAGGCTGAGAATTAGATACTCCTGATTTCTTAGATTTTTTTCCTTAAAACGTATTTGTGTTCACCAACTGTTGTTTTCTTTTACTTTTCCCTTTAGAAGCTTTTGGTTGTAGGCTCATTAARTTATTGTACCATTCATCTGAAAGTGATCAAACAATCAAGACTCTGTTTTCATCTTTTAAAGAACTATAGAGCCACTGGGTATCTTTTGTCACTCTGTGTCAGTTTGTCATAATATATGACAATTTAACTGTGGAAACTATTTTACATCTGATTTTTGTGATGAGAGCAGCGACATGACGGGAGGTCCGGACTTCCCCATCCAGATGCACTGTGATGCAATTTTGTGTGTCAGCAATTTGTTGAAGGTTATAGGTGAATGGATAACTGCCAGCTTTCACAATGAGCTTGCTTTTCACTTATCTATTTGTATRTAGGAGACCAACTACAATAATCCATTAACAGTGTGAGTAGTGCAATGATTATTTTGTTCTCTCTGCTCTTCTCATGATTGCAGTTGGACGAGTAATGATAGTAAATGTGAAATGTATTTCCTAGCATGATGAATTGTTATTTTTTTGTTATTTAACAGAATTGTAAAATGTTACAATTGTATTTACTACCCCTGGGATTTTCCCATCTCTGGTTCTTGATCGTGAAATGCTTTGCTTGGAAGCAGTTTGCTGAAATCAGCAAAGTTGCTCTGGGACGGAGCAGCCTGCATTTCTTCACAAAGGAAAAATTGAAAAATAATGTCTGACTGAAAAATGCAAAGATTTAGGGTATAGGCCAGCTTTCTGTGATTTGTTCTTGTTGCATCTGAGTCAGTTTGTGAACTACACAAGTAACAGTAAGTGTTCAGGGAGAGAATACATAAAATAGTTCATTTTGTTCCTCATCTTTTTATCCTAATAGTGTGAACAGACCAAGATTAACATGTCTATAGCCTGGAGATGTTGCTTCATGAACTTTTCAAGATACATATTTTTGAATGCCAAAAAATAGTCTGTATGAAAATAGAAGTGAAATCAAATTGAGTTTTCTAATTACCAGTTAATGTAACGTTCAGTACAGTTTTACAGAATTCAGTGTAATCACCATCTGCCTTCTGTGCTGCAAAAGCCTACACAAAGCCCCCCCAAATGCCAACTGAGTTATTTGCTGAATACATAATTTGGTTGATGTCATCTATTGTTGTTTTTCAGYGAACACCTATGCAGGCACCCAGGTTTTCATAGTGCTTTGGAGGGCTGAAAAAAGGCAGTGCTTTTTGCTCTGAGATATTTTCCTTTAATGCTCTCCCAGACCGATCATCAGTTACTTAACTTCTGTACTTCATATTGTTGTTCCTTTTAAAGAAAAGTTCATTCTAAATATTGTACAACTGGTCTTCAAACATTGAGCAGTACTCTGATACCGTCATGCTTAAATAACAGATGAACAGTATCTGTTTAAAGCTCTGCAAATGCTTGTTTTCTTTCTCATTTGATTAATAGTCTCAGTTGGCTCTACTGGCAGAAAATGGTCTGAATGTAAATTGTGTTTATGGCTGGAACCAAGGGTCCATAACAGCCTCGTGACTTGTTATCTGCTTGCAGAGGTTCACTATAAAAAAAGACCCTGTCAGAACACATTAGAAAATACAGTCCCTTTCTGCAAGGTATTTAATGGGCTTAAAACCAATTGAAGACATGGTGACAACATCCAACACAGGTAATTGGTACCCCGACCTTGGCAGGAAAGGACCCCCAAGCTACCTTTTTTCTATTGTTAATATGTCTAGTAATAATTTMTTTCTTTTTCTGAAAAATGTTTGATGATAAAACCCCTAAACCTAGGAAAATAAAATCTTACAGCCTCTAATATGGGATAGAGCCAACCATTGGTAAATTAAATCTGAAAGGTGGACTTTCAGTGGAGGTACCTTGCTGGAAATGCTAGACAGTTTCTAATACATTGGTTTAGGTTGTTAATTAAGCTAAATATTTAGAATATTTTTTTCTGTTTGCTTGATATTTTTAGTACTTTAAGCAATGTCCTTTACAAAATACCATATATAGCATAGTCTTCTGGTCCAAAGTCACTGTGTAGATCAGTCTGGTGTAATAATGTGAATGTGCTCTCAAAGACAATTCCTGCTGTGAAATAAGTAGTTAGGAGGAGTGCTAGTATTAAACACAGTCGGAGGAATCAGCCTTTAAATTTGTTTAATCAGATTAAAAAGTGGAGATTAAAAAGTAGAGATTAAAAAGTGTGCTTCTATTATATAGATATAATTTTCTGTATTTAAAAGATGAATATTTGGAGGGTATTATTTTAAAGTAAGGCTGTAAGGGTAGTGATTTTAAATCTCTCCATATTTTCTTGAATATCGCTTACAGAGCTATAATTGAAAGGAACTCCAAAACTCTGCTCCAGTACTTCCAAACTGATCAACTGGAAAAACGTGGCATAATATTGAAGCGTATTATCTGAATTTCCAGGATTCCACAAAGAACTTTGTTTACTTACTTTTAAAATCTTGGTTGATATAATAATACGTAAATTTTGTTTCAAACAATTCTCAGTTTCTGATATGCAAGTGTCAGAGAGATACTTTCTTCTGCGTGGTTCTGATGTGCAGAAGAACATTATCTTTGCATGATTGTTCAGTTTGCTACCTCCCTATTTGTTCTGGGAAGAGGTAAGTCTGGGAATTGGAAAATAAGTCTGGGAATTGAAAAGGAAGGCATTAAAAGTGGGCAATATGTGGACAAGAGAGGATTGCTTAGAGAAGACTAACTTGGCTACTAACTCCCGGTTGGTCAAGGTCCTTGATCTTCTCCCACAATTGCTTTTAAATATTTAAGTGGAAACAGGTGTGCCACCAGATGCATAACTAGACTGAAGTTTGATGAAATTTCAGTTGGAAAAGGCTGCTGATAAGCATAGGGTGCCACAATCATGAATATAATTGAAACTTCATAAATGTTATGATAGTTTTCCAAGAGGGRTATCTTTGTACGCTTTGTCTTAGCTGAGCAGCATCACATTGTTGTCAGCATTGTGCCCAAACTGCATGACACCTACTGGAAAAAAAGATCTAGCCRGAAAAAGCTCTGGATAGGTATTTCCTGAAAYGACACTGAGCTGCAGCAGCTGTTTTGCTATCCCTTTTTTGTATTTCTTAAATCTTTATCRTTGGTTAAATATTTAAAACTAAATTTAAAATGAAGCAAAGCGAGTTAATATTAATCAAAGGTCCAAGATCCTTTGTTCTTGAGCGATATTGTTGTTGTTTAGATTTCTTTGGGAAAGGACTTTTTTATGGTTAACAAAACCACTTATTACATATTTGTGTGTTTTTCTTCTGAGTTGTGTCTAGGTTTCAAAGGTTTTTTTAATAAGCTCAATTTATGTATTTTATGGCCATTTTGAAAATAAGTGCAGTGATGTCTTTATTATGTTTTAATTTGGTCTAATTGGCTCCAGTCATCTTAATGACCTGCTATATTCACCATTAACAATAGCATACATTGCATATGCTGTAAATGTGTTGGAAGGGAAATATTAATGATTACTTCTTTGGTCCTAAAACCTGCTTAGATTTTAGAGAGGGTTTTATGGTATATTGTAAAGCTTTATGACGTGTCTCTCCCTTCTGTACATCCCCCCCACATACACACACAAAGGGAGAAGTTAGGACTCATGGGGAATGRTGGGGAATGCATTTATCAACTTCAACTAAACAAGTTCAAACATCTCCTTCTCTTCCCAATCTGCTCAGGGTCTGTCATCAGTTTGGGTAGAAAAGGGACAAGTGCTGTAGCTACCAGTTGAAATGTGTGGTTATGAATCAGCAAGAATCTTCCATCACAAGAGTATATGGTCTTTGTCCTTGGATTCGAGCCTAGCTCATATACATTTTTTAATGGATAGAGTCTTTAAAATTTAATTTGTGAATGGACCAGAGTGTGCGTTTGTCAGTGCGCTGTGTAGTGTCGTGCTGTGGTTAACTTATGGCATGTACTGCTGGAAACCCTCGTTTCACATCAAATTGTTCAGTTAACAAATGTATGCGTTGTGGCTGAAAGAAATGTTCTACTATCGATCCTCACTGCTAAATCTAAATCCTCATTTTCTGGGCATCTCTTGTTACAATCTGGYCATTGAACACTGAACTCCAGGACAGGAGGGGGCACAGACAAAATTAAGAGGAGGACTGAASCATTTGCGCAGTAATTGGGTCCACCATTGTCTTATAACCTGTCTGTTAATTCAGTGTAATGTCAGGCAGTAGAAACTTGATGCCATAAATTTCCCTCCCTGCCCTTATTTCTGTAATTCTGGACATTTACAATTTCTGCAAACGTCTAATTCTYGGTGTTGCTGAAAGCAGTTGCAGAACTGAGTTTGCAGTGTAGTGTGGCGGTGACGGGAGCCCACGCTGTTCGGTACTGCAGTTCCCTGGCGTCAGCGTCCAACGTGCTGGCGTTCACCCTCTGGATACCCCCTTGATGAAACAGAGAGTAAATTACAAGGTGTAAACACTTTCCTAATGCTTAATTTATGTGTAAGGTGCTATTTAAAATGTCTCCTAATTCGGTGAAGAATAATTTGCACTGGAATATGCCTTTCCACACTGGTGGCGTATAGTCATTCCTCAGGCATGTTGGCACTGGAGCAGGGCGTTGTGCCCCTTAAGGCTAATATATTTTATTTCCTCCATACTTGGATATAGTTGTTTCTTTTTACTCAAATAATAATTTAGAAAAAACACGTCTAATGTGTAGCAGAAAAATAAACAAAATTCTGATCCCTACAGTCAGCTGACAAGGAGAAGGGGTTATAATGGGTTATAATGGAGATGTTTATGCTCCTTTAACTGCAGCGGTTGCTGCTGCTCCCACTCTAATATGTTCCCTCAGTAGCCGAAGCCTGCGCTCAGTACTTGAAAAATTAATCTTTGATGCATGAGATTTTGTCTGCCTGAATTTTGCTTGTCTCATTTTAAATGGCGATAGAAATTGCTTACTGTAGTAAAACACAACATTAACCTCATAGTGTGTTGGCACTTTGTGATTTATGCTGGTTTAGTCTCTGAAAAATATGCAGCCTGTCTCCCAAACCTGGATTTAGCTTATAAAGTATGTTGGCACAGACTTGGGGCTTGAATTGGAACACTAACTGCTGATCCTCCACCTCCCTAGGGTAGGAAAAAGGTTTAAAATTGTAGCCTCTCGGAGGTCATTAACTTCATATCATTTCTTCAGATTAATAATAATTATATTATTGTAGCTGGAATGTTTTAAAAACAGTACAGCCTAATTTTCTTTCTTGTAGGCAAAGTATAGGATTCCTTTTTGTGCTGAATCTGCATGTTCCTCAGCCAAAAATACAACAAATTATTTTCAAATGGAAATAATCAGATCATAGGTAATAAATAAGGACATAGCTATTTTCATTCTACTATTTTGAAATAAAGCAAGAGGAATAATAAGGACATGAAAGGTGCTGTGATTCTTTTGAGTTATGCTTCACTTGCCCCCAAACCTCGCTGTTTACTTGAGGTTTAAAGCTCCTAATTTTATTTTTATTTTTTCTGAATATATTTTGAAAGAATCTTATAGATGAAAAGTGGGACTGTTTCAAGAAGAGTTCTTTACCTGTAATCTATCTCCTTTAGACCAGTCTAAAGTGGATAGRATGGGAAGGTTATGTAAAATGGTTTTAAAAAGATCTTTGTTTCACCAAGCAGAGGAATCTTGAGGCTGTTTCACATAAACGAAGTGCACAGACCAAAACACGTTTTTTTTGGTGAAACTGGAGGTCAAACATTTGAAACATTTCTCTTTGGGAAGAAGGCATCAGGTGTGAGACTGCAGGGCATAAATCATGATTTAATTCTAGGAAAGAATCTAAATACTGATTAACCAGATAGTAAAAAAAAAAAAATTAAATATTGGTGTTATTTTACATGCTGAAGATGCTGTTTCACTACTGGTGAAAAGATACCATCATCCAGGACGTTTTGCCTTCGATTACGGGGATCAAAATCACATAGATTTTTTTTGTTGCTGTTGTGAAGCACTAGAAATTTATGAGAAATTAGTTCCTCATTTTTTTAGTTTTCTGATAGCATCCCCCTTTTCTTCACATTTTCTTCACACTCAGATTTTWATTTTGTTTTGTTTGAAATATTTCGTACAAGTTGAAGAGGATATATTAGGTTTTATTTTTTCATTTCTTCTTAGACTTCTCAGATTCTTTCCTTCCTTTTTGGTATTTGTGAGTTTTTGATGATGTTCATGAAGATTCTTGAGTTATCATCAGTGACCTTGTACYTTTTTACAAAAAAAAAAAAGGAAAACCAAGTGATGGAGGGGATACATTTACATCACTATATATCTGTAGCTATACATCTGTTTATCTATATGTGTGTTTATATTTTCTCTGTGCATGCTAGTCAATGTTGCAGATTATTTACACCGTTGCGTGACTTGAAACTGTTCTACCACTTATTTTCTTCTGGATAGATGGCAGTATCTTTTAGGTTAATTAGGTGATAAGAAAAAATAGGTGCTGGATGTCATTGATTTTTGGCAATTTTCAGAATACTCGGAGGAGAAATGTTAGTTCTTAGTGGTTGCAGCACGGGGCTCTTAGCTTGCTGCATTAGGACTGAAGTTTCACTGTTGGGAATACAGAGGAACTTTGAAATGCATCATCGAAGGGCACAGCAGTCACTCTGATCTGGGCTTTACACCTTTCTGGATGTCTTTGAATATTAACAAAAAACCAAAGTGTAACAAAAAAGACCCAGCGGTATTCCAAGTGACTGATAATAGTTCTAGGACCAGGTTTAGGAGGAAAGTGTATTAATGCAAGATACAGTACTTTCAGYGTAAACTTTTTTATAGCTGTTTCTGCCCACATGCTGGTTTGTAGGTGAGTATAATTTGTATAATATAATTTACGCAGTAAGAAGCCAGAAGAAAGTGTTAATTAAACAAATGTCACCAACTTTGAATTACATCTTCTTACATACTCTTTCTTAGCTATTTGTCATGCTACAAATCTCTCTTCTGGCTCCTTGGGAAAGTGAGTTATACTGAATTCYCTTTAACCTCAGACACAGCGGTCTGAATTCTTATCTTTTCTAGTGATGTATCAGAGAGATGGACAGAGAAATGTCCACCATTTTAATATTTGAACGTGGCAAAAAAGAATGTTTGATACATCACTGCAAACTTCTAAGTATGCTTCCTGTTTAGTTTTCAATCAAAATAGTTGGTAGCTTTCCAAGKTTTTTCCAGGCTTATAAATAAATAAATACATAAATGAGAAATGCTTTGCAACACTAAAAATAACCCCTTTGATATCTAATTATACGTATGTCTTTCTGGATCACATTTTTTTTTTTGCAACTTTCTTACTATGCTTTCAGTATAATTTTATACAGCGTTTGYATTAGAATTAAAATATGTGGGTCGGTTTTGAAAAAGTAAGAATACAGTAAGAATAWTGTTTAATATCTCGTAGCCTGCATGGCCTATAAACAGCAGGTCATCAAGACTGTAAACTGTTTTAAAGTACCCATGAACACAAAGGAGGAAACAGTTTCTTGTTGAAGCTTTTTGTTGTAACAGCCGCAYTATTAATTTTTAATTCTCCAGTAGAACTGGGGAAACTCTGCACATGTTATATGTGAAGCAGAGAGGGGAAAAAACCTTGAGACTTTGAGAGGTGTCATGGATAGCAAAATAATGTCATATAATACGTTCTGAAAGCCCGCAGTTTTGAAAATCACAATTCATTCAAGTAAAAGATTGCATTTGTGTCAGGTGTAATCCCGTCAGAGGTGTAATCTTGTTCAAAACAACTTTGTTTCGCAAAATGGAGCAGAAATGTTTCCAGGGAAGACTGTTCATTTAAAATTAATTTGTTGTAATACAGCCCTATTCATGAGAAGCTGAAAGTGAAGTTAACGCAAAATTGACTGGGGAGCCATGAATATTGTTGGATTTCTTTCAGTTTAGAAAGTTGAACGTATACAAAGATRCAAAACAAGTCATTTTAAATCAGAATCTTACACCTGGCAATGAAAGACAACTTCAGAAAATTAGTTTTGGCTTTGAACGATTGGCCACAACTTAAGAATAAAACTGCCTCCCCATCTCTGCCAGGATCCCTCCTCATTGCATGGTTTTTGAAGGGCATAAAAYCTCCCCTCTTGTTGTTATTTATTGTTAAAGAATATTTATTACCTGTCTTGCTTAGGGACTGTATAAATGGAGACTGCTTTTCACATAAAAATTAGTTTTAGCCAAGACTGATCTTTTCCTCCAGATTACAAAAGAAAAACAAAACAAGACCAAAAAAACAACACACACACACACACACACACCCCCCCAACAACAACAACAACAAATCTTGTTTGGGTTAAAATTTTTACAGTGGTTATGGTTAAAATGCTTCCAGTATTGTCCTTGCCTTCCTCACTAGCTCGTTCTCTTGAGTTAAATTAGGTCTTGTTCGGCACAGCCACCACTTTGGCCTTTCTTGGATTTGCTGCTTTTGGCAAAGGAAGGGGCCTGTCTGACACCCCAGACTGGGATGTGAAGGAAAATCTAAATTATGTTTGATCAACTGGAATGCCACTGTGTTAGCACGGGACTAATTAGGGTAGTAGTAAAGAAAACTTACATACATGTTTCCCCCCATGGGGAATTCAAAGGCATCAGAGAAGAGGCAGAGAAGATCCACGTCGAACCGTCAGGGGTCTGCAAATCTTACAGATACTTGCATGTCCTGTTGCAGCTACAGATCCACGAGTCCTGTTTCTTTATGGAGCTTTAATTATGTAATTGGGGTATCTGGGTTTTTCTCGTTTTTTAAAAATTTAGATATGCAACTATATAAGTTCCCCAGACGCTTTTTGTTAAATTAATGTAATTTGTAACACTTCAAGATCTCTAAAACCAAAGTAAGATTTCATCTTATTTTTTCCCCTGCCTTTTTGTTGTTGATTTTAAGACAATGCTTTATTTAGCTTTTCTGCCAGATGGTTTTATCAAAAAGAGCAGTTAGTTCATGGGTCAGAGAATCTCTTGTGGTCATACATAAAGGGTGAGGCTGAAAATGAGAGAGGACTTTTTTGGTCTTTTTTTTTTTTTTCCCCCTCCCGTAACGATATTTTCGGGGCCCAATGACTATGAATAAAAATCAAGGTAGCACAAATGAGTAAATCCCCTGTATGGCAGRCACAGCATGTTTTGAAAGGAAATCCTCTAAGGTGGGACAAGTCCTCACCTCATACACCAAAGAGCTTGGGGGGGACTGTGGCCTTTTTCACACGTTGTGATGCTGTTTGGTGTGTCGTGTGTTCCTGTGGCGTATGAAGAAATTGTAGCTGCAGAGCTCCTTCCGCTGCTGTTGCTCTCCTTCTCCCAGATGGCTCAGAGCAGCGATGCAGACTTTAAGCGCCTGTTTAAAAATAAAAAATAGCCCCCCCCTGCCGTGTGTAACCCACATTAGACAGGTGGGCCGGCACGACAGCGAGGGGAAGGAGAAAGTTTCCAAATCTGAGTTAGGTTGACTATCTTTTAATAGGCGAGGAACGTAATTTTTTTCAGTTTTTTGAATATTCTGTGCTTAAAAATATTCTTTAACTCCAACTGTGGACGTGACTTTTGTATCAGAGTAACTTACTCACCGAGAACAAACTGAGGGGGTCAGTGCCTTTCAAGTAGTGCATTGAACTGGCATCAGTTGGTAATAATTTTCTGTCACTGCTATTCAATGTTGGATTTGAAGCAGAAGTGTATAAGCAAATGGCTCTGTAACCCATTATCTAATCTAGTTCCTCATAAGAATCCTATTTTATTAAATAAATGGCGATTCATATTAGACGCAGGTGTGGTAAGTCCCTGTCTTGTGTTTTTTCCAGCAGCCTGCCAGTGTGAGCAGGCTGAGCTTTCGATGTACCACTGTGAAGTGAATGAATTGTTTTCTAATCTGCCCAGTCTTCTAGGAGGTGAATTCAGTGGCTTTAAAACTAGGAAAGCTTTGGGCAGGGCCAATTGCGCTGACCCTGCCCTGAAACGAATGCCTCCAAGGCGGTCACCTCTCGGTAGTGCCATTTTTGGCCACATGTGCAGTACACACGTTTGCTCCCCTCCCACACTTTCCTCACTTTTTGATTTTATCCAACCAGCCAAACATATTTCCCAGCCTGTGGCAGAGGAATTCAGTGTGTTTCTTTGATACTGGGCCTTGCATTTAACTATTAGCTCCAGGCTATCCTTAATACAAACCAGTGCTAATGCTCGTTTGGATTATTGTGTATTTTACTGGAGAAATTGTAACGGAGATGTGCTGTCGATGTTTGGATAACAATGTATTTACCTACCAGTGTTTTAAAAAATGAAAGCACCCCTATTGACTTACAGAAGCTGGATGTTCAACAGCAGGAGCTGTGATTTSGCTCCAAGCCCAGCATCCATTATATCTTGCACCTTTAGCCTCCAAATTGATAAAATGGCAGGCGTACAATTAACAGATTTAACTACAGTGTCTCTTATCTAAATGCTGTGCCTGGCAAGTATATTATCCCTCCCCTACCCCTGTGTTTTTCTACTTCTTCAAACTTTCCCCSTCTTCCCACCACTTTCTTGGGCAGTCACTTTTAGTGGTGATCTCTCCATATTGTCACTGTGTCTTTTTATAGACTGGCAGAGCATCCTCCATCAGTTTAGTGTTTTCTCAACCRTCTCTCACCCTTTCTCAGCTGTCTTTCCTTCTCCATTCATTGTCCAGCTTGCTTCTGTTTGATGTGAACTCTTTTGATTTTTTGATTTTAGTGTTTACCTCTCTTTCTTCCTTCCACCTGAAAGGAACACTTCCTCTTAGTACAAAGTTGGGTCTCAATCTTGGGTTTCATTAAAGTCAGACTAGTTTGAATTAAGGTTTAGGGTTCATTCCTACTGAATGTAAGAGAAGCATCTGAGCTGGGGCTATAGGGAGATGGAAATGCTATCATCCCAGAAGCAAAGCAGTCCTCTTTCGTCAGGTATCTGTGTAGCTAGGCTCAAGCATTTCCAGTTGATCTGGAAATATTATTTTCTCATCTAAACCAATATGTTAATTTAGGCCATAGTTAATTCACAGTACAAGTTCAATAACTAAAGATATTTTATTTTTCATCTGGGTTATGCACCTTGTTTTAATATATGCATTAAAAAGATGATTGACGTTTCTTTTTACTGCAGGTGTGATATGTGCAATACTCTCTTCTATACGTACAGGGAATACCCCTTCATTTTTAACAATCACAACTGTTGAAACATTGCTTTTATATCATTGATCAAACCATACACATTTTAAAATGCATTCCTTCTGCTTCCTTCCTATCAGATGTTGAGAAATGGTTGATTGCAGTTTCTCAAAGTTGCAAGAACTAGTCTAAGCTTGCCTTCTGATCAAATAAAGTCTGAAGACATAATGCTTTATAACAGGCCAGACTCTGTGATTAAACTCACAGAGTTTTAACTTGTGAATACTTGACCAAATAAATGCCATAATCAACAGGAGTAGATGGCATGTGATGATTTGCTGGGTGTGAAAATCCTCCTTTATTAAGGCATTTGTTACTTACTTTCATGACATGAGTTTCATCTGCGATCAGTCTCATAATATGAATAGTATCTATAAAATTCTCAGTTTCTTTTTTTTGTTTTTAAGAAACCGTGGCTTTTCAAATGGTTGTGTTTTGGGTCTTCATGGAGAATTATGCGTTCATCTGGGCTGAACAAATATTTCTTTACCTTGTCTACTGTAACATCACTCCATGACTAGTTATCCTATTAAAAGTGTCTTGAGACTTTGGTAAAAATCATGCTTTTCTCCCTTTTTAAGTGATCATTGGTTTTGAAAGCCAGAGAGACTTCTTTGTTTCTTAGCTTTTAGTCTGAAACAGCATGCATTTCTTCAGTCTTTAAAATGCGAGGTTTCTGTGTAACCAAGGATTGTGAGATCCTTTCTTTTGTACATTTATGTTTGAAGGTATTCATTTGAGGGTAATTCCAAGTAAAAAGAAAGTCTCTTGTGGCACAGTGGATGTCTGCAGGTGTTCTAATCTCCTGCTATATCACTGTCTGGGAGATTTCACCTTCATGTTTAGGGAGTTCATTCGGGCTAATCAGGATTGGCAACTCTGTGCAAATGAGATTGTAAATGAAGCTTGGAAGTGGAATTTATTTTAAAGAAAATATTTGGATTACAGAGACTGTGATACATTTATCATTGTATTTTCCTCTTCCAGCTGAACACTCTTAACATTTTCATATTTTGTTAAATTATATTAAAAATTTAAAAAATGTAAAAGAAATTGAGGTGGATCATTGATACATCCCGCTGTTTTTTTTCCTCAATATCAGTCATACTTGATGCATTCAGAACATAATTGTAATGTATGGAGAATTCAATCTTAACTAACAAGCTGAGAAAGAGATGAGTAAATTGGTTTTCCTTCTTCATTTTGAAGTGTTTTCTTGAGAACAATTTTCCGAAGGGAGGAAGGTTAAATTATTGGTCCCATTTAGGTAGCTCTTTTTTTAAGAGCAGCAAGAGATGTTATTAAACGCTGTTTCCCCCTGAAGTCCTTGCTAAACTCAGTGAAATGGGCTTGAAAACTGACAGCACTTTGCCCTTCATGAGTAGCTAGCTTATCTTTATGCTTCTGAAGACTTGGGGAATTTACTAAATCCTTTAAGAAATAAATGGGATATACTTTATATGTACAGATTTTTATCTATTTCCCTTTCTTTTATTGACATTACATCAGCGTGCAAGGTCAGTGAACTAGGCATGGGCTTTCTCTATTACTGCACCATGCTGGCAGTGCTGTTCYGTTCTCACAAGCACTCCTAGTTCTCTTTCTTCAAGTTTCTACTTGACTAACGAAACGTTTGCATTGCTCTTTTGCCCAGTTCCTAACAATTCCCTGAGGAGCTGTTTTCACTTTCTGTACAGCAATTACATTTTATCTTTGTAAGAGAGGAGTTTTGGCATCTATTCTTTTTTCTGCCCTAATGGGATTGATTTCGGAGTTACCTACACAACCATTCCTACATTCCTGCATAAGTAGAAACCTTCAAAATACATGGAACAATGACCTTTACATATCAGAAGATTAACTGAACTGGAGAACAATAAAACTTAGTGAAGCAGGAAACTTCAAATGATGTGGAATGATTTTTGAAGCTTATGTCAGTTTTGTTAGAGCTTTAATTTTACATTCCCATACTTTTCAGATTATTTGACAATAGTGAGCAAAGAGTAAGGTGTACCTTTTCTACTTAGAGAAAGGAATGGAACAATTTAAAAAATAAAAATAGTGTCTTGCTTGAGAGGAATGGTGCTTGTTGTTTGAGACTTCTAAGACCAAGACATTTCAGTTTGCCCTCTGTTAAAGATGTCATTTCAGCAACCTGAACAAAGTGGTGGCGGAAGGTTTTTGCTCGGAAAGCCTTTTTGGGAGCTTAATGTAGTTTGCAGATTTTCTTGTGACATTTAAAAGCAATTGGTTAGGTTGTGGCAGTGACAATCCTTAGTCATGCAAGCAGAGATTGCTTTTCTTTCTCTGGTTTGTGCCCTTCATGAGAAGATGGTTACTGTAGAGTTAAATATGCTGTCTGCATAAATCTATTTTGATATTGTGGGTAGCACYACGATTCTGTATGTTCATATAGCATACGGTCATGTTCTTCAAATAAGGGAAATCTTAGGAGAAGGAATTTTTCAAGTACATAAATGAGCACAGGTCTTTCTGGAGGATAGCAATTTCTGCCATTCAAATAATTTTCCAATTTGTTTTTTTTTTTTCCTCATTTTTTCTCTGGCTTACCCAGACATGGTTGATGTGTGTAATTCCAAAATAATGGAACAAATAACATTGTGGAATGAAATGCCCTCTTTTTGGACAAAACAAATACAAAGCTGGAATACAGGAATTAAGGCTGGAATAGCTGGGAAGAAAGACRGTTTGTTAAGAGATGTGTAATTTTGAAGATATTGATTCTTTACAGCTTGAGCTGTCACATTTAAGACTGCTTCCTACAGTAGACTACCGGAAGTTACCAATTCAGATTGTCAACACAGAGTAAACAGTCAAAATAAATTGAAATTGCCCTATGTGAATCATTGTCCTGAGGAATTTGAAAGAAAGTAGTGTTATTGAGATATGTTATTTTCTCAGCAGGGAAAGCAAACTCGCCTTCCCAAGACTTATCTGTCACTTCCTAAATACCTTATTCAAAACCATGCATATATTTTCATTTGTCGGTGATAGGCATAGAAGTGGGGAGTCCCCATTCATCCCTACTGCTCTCAACACAATATCTAACAAGGTTGACAGGTCTTGTAATTTGTTTGCTGCTTCTATTCTTTCGTTTCTTTTTCTTCAATTCACAAAAGAGCCGTATTCCAACTCCTGTCACTTTGTGTGTGTTAAATTCACTTCAAGTGAACCTACATTTAAATCTCAAGTCTTCTGCTCTGAATTAGAAGGTGGCTGCACTTACATGAATAGATTTTAAGGATGAAAATAATAAGCTTTAGTAGCTTAAAATTTTATTGCCTAAATCTGTTACTACATACTAATTCTAAGCACTCCACTGCTGATTTAAGATCTTACTAGACGTCTTTTGAGAGAGATTGCAGAATGAGTGCGTGGGTACTAGGCATCTGGGAAAATCTGGTCACTAAATAATTCTTTAGATTAAAAAAAAAAAAGGCACTGTGGAGCCTGAAGATTCTTGCTTAAAAGRTGCCTGGGGTTGAAAATTCAGTCCAGCAATCCATGATTGCTGCAAGCATCCAGATGCCTTAAAAAAAGGCTGCAGCTACTTAATGTGGTGCTTTGCTTGATGGAAGACACTGCTTTCACACCTCCAAGTACACATTTTCATTGCCTGGGAGTGTTGCCCTAGCTGTCTAAACTTTAATTAAGGGCTTAAACCATTATGTTGCCTGGGAAGAGGGGGCAGAGARGAAGAGGAATTGAGAACTTTGGCCAAATATAGAATTTAGGCCAAAAAGTTGCCTCTTACCTCCATGCCGTTTTCAGTGTTAAAATTCAGTGAGATGTAAAAGGAAGAGGAATAATTGGGTATGAGTTGGTGCATGAAAATTTCAAGGAGGAGTTTCTGTTTTGTGGCTCTGTGTCAAGAGTTTTCTTACTAAGTGATTGTTTCATAAAATGAGTGGAGAAGTGGTTGAAAATGTGGGTATATTGAAGCTTACTACAGTAAACTATCATTAAATTATCAAGATCATTTGCCCTGYGTAACACTTCTCTGCCTGTGGTGGTTTTCTGAACACCAAATCCTGTAAGGCTCTGGGTACCTCTAGAGCACTGCTAAAAATCTCAACTTGCTTTACAGGTTCTTGGCACCTTTCAGGAGTGGATGGAGGAAGAATGYAGCAAACTTGTTGGAACAGAGCGGTCTATGAGTGCATGGAAAAAATTCTTCCACCCATACCATGACTGGAGATAGGGTGTGTCCMATGAAGTTTGGGATGGGAAAGATTGTTTCCCGGAGGCAATCATCATCCTCCCGCTGCTGCCCCTCCCCAGAGTGAGCTCAGAGGCGTGCGTAGGAGGAGACCCATTCATTATGTCTCAGGTCTGTTGTCAGAGCCCGCTTCTGTGCGTGGCTGTAGGGATCTGYAGTGGAGTTGTGCTCCTTTAATGTGTTCACGCTCTGCCCCGTGGTACGCATCCGTTGCATTTGACATCATGGTGTACTGCTTGGTCTTTCAAGGAGAGGAGTGAGGTAGTCTTCCAGTCTTCATTATGCCTCATTTCAATGAGAATAATGAAATAATCCAGTATTTTAAATATTGGAGAGGATTTAGGCCCATTTATGCGTTCATTGTGGATTTTCTTATTTGTGATTCTTCAAGGCGCAAGGTTAAAAAAAATAAATTGGAAGGTACATATTTCCTCAGCAGGTCATGAGTAATGAAATAGTGAACTTYATCTTTTAATTTATATTGTTAGTAGATCAGACTTCCAGACATTTGTCTCAATGCTTGTTTCCATGTTTAATAGCTGAGCTAAAGGTTAAAAAAAAATGGGCTGCTTCATCATTCTTTCAGCATTTGGGGAAAGTTAGTTCAGCTTTAAGGTTTCTCTACCAGTGTGCTCCAACTCTGAGCTGCATGACTGGCTTCTAACCAAAGGCTTTGTGAAGCATGGAGGATCATGGTGTATTGGAGATAACAAAGCATACCACATTATAACATTTCCCTTTCTTCTCCTTTTATGCTTTCACAGRGCAGAGGAATTTTTTCCCTAGTGTTTATTGAAGGAATCAGTGATTGACTTCCRGAAAATAAAATTATTTTCTTGAAAGACATAAGTGCTTAAACCTAATACTGAAGCAGCAGGTGAAAAATAATAGTGAAGCTGGTTTTAATGCGGGAAGTGGAGAATGCGTAATTGAAACAGTATGATGATGAAAAGGCATTATGTGAAGCTGCCAGAAGTCATTATAATACACTAATTAACACACTTTGCACTCTTAGCTTATGCTGTTGTGTGCTAATATTTCTTCCTCTTTTGCCTTTTGTATTCCTTAACCTTTTCTGCGGGTGTTTGAAGGCAGGCAGTGGTATTTCCCTGTATTTTACTATTTTAAATGCTTTGTTAGAGGAACCCGTCACCTGCATAATATGTATTTTCCTCTTGATAGCCGTTTAATGGGTATGCTTGGGCTTTTGTTTTGTTTTCCTAATGTTTAGAAGAAAACACAGATTATATTTCAGCCTAGGTAGAGAATGTCAGGTTGTAAAGGGAAAACTTTATTCTGTGTGTGTGACTGATACCTTCCTTCGCTTGCGGCTTATCTACCTTATGTCATGAGTCTTTCTGGAGAAGGCCTCCTTTTGAACATAACAAATGTAAACAACCCAGTAGATCTTCATATCTCACAGGACTTCTGGAAATGGTTCAGTGTGAAATCGCCCTGCTTAAAATGCCGTCATAGGGTTTATGCACTGCCTGAGGAAATAACAGCTTAAATGATATGTAGGGCAGGAATTGGTTCCATGTATGAATTTCATCCATCGCACTGAATTTAGCTAATAATGCTTTAGACTGTTTACCGTGATCTTTACACACTTATGATTGAATTTTGCCAGTGCTACTCTTCTGTTCTCCCTAATAGGCCTACATACTGTGTAGTTTAAGGCCTTCTACAGCTTTTCAGTACCTTTCCAGGCTCCAAAATACAGAAAGCAGGGCATAAGCTACTGTTCAGCCTTTCCTCACTGGTCCATGCTTTGCGAGGCTCAGTCGTTGAGCCCTCCATCCCTAGATGTCCCAGATGATTTAAAGCACTGACAGGGCTTCCCTCTGCTCACATATCTTTAGCCATCTGAGTAAACCTTGCTTCTGTTAATATTTTCTGAATGGAATAACCAAAAATTAAAGAAGAAAATGGAGAAATTACCATGTGTTGAAGTAAATCTTGGAGGAGAACAAACACAGTGAMATCAGACTCCTGTTTCTCTCCCCAGTGATGGATTTGAGGTGGGAGCAGTTCTTTCATTCCCAAAGTATTTGGAGCAATTCTGCTCTTTGCCGAGGCCAAACATGGAAAATTTTAGTACAGCAGGGGGAAAAGCTCTCAACAGAASATTCTGTTTATGGAAACCATTGTGCAATCCATGACTGACACAGCTTTTCTTACTCCAGTGCGCGTGCCCACATACGCATCCCTGCTGAAAATACCATTTACAGTTAATGCCTTAGGCACGTCTCCAGTGTAGTGAACATGTGTAATTTCTAACATAATATTATGTGGTAACTGTTGGCAAACTGTTCGTTCCATGATGGAAGTCAACTTAGATTAATTACTTTTTGATGTTCGGAAATGGCAGCTCTGAGAGGTACAAGCTGTCCCGTGTGCTTCAGAGGCAAGTTACCAYCACGTTCAGGCTAGTTCCTCCTGTAACTCCCCATGTTGGATGATCTGAGAACGTACGAGTTTATCGGAGGATGCTGCTTGGGGCAGGGASTCGATACCAGGCAGAGAACAAGGTCTGGGCTGTGAAAGGGTAGCCTGGGGGGGGTCACTTCCACTTAGAGGTACTGCTGGAAGGGTCATTTTTCCATGGGCTGTCATTGCTGTTCTCTATTGCTGAACTTTGATGCCGATTGTGAAATCGTATTTCCTCCTCCTTACRTTTTTGCGTAATCATGTGAGAAGTCGCTAGATATGCATCAGTCCTAGTGCTGCTTCAGGACTTCATAATTTCCCAAGATCTTGGGGATAAGGTGGGACCGTCTGGCTGAGATCCTGTTCTTCACTGAGTTTAGCAAAATATGTTTTACATAGGTGAAATTTTGCAAAGGCACAAAGGAGCAAGTGTTGGCTGTTTGTGAACAGTCATTCTGAAACCCAGGCCTTTTGTTCCATGAAAGAAACGTATGAAGAACRCTTTCAGAAAAGTATTTTGGTTTTGGTATTTAAGGTTGTGTCTTCACAACAGCTCTTACCTAGATTTGCTCTCTCAGTTTACAGAATTACTTGAGTGATAAGAGAAAGGCAAAAAATTACTTAGATCCTCATCTCCTCTCCTAATGTGACCGGCACGATTTCTGTAGGGAGACATTCCTGCAATTTTAATTTGGAAGTTCTTTGGTGCTCTGAATAACACATATAATCTGAATTCTACCTGAAAATTATAACTGTGTAGGAATGTTTATGTTTTAAAGTGAACGTGTGTTTGATTTGCTCAAGTTTCTTTTTAATCCAAGATCGATTTCTGTGTATGTCATTTTAGATCRATTGATTTGCTTTTCAGTTGTCAGGGCTTGCCGCTCAGTTATTATTGGCAGCTCCRGAATACTTTTAAGATCCGCTCAGTAAATTGGACATTCATCGAGAGTAGTTTTCCRTAGCAGCTGATACAGTGCGTCGTATCAGTTATTTCCTACTTTAATGAGTATTTGAGTCAGAAGATAATAGGATTTACCTGGGCAAACCCGATTCCTTTTCCTCTTGCTTAGTAAATGTACTGTACCTACCGAACTTAGGATATGTTCAAATAAGAAACTGATAAAAAGGACATTAATATTGAATCTCTGAGGTGAAACTTGCAGGTATGTAGTGCGCTTCCTGATGATAAGCTAACTTTTTGAATGTGCTTTAAGTACAAGAACTGTTTTTTCCTGGTCAGACTGTGCTATCCACTTGTGAAAGATGATTTCTTCCTTCCCCCCCCYTTTTTTTTTTCCCTCGTAGAAAAGAAACTACTTAACACTAACACTAGAAGAAGATTTGCACTTATATAACAAATCTATTAGGCAGTCAAAAAGAGCTTTCTAAATCTTACTCTCTATTACTTTCACTAGCACTGTCAGATATTTATAGTAAAAGCAATTATGTTTGGTGGTGGTGGTGGTGATGGGGACAGACAGGATGGAAAGTGGTTATAAAATGCCATTTCTCACAAATAGTAGATGTCAAACGAAATGTAAAATCTAAAGGTGCCATGTAAGCTCTGTTCTCAGAACCTTTGTTTGGAAGACATGAGTTTTACTGACAGCGTATGACAGGAAGCTTACATTTTTCAGGGTGGGCTGAAATGTGTCTGAAACCGATGGCAGTCAATCTCAGCCATTCACATCTCTGGTTTTCACGTTTTGATGCAGCTAGAATGAAATGAAAGAAGCACTAAACGAAGTAATTGGAACCTAATCACGCTTAATTATTAGGCGTGTGTTTAATTTTAGGCATATAAATAGGCCTGCTGAAGGGAAAAGGACATATTCTTTTCATTGCCTAATACAACTTAAAAATGTATGCTCTTCAAGTAGTTGGATGTTTTTGATATTTTTATGGAAGAATCCTTACAGTCATCCAGTTACACAGGATTTTTTTGTTAAATGGGCTTTAACTCTTTATTATGTTTCCCTGAAAATAAACAATCTGACAAAAGGATTAGTAAAATTGAAAAGGCAGCCATGTTTCATTGCCTTACTTAAGGTTTATATCCAGGTATCCAACTGCTTGCTCTCCCCTTTTTATTTAAGTACAAATTTGCAGTCTGCTAGCTTTTGTTTCTGTCTTTTAGAGTCATCTTGCCTTCATTAAATAAGAATGGTTAAAATATCTTCAATTGTAATGTGTCCTCCACATTTTTCTTCTAAAACTTTCTAATGATTGTATTTTCCTGTTCATTGATCCTTTTCCTTTAAATTCTTGCTATGGGAAAGATCCGTGCCATGACTAGCATAGACCCCGATCCTGCAAAGCTGCCTGTAGAAAGAGAGTAGCAATGATTATTGCTGGTGCTGTCAACTACTCGAAGTAAACAGCATTAAAAATGAGGCATGCACAGGTTCCAGAGTCAGAGCTGCCAAGGGATGGACACCTCCATCCAACTTCTGTTTTTTAAAAATAAGAAAAATGTTTTGCTTTTGGGTTTCTACTGAATCGGTTTTGTCGGCTCATCTAGCCCTTCGCTTGCATGGGAGGCCAGTTAAGAGCGGCCCACAGGGCGAAGTGGCTTTTACAGRCGCGTGATGGCTGCCTTTTCAGCTGGCACGCTCTGATTGGAATGAGGCAGTTCAAGAGCTAACGTCCTGAGTTTCTGCAGTTTTAAGCTCAGCAACCAAGGTCCTTGTGACAGCTTCTGTAACAGCATCCCTTCTGCACGGCTTGCATGTAGTCATCCATCACTCTGCACAGGAAGGACTCTGCTGTGCCTGTGGAGATGCTGAGAATGTGCAAGATACTGATAACACCGGTATAGTTTATTACTTTTACCTGCCATCTCTAGAAGGTGTTTTTCCTAATCTGTGCACTCTTCATGACTGTCCAGTTAGTCTTTTGGATAATCTGTTGGTCTCTGTGCACACATTAAGTGGTGGAGTTTTCGTCGTTTAAGTGGTGGAGTTTTCGTCGTTTAAACGAACGTATTGGAGTGTGTTACTTTCTTGAAACACTGTGTGTTGTGTTTGGTTATATTCTGGGTTTGTATCTTTAAAAACATAATGCCGTCTTTCACGTGCCCTGTGTATTGGTCCACACGCGAATGTGGCATAAAGAACGCGGCACTAATCCAAGGACYGTGCAGAAAGACCCCTGGCTGACACCCAGCTCAGCCGCACCTCTCTGTGGTTTTGCTTTATTGGTTTATCTGCATGATACCAGTGGCATGAGATGTAACAACTTGTTTCTGCATTTCATGCATTTGTCTCTTTCATACTTCTTTTTTCCCCACTGCAAAAGGAGCATATGTTCCTCACTGTTTGCGTTAATGAGCCTTTGATGCCATTGCTAAATGTGGCAGGTGGAGGAAACTTATCCCTGATTTCTGTTAATGATTACACACAGTATTATTCATTTCTCATTTAAAGAGGACCTGTTAATATATTAATATATATTTTTTTTTCCTTCAGGCTGGATGCTCAATTTTGCCCCAGCACAGTCACTGTTGTGGCACTACACCTTTGAAGCAAATAGAGAAGTTTTTGTTCCTGTGTTATGTATTGGCACAGGTAGAACTTTTAYATGAATGGAGCTTTCTGCTTAGAGTGTCCACATCAGAGTTAGATTACACAATTACATCAGTAAATATACGTRCCTTCACATTTTCATAGGAAAAAACACTTAAACAATTAAGAACTGGATTTTTTGTCATAAAGGGTAAGAGTTTTAAATGTCTTTCTATGTTTCTGGCACTAACTGGATGGTATGCTACATGGATGCTTTCTGTTTGCAGAATGTATTATTAGAGCAGAAGTGTGTTGCATTTGAGTTTMGACTTAGGTCTACTTTTTACCTCTAGAGATGTGTGGCATAAGTTTTCACTTTTGAAAGTTCATCTGTGCTGACATTCTCATTTTTAACTCATTAGGAGCCCCTAGAGCAGAGAGGCTGAGGTATGCTTTGCGGTCCTGAATCTATGTATCACTGGGGTAACAGTAGAGCCTTGAAAGCTCCAGAGGACTGAGTTTCAAAGAACATGGCAAGCCAAAAGGTTGCCTAAAATCACGTGTCCCTGCACCTAACCCCATCACCCCAGTCTTTTTCAATTGTTCATAGTCATATGCTTTTCAGTCTTGTTCAATAACAGGTTTGCAGACCTTTGACATCTCTATTTAAAAATGAACTGACAGCTTTCCAGCAACAGCTGGTGAAGGGCACTTTTAGCTGTTCGTTATGAAATGCATTAAAAAAAAGCACATGGTTCCATATTTCATAGTTTGTCTTAAGTTCAAACTAATATTTACTGAATTTTTTGTTTCTGCTTGACATTGATTTAGCTTATATATAATATGTGCTTTTTACTTTACTAAACATTTCCTTACGTGGGAAGTGTGAAACCAACAGTCTTGGCATGGTATTTCGGCGYTGTGAGTAGATTTTATAATTGGTTGAATTGCTTTTAAAATGTTAGCTACGTTAATTTCCTCAGATGCTGCGTCTCTGATTTTTCTAAACAATTCAGAGACCATGCAGTTGATTGCAGTTGGAATTGTTTTTGCAATTTAAGCATCGCAAATTGAAATCTAACTTGGGGCATCCCATTGAAATACTGTAGCAACTATCGATAATCTTTCTCTATAAGTTTCTTTATAAATAGGTCAATTTTCCATTAATATTCCTGGTTAATCGTAACAACTGAGTACAGAGGGAAAGTCAGTTTTTTCTGGAGTCAGCTGGCAAAGGTTGTACAGTTTTTTAAACAAGGAAATAATTTCATAACGTWAAAGCCCATTTACACATTCCTAAATGCAAATTTTAAAGCTAATTTCCATCTCAGTATTCAGATATTTCCCTAGACTGATRGCTGGCATTTTCTTGATAGTTTGAAGTACAAGCCTGCGTGTTTATGAAAAATCTGAAGGCTTAAATCTTCAGTGATGACAGTAACCATCTTCTAAGGAAAAAAGAGTCATCTGACTGCTGTGATCTTCAACCACCRCTATCACTCTATTGAAAGCTCCCCATCTATGTCAATTTGCTTTCAAAGTTTGATCCCTGACTCTACTCTTAAGTTCCCTCAGGGCAACATTCCACTTCCCTGACCGTCTTGTATGGAAATTGTTTTCAAATGAGTGAATTAATCAACATTGCAGAACCTTAATTGAAAATACAACTGATGATGCATGTCAGTTCATTCAAGTTAGAAATATATTTTAATTTTCATGGTCCCCAGAGAAATTAACATCTCTTACTTTAACATTTCAACCCTTCAAAATTGCAAAGAGATTTTAACCTGAAAAATGCCAAGATTACCGTTGTCAAATACCAACTTTTAACTTCCCTTCTGTTAACCCCCCCCCCAAAACATCTAAGAAGTATTCATCAAAAAATTTCAAAGACAGCCAGAAAGTCAGGAAGAAGTTCCTACCAGAAGATAAAATGACAAATCTTGTTTTAATCTGTGGCCTGAGATATTGAACTTTAAAATGCCAGTTTGGACATAYTCCCGAAAGAGTTTTCAGGTGTTACAGAGAATCATCTCTGTAGTGATACTTTCAGGAAAATAATTGTGGCARAAGTGGGAAGTCATGAAAATAGACCATACATTTCTGATGGAGGAAATCTTGATCTCWAGAAAAAGTGCTCAGTCAGCACTGACCTCCGCAGCTGTTTGCTGCTGCACCGTTTGTCCCTGTTTGTTGTCCATGCGCACCCTTTGCCTGGGGTGTGCAGTCCGTGGTGGGTGTGCAGTCCGTGGTGCTTCGGTGGGTTCTTCCAGCTGGAATATATCAAATACATTTTTGGGTCTGGCTTCAAATAACGATCTAGCAAGACTGGTGAAATGTTTTCCCCCCTGCCTTTTAAGAGGCAAAAAGAGAGTCATCTCTGTCAGCATGCGTCAGTYTCTGCCCCTATGAAATGCACTTTGATTTCCGTGCTCAAAATATTAGCCTTTGCATTATACTGGCAACAATTATCTTTAGTATTTGTCGCGTGTAAGGTATATATGCATTGTTGATTGATAAAACACCCGTGGTAGGTATTACGCTGTCCCTACTTTTTTCCAGCAAGATCTTCCAATGAAAATAAGAAGTATCCAGGTGGCAGCCATGGGAAGGAATAGCCTAGTGACAATCACAGACAAACATTTAGGTCAAGTATTTGACTTTTTTTTGCTGTACAGGTTGTTGTACCTCTAGGTTGTTGCTATTACAATTGTTACTGTCGGCTTCAAGTAATTCCTTCCCCCACCTCTCTCAGTATAYTAAATGAATAAAGTGGTTCATGTGACTCGAACAGCTGTACTAGGAAGGTTTTTTTTTTTTAAACTATTCTTATTTTTAAATTGAAGTGCTTATTAAAAAAGAAGTACTTCAGTAAGTTAAATTACTTAATGCTGCACATCCTTGGAACCCTAATCACTTCCAGATGGAGCAATTCATACTTCTGAGAGAGCACTAATTTGAAAGCAAATCGGGGTTTTGGGTATATGCATCTTAGAGCACCCTTGTACATTGCAGAGCCAAAGCCCTTAAAAAATTAAGCAATCTAGTTCTGAAAATAAGTACTTTATTTTTAAACTTTATTTAAGTAGTTCCCATTTAAAATAGATTTTATTTCCTGCTGCTATTCATGTAGTACTCATACACATTCTTTTGGAACTGCAGTAAACACAGAGACAGGGGAGTAGGGAATGTAATTTGGTGAAATACCTTAACCTTACTTCTGGAAAGGTAACCTCTGYGTAGGTGAGAGTGAGATACCTTTACAGGTACCATTCGAGCCATTTCATAATATTTGCTATCTTTGCTAAAAATCTTACATTTCTCCTCACATATCTTGTTTTTAAATTCCATTTTCAAATTCTCTTTTTACAGTAATTACTTTCACTGATTAACCCATTTCTGTTTTGTCTTAATTGCTTGAGGATATGAATATATCTCTCACCATTGCAGTATTCGGACATCCTCTCCWTAAAATCAGTGCAAAATCAGTGTTATGACTTGCTTCTTGGCTTCTTGGGGCCTCTTCTTATGACAGCAACAATTTCTTAGTGATCTAAAGATGATGCAGCTGCATCCTTTCCCCTAATAATATTACACAGGCTAGTATGCACTGAAAAAAGGGTTAAGTACGTAGTGGTATTTCATCCTAACGTGTGTACTAGGCTGACTTCTTGTTGCTCAGAGCTGTAACTGTCACTTAAAGAGAGGGGTGAGAGAGTCTCTGTCTCTGCAGTTGAAAAGAAAACTTAGTGAATGTGAAGCAAATACAACTTGTATAGTCAATTCTATTTGAAATTTTAGATATTTCTAACTGGAATGTCATATTTATTTCAGTGAGYGTGACTTCAAAAGGTAGATGCTATCATGGTTAGCCCCACTGCTTGTTGTTTCATTGCATAGCAGAGGAAATGAAAGAATCATGTAACTTATYTAACACATAAAATAAGTCTAGCAAATGCTAAATCACATTTTCATTTTGCCATACGGATATATGTAAAAAATATTAATGTGGAATTCTGCATAATCTGCTTGATGACTTTTTATGTTGGGGTCAGTGGAGGGTAGGCTGGGAAAGATGGGAAATCATGGGAAATGATAGGCATTATTTTTCTCTTTGTGCTCGGAAAGAAAAAGGGGAAGCAGCAAGGAACCTGAGTTGTACTGGGAGACACCAGGTTGTAAGGACCAAGTGCATCATGCCATGTTCACTGGCACGTTGATACCGAGATAACACCAAATATATTTCATCATTTCTTACCTTGTGACTTTTTCTGTTTGGGTGGTGATCTCTTGGACGGCCAAAGGCAGGTTCCAAACGTAGCTCCAGTCCCAAATCACACCCCTTTGTCCCTAAAGACGATGCAAATGGCTGGCACTGAAACCCGCCCTGGACATCGATCAGCTCAGTGTTTTCAGTAACTATTTCATTGCTTCTAATAGCAAAGGGAAAAAGCTGCAGCACAGTGTTTGTGGCTTTCAGCCCAAGTGCGGTGCTTTCCAGTGCTTTTTTTAACATGCAACATGGTTGCTTTCCCCGGGAGAGAGAGGTTTTATTTAATAATGAGTCCTGTTTAGAAAAGAAAAAAGRTGCATTTTATCATGTTTTGTGCTTGTCAGAGGTGTTTTTAGTTACTTTGAAGTCACTCGCTTGAATCCTGAAATGAGCCTGGTTTCTGTCTGTGTTTTCTCCCTACACATAGCCTCAGTAAAGATTTTATTGTTAAATGTTGGGAGTTTTTAATTATCTGTACATTTACTTTCCACATTTTCCTTTCATAAATTGTCATATAAAAACTAATTCTRCATGTGAGTGGGTCAAAATATAGTGTATACATTTCTCAGTAAATTTTAGGAAGTACAGTTTTTCTGTGATTGTAGGCTAAGAATGTTTCCTACTATGACAACCATTTTTTAAGTTGTAGATATGACATATTTTAATGATAATGTATTAGTAAATAATTTCTGAAARCTACTGTTTCTGTCATTACTATGTATCTATAACAAACTCCATGTACAGTTAGTGGTACATACACATGGAGCATTTTTCTCATTTTGAATTTGTTAAATGTAACTTGAGCAAAGCAGGAAAGATTTGCGATAATTCTTTTTCTACAATAATCAGGTGATAATAGCTTTAATATTGTGGAGAGTAAAGGAAAAGAACAACGTTACAAAATATTGTCATTMAAGAAATAACCAGCACATCATGAAAACAAGTAAACTTGTGGTCTTAACGTTTGACAATCTCACATTATTGGAAATACCCCTCATTTTTGGATTATTGTTGAAAGCTGTTTTCTCTCACAGGTTTATAGCAAACAGAAGTATGTGCTGTGATATATATTTACCAAACATGTTTATAAAAGCTGACACTGTAAAATGATCTAAAGTAAAACTAGTTTTTTTCTGGAACGGGTCATACTCTTGGGACACAAGAYTTTATAGTTGAGTGTGTTGGTTCAGCTTAGAATTTACAGACCTGAAAATTTGCTACTGCTCATTTTATGAAAGCTAGATTACAAATGAAGGATTATGTGTTCATGTGATATGCAAAGTCTAGGCTTGCCTTGCCAACTGGTCAGCTGCCAGTTATCAATTATGCTGTAGGTATTTTCATGTAGAATATGGATAACATACTGCAATTTCTGTGTTTAATTTATTAAAGTACAGTGCAAAGCAATACATAGTCCGCATTTGCGTACTTTAACTGYGCAGTAGGCATATGCTTTTGTTCTAAATGTAATCAAAATCATGGTATCTCAGATACCACTTAGTGAAATCTATTGGCAAAGGCTACAGTTTTTATTATGATGACTATATTTTCACATGTCTGAGAACTAAATGACATTGCTGTAGCTGCTGATTTTGGAGGCGGCGTTCTTTTCCTTGCAGCGCGGTGCACAGCTGCTTTGTGAAACAGGTAACGTGGTAAGGGTGATGGTACTCCCACCTTTCAAGTCCAACCTAATAACATAGGGAAGGAAATCAAAATCCTTACTCTAATGCTCTTCTACCTATTTCTAGCACCTGCGCCAGGGGTGGCCATGGATAAGTTCACAAGTAGCCCTGTGACTCAGAGTAAAGTGCCTTGGTGCATACTGGCAGCAGCTTTCTTGTGCTGAGAGGAAGATCCCACAGGCATGGCTATAGTCAGCATATACTCTCCTGGAAGATCATTATAGCACAGGATATGCGGCTGAATATAGTTTTTAAAAAATTCACATGCAAATCTTCCATTTGGATTCAGTACAGGTAAAGGGAGAGTAGAAGATTATTGCATGATGCCAGCCCTTGTTCCTTCATAAATTAGCTTAAAAGTTGATGCAAAGTTATCTTTGAAGATTCAAACGCCAATTAAAGCAATAGCAACATAATCAGTCATTACAGCATACTGTATTTTAATGACCTGAAGAGCTTAAATCTTCTTTTTCATCTTTGACCACACCCCCACATATTTTATTTCCATCTGAGATGTCAGACATTCAAATGGTTTTCAAAAGTTGGGCGTCTGTTCTTGCCGGCCAGGATGATTTCTTTATTTTAGCTATTCCATGAGAAAATTTGAGTTCTAGGAGAAAGAGTTATGCAATAAATATTTATGAAATATTTATTTATACCAATATTTATTGGTAACTGTCATTGTCTGATCTTGACTGCCTATAAAGAAGGGCTTGTTTCACTTTTCACCTTCCTTTAAAATTTGCTTTCAAATATTCTATTAGAGAAGGTATAAGCCCTGTCCAGAGAAGAAGTTTTACCCTGTAATCCTGACACACAATAAAAAAAATATATATCTTTTGCAGTCTGGGCAAATTTTGGGTTCTGAGCCAAAATCTGTGGGCTTTTCTGGACTCTCTATAGTGAATTAAACCCCCAAATGTTTTCATAGCTATAACCTTGAGCAGTTGTTTTGGGATAGATACCAATAAATATAATGGGTCCACTGGGAAGAGACAGAGCATTTTCAGATTTATGAAGGGGAAAAAATCAATAGTCTCCCTGAGGCTGTATAAGTCATGAGTAGTACCAGTAGTTTTATGCAAAGTTGACAATATCATGAAATATAAACCCTTGGTTTGGAATTTTACCAGAAATTAAAGTGGCATTAAAAAGAAAAGTAAATGTTTTGGCATATGTGTTAAGAAGGTGGTTTCTATTTCTTATCATTTTGCACTGCAAATTCCTTTCAAGTGAGCAATAAAAGACAGTTCAGAAAAGATTTAAAAAGACTTTGGTTCTCAATCTACATGTCTCCTCCGAATTATGTCTCTCCCGCCCCCCCCCCCCCCCCAATTAAATGTGTCTGTCTCTGAGGAATACTCATTCTGACAGGTCACTGACAGTAAATGACAGGTCACTCAGGCTGTTCTTTACCAAACTGGATGTAATGGAATTAGGAATAGATGCTGGTTTTGAAAAGGTTGTACATGCTATTCACTTATAATAGCATTTAATTGCAAATATTCACATCTAAATACACAAAAGTGTTGTGAAGTCATCTGGTTACTCCCWTGTCTCCCTGGCTGATTGCCCTCCTCTGCACTTGCTGGTTTGGTTTTCAATTTGTGGGTTCTTTTTGTCTCAAAAAGGGAAAAGAAAAAGAAACTGCACTCAAGTTTTTATACATATATTTGGGGAGAGGGATAGGTTCTTTTTGAGGCAGAAGGAAAAGCAATTCTTTACACAAAACAAATCAACTAAAAGAAGTTCAATACACAAGTAGCATGAATTGCACTGTAGCATGAATTGATCTGTACATACTGGGAATTGTACTTCTGTCTTTAAAGTATTACTTCCATAAGGCCGACCTGTATTTGTGAATGAAAGAAGGGGAAAATAATTCTGTACTGAAAACATKCTGGTTCAGTACTGTCCTTATGAGTGCAAGTCCACTTGCAAAACACCTCATCCTGTTACTACTCCATCAGTATTTTTAGAATGATAATTTTTCATTTTCCCGTATACATTGTAATATGTCCAAAGAGTAGCATTGTCCATAGGTGTTTCATTACTAGCTGCTTTTAGCGGTATGTTGGTAAGGAATTTGGGATGACTCCCTGATGGTGCTATGTTGTGAACGTGGTGTGTTTTATTTTCCCTCGGTATWTTACAAAGGCAGATACCACAGTAAAGATGACAGAATAAAACCAAAGGGRATGTTAAGTTGAGAAGTACTAGCAGTATATTTCTGCTGCCCCCCAACAAAGGAAAAGTGTTTTGTTGCTACTGGAAAATTGAGAAGCTKAAGAGCATGTGAAAGATTTTTTTTCACTCTTTATCTACAGTGAAAAAACACTTGAAGGAGATACTTGTTTTATGTATGGGCTGGAAGAGAATCCTGCTTACTCCTTGTTAGTTATGCTAATAGAGGTATAAATAAGACCTATGTAATCTATACTGGCATCTGTGCAGCAGCTTTCTGGTCAAAGCTTTAGGCTGGGTTGCCTAACCGGCAGCCAGCTGGCTCTGCCCGCGCAGGTCGATTCATGTGGCCAGCCTTCTCCCGCTGCCTCCTTCCCCCAGCAGCCTTTGAGGTGGGCAAAGATGGCTTGATATTAGACGTGTTCGCCTCCGTGGTCCCAGGCAGCTGTGTTGTGCATGGAGGATAACTCTTCCCATGTGAATGGTGCGTTAAAAGAAAGAGGAACCTGCGCTCTGGATACAGTCCTGTAATCGGCAAGCCGGGCTTTGCAGGGCTGGTTTCTTCTGCTGCAAGCGTCGAAGCTCGCCCGTCCTTTCTGCCTTGGCTTTGCAGAGGGAAGGCAGTTTTGCACTGTCCATTTCAGGGTTTGGTTATGTCTGTGGTCCAGAAGATTGAATTGTACCGGGCTCTGTTTTAAATATAGTACCTGCATGTAATTTWAAAAAAAAAACAAAAAAACAAAACACCACCAAAAAAAAAGATAAAAAGTTTCAGCTGTTTGGGACATGCACACAGTTTGGACATGCACAAGTGGAAATAAATTTAAACATGCAGCTCCAAAGTAAACAGATATGACTGTGAATATACACAGGGACCAGCTCAGTTGAGCTTTACATAGTCATTTTTCAAGTTAAACATGCTTTAATGTAAGCCATAAATTTCATCATATGAATATTTTTATGAGCTGCATTTCATCCATTTATTACTCCGGAGTTCCAGATAGTGACAACGGGTAAATACAGTGCCAGTTCGCCTGCATGTTGAGTCACCGGGAGCCTTCTCTCTCCTACACGTTGTTTAAGCAAGGGTAACAAATTACTCTTATCATTTCAGACGTATTTCAGTGAGATTTTTATTTGACAGTGCAGCTGCCAAGATTTCTTGCCTAAGTTCAGGACGTGGATTTCTGACTTTAGGTTCAAGGTGGAGGTTCTAGTTTTGAGGGTTCCAATGTGGTAGCAATGGCAGCTTCTTCACAGTATTTTCACCTATTTTCGGGCAGATTTTACTTTTACTTAGGATCTTGACTCTCACTTTGTAAATTAAAATAACAATTTCTAAATCTGTAAGACTGTGGTGCTCATGAAGCAATGAAGTATACTAAAAGTAATACATATTAGAATAATTTGCAGTAGATTTTAGACAGAGTACTATGCATATGCCATATTATATGTGCCTGTGTTATTAAAAAAAAAATTCTGATTGACTAAGAACCCTTTGAGAAACAGGGTTGCGAAAGGGAGCTCTGCCATAGTCTGCCCTGGGCAAAAATAAAATCTCGATTCCCTAAAAATATTCAGGTGAGGACATGGAGTCTACTGAGGCCTGGCAAGGCCCAGATTCGTGCTATCTGTCTTTGGGTGCTTAACTGAGGGATCTGAGTTTAGGCATCTGCAGATATGAGCAAAGGAGGTATGCTTCTCCCTCCCTCCCTCCCTCCCGAAAAGGGACAGCTAAGTTGATAATTTAGGCATATTCATTAAGTATCTGATGGTAGGGTGGGATAAATGCCACCCATAAACATGGGCAAAAGACAATTTGTTATTGGAAAAGACTTTTTAGAGGGTGGCAGTGTTGGACATAACGGATTTAACCAAGTCTGTTTTCTGTAATCATTAATGTAGAATAAAATACCTACTCTGATACAGAACCCACCTTGGAAAGACATCTTATGTGCATCAAAGCGTGAGTAAAGTGGAAAAAGCTAATTTACAAGTAACTTAGTAACCACTATATTGATGCTTTATACATATAACTAAACATAGTGTATATTTAGAAGATAGTTTGGTATTTTTCCTACATATACCTGAGAAGTAACGATCTCTTCTGGAAGTTTTACTGCAGAGAAGTACATCACGGCACAGCCCAAGAGCCAGTGTAGCTCCCTAAATTTGCTTTTCCTGTTTCAGTCTTATTAGTATTTTCATCACTAACTTAAAATTGATCAAGGAAGACAAGTCCTTGCAGCCATGAAATAAAGTGCTGGAGCAGTCATTGCCTTTGTGAGTGCTGTACCGTAGCAACCCTATCTACGGCATGTGCCAAAGCATCGCAATTTGAATTTTGGTAGTGAAGGAACTAGCTATAGTATTAGCAGGCCTTAATCTGCAGACGGTATAGGGCTTTGAATGTGGAGAGACCGTGTTTGCTAGGCATAGCACCATGCCTGATAGCTGTATAGTAGCTTTCTAATTCTTTTATTTTCCAAGAGTAATGACATCTCTCACCCATGTCTTGATGACAGAATTGCCATGTTTCTAAAGAAGAGATTGTACTGTATCATGTCATCTTTTTCTCTGTCTTCACTCAGAAAGAGATTATATTTGCTTTAAAACATCATGGTAGTAAGAAGCTGATTCTGTAAATTTGGGAATAACGCCCTCCCTCTGCCCCAAATATCCAACCTTCTTTTTTTGGTTGTTATTCATTTCTTTATGCAGGGAAATCCACTGTTGCCTTTGGTCATTGCAGCTTCCTATATCTTCTACTAGTGCTACACTTCAAGATTTTGTCATACCAATTCAAATAAAAATTATGTGCTGAATTGGAAATGCTTTATGGTCCTTACAGTGGATAAAATATGTTAATTTGTGTAAATGCTCTTCTGAGTGCAGATGCTTGCACTGAAAGCATGCTTATCTTAAAAGCTGCATGTCTTTCATTCTGGCCTTCTTTTATATGCACAGTTTATTTTTTTTAATACGTGTCTTAATATTTGAGAAGAGTATTTAAAGGAGACATTTGAAGCTAAGTGAAAAAAAAACCTCCTAGCTTTTTCATAAATATTCATGGTTTCATAGAAAATCTTGTAACTGAATTGCTATTTTCTTTTGAGGTTTTGTGTGTTCTTCCCCTTTCCCCCCTTTTTTTCCTTTATGCTTCATTTCATTGCTATAGATTAGTAAATTAAGAATGCTAGGTTGACTGAGCCATTATATGCTTGACATCAAGTCTGGTATGTGAAGTGTTAGTCTGCTCACTTTTGTTATGGAAGTTTTATTTATCTTAATAAGGTGTGATAACACACAAATGTGAATTAAGCAGAGTTAATACGATGGACTATGTACTTTCAAGGTTTAGAATATAAACTGAAGTATTTACTTTATTTGTGTGTCATAGTTACTTAGCTTATAAATAGAAATATATGCAAGCTGCATTTGAGTCAACAACCACAATATTGCATTATATGTTAATTATATTATGAAGGAAAATTTAGTGAGAAACTTTTTTTTKGGGGGAAGTACTTCTGTTTGAATGCTTCTTATTGAAAAAGATATACTTCAGAACTCAGCTGTTAAATTCATATTCTGAATCCAATGGTCATGTAATTTAAGTGAGACCACAGCTTGGTTCCCAGGCACAGATATGAAAATAGACTAACTCTGATTCAGAGGAAGTTGCTTTTGTTTTATCAGATTCAATAATTTTGCTCTTGAAGAGATGTCATCTTGCTCTTCCTATATTTAGTAGAACCTCTTTTACTAGAAAGAATTTGGTAGAAATGATGCCAGGTAAAGCAGAAATAAATGTCTGCTACCAACAGCTGGACTGTTGCAAATACCGACCTGTTAGAAAAACGTAACGGAATATATGCAGCAAAATACACTGATACATTTTCCTTACAACAAAATACAGGCATATATAATGTTATAATCATTAAATATTCATTTTTCAGGTTTTCAAGTCTACACCTGCGGTAAATCGGTACACTATATAATACATAAAAGATGGACTGTGTAGTGTGATAAGAGTAATGAATTTCACATTTCCTGCTATGAAACCCACAGAGCCCGGTACCATCTGATCATAAATAAATGCCCAGTCAACAGCAATGTCAGTCCCTGTAAGGAAAACATCGGGATAAATAAATCAAATGTTGTTTAAGACATTTTTCTCAGTAGGAAAGAAATACACAAGTGCTTTCTGGATGTTATTCACTGCTGATTATTCACTGCACGCTTTTATTCCATCTCATTCACTGAATTTCAATGTGTTAGACATTTAAAATTCAGTCAAATGCTGGGGAGGGAGGGTAAAAATGGCAAAGGACTAAGATATTCAAATCTCACCGGAGAAGTGAGTATATAAAGCTGAAAGCTGGCAGCACGCTGTAATAGCAAAGACCTGTAGTCCTTTTTCCCTCGTCAATAGCTTAGTCAAAAAGACAGCTTTGCATATATTACAAAGATATCTTTTAATAATGCATCTCCCTTTTAGAGATTTACCCTTCTTCCCCCGTCTGTTTTTAGTGTTTTTTGCCATGTGCAATGTACACTCATATTACATATTCCTGTCTGAGTAACATACGTGCATGCTGTCATTTGTACAACTTCGACCTGTCAATGGCTTTCTTTGGGGCAGAGGGGGAATGGCTTTTAAAGTCCCAAACTCACCTGTTACTGCTCACTGTAGAATGCACTGGATTGGAAAATTATTACGCAGAAAGCTTGTGGTTTAGTTTTTTGCTGTACTGTAAGTTTCTAACACCATTTCTAGGAAAGCTAATTATAGCAGAAACAGAGGTTTCAAATTCAGATAGTTTCTTGTCCTTCCAGTTCCTCATTTTGAGTATGGCTGTGGGAATGGAAAATCCAATGATTTGTCCCTGGTCACATCTAGGACTGCRATGGAATGGGAGGTCTTGAAGAACTGAGTGTAGGGAAAGGTGAATATGCAAATATAGTGTGTGTGTAGTAAAAAAAAGTGTTTGTATGTTATATATGCTGACCTGAAAWGAAAATTGATACTAGAAGCAAATAATTTTTTAAAAGTATTAGGGACAAGCTTTACATCCTCTGGGCTCATGCAGCCTGTATCCCACTGGCATAGCATTTAATGATGAAATCAGGAATCAATCTGAGATTCAGATTTCTTCCTCTTTTACAGATGAGCCACAGTGGAGCACAGGGCTATTGTGGTCAAGTCTGAAGTTTGGCTATACGTGTGTGTATTTTCTTACTGTTTCTGTTCATTAGGATTCTTGTTTAGTGCCTAGGGGTTTAAGATTTCTGCCCATACCCTTTTTTGTTAGCATGATTGAAGCTAGCAGGCAGCCAAAGAGACAGAGAGTTTCCGAGATGAGTTACATATGTAAAAAGTCACACCAGTGATGGCCCTGTCATCAACTCCTTCTCTCTTTCAACAAATAGACCAAATTATATAATCAATGTATATAAAGAAAATGCCTCCTACTTCTTTGAAGTGTTTTTGGGTAGAAAAGGTCCACCAATGTTTATGTGAAACACTTACATAAAAATGCTCTGGCTGTTTGCGCTCTGCTGCAATGCTACCAAAAGAGATGGTGTTGAAATAGCTTTAGAAATTCTACAGATTGTTCTCCTGGCTGTTTAAATGGTAGTTTCCGACTTGCTGAAACGCATGGCTGTGCCACGGCAGAGTGGAGGCTCGTCTCTCGTTATTTTGGTCGTGTGCAGTATGCATCCGTGAAACAAAGATAGTAAAGATTACATGACCTAGCTCACTGGGAAAGCCAGATCTACGACCTTTTATGATGTTGAAAACTGCAAGCCTCTGGAAGCTACCAGTGTAAATTATAATACGAACTTAACCTCCATCTTCTGTTTGTTTGGATTCACGGTTTCCTTTTCGTGGGAAGCATATGTTACATCACCTTTACTTGAGTTCAGAGCAGGAAAGAAGCATTTCCCCAAAGTCAGCAGATCTTTGCCATGGAGTAGATGCAGGTTATGACCTCCCGTACCCTGTTGTAATCGGTACACATGGTGCTGCTGTAGCACAATGTTTGCTGGATGCCAGAGTAAAATAGTAAGAATATCAACTTTCAGTACAAGGCTTGAATACTACAGTGATGCTTAGTTTGATGACACAGTTAATCTCTGTCTTTCAGCTATAATGATAGTATGGGTTAATGTAATACTAGATAGATGAGTAAAATGATTAGTAGTGCTTTGTTTAAATAAAAGTTAATAGCTAAATGTGGATAAGCATAATCTGGACATA
This sequence comes from Oceanodroma leucorhoa, assembly GCA_030449065.1. Lineage (NCBI taxonomy): Eukaryota > Metazoa > Chordata > Aves > Procellariiformes > Oceanodroma > Oceanodroma leucorhoa. The sequence goes on along the minus strand of JASVER010000045.1, from coordinate 122,239 downwards.
GCCAAAGTGATAGGAGAGGTGAAATGACTTGAGTAGCAATATTCTGGATGTGTATAAAAGGAATTGTAGCAGATATGTGGAAGCTCAAGAATARGAGGATCTTTTCATCTTATTAAAAGTTACTTAGGGCCTGAATGGGAAACTTAAAAATTAAAAGGGTTGAAGAGATAGCTATCACAAATTCTGCAATGGGTAAATAAGGAAAAAACTGTTGAAGATAGTATTGKGAAGGAAAAAAGTACTGAAAAACAAGAAAGTATGAACTTCAGTTGATAGTGGAGCAGTGGCARTGTCACTGATAGTCAGAACCAGAAGGGATTCAACAAGAAAGAGAAACAATTGAATTTTCTCCTGCTGATGTATTTGAGATACTGGTCACCTATCCAGGGTATGATTACTGGAAATACGTAAAGTGGCAAGGAGATGAAGGGGAAAGGGATATAAAATGGCCTGAGAAAAAATTAGTTCTAGTTTATTCTGCTTTAGTACAGTACATGTAGAATTAATAAACGGAAAGGAAATCATGATGTAAAATGAAAGAGCAAGGCAGACATAAGTTAACACATTTAAAGGACTTGATCCRTTTGGTTTAATGTGTTTAAGAGCTTAGTGTATATCCTGATGTGTCTCAGATGAAACACTCACTGATGTGTGCTAAAAGAAAATAGATGAAAGACTCCCAAATTTTCAAGTCAGGTATTTTTTTAGCTGTGAAATCTGACTGCCAATGCATAAAGATTTCCTGTTAAGTGAAAACAGAACAAGGGAAAACGGAGATAAAATCTCTTCCATCAAACTCTATTGTATCAAAGCATATAAGGCAAGTCTTCCTCTCACATTTGTTCAGTGAATGTTAGTGTTTGGATCTTAAGAGGAGACCTTGGTCCACAAAATGTCGCCACCCTTTATTTTTGCCAATACTATACTGTAGTTTTCAGGAGAGAAGCGGAGCGGAAGCAAGAATGGCCRTACAAGTAAATACCTCACGCTGTCGTAACCAGCCGCAGGACGAAACGTGGGAATGCGTTACACTTTGGCAATAAACCGCCAAGGCTTCAGAGAGCTTTCATATCCCCCCCCAAAATCCTGTCATTGCCATCACACGCTTTAACCCCTTTATGCCATGACTYGTGGTTTTGTACCGTAGGACTCACTGACAATGGAGCAGCTGTCATTTGCTGGCTCTCTGCTACCGGTCTTTGAATCAGAAACATAAGTGCAAACAATGGCAGACTGAGTGGTGCTGTTTGGAGGAAACAATTCTGACTTCTACGCCTGGTTTATTAACATTAACAGAGCTGTAAGCATTAAGAAATTCTGTATTTAATAATATCATACTGTATGCCTGTCTGCTTTAAACATCTTAGGCTACTGAAAATCAGTCTTGATTTTAGATCATCAGGAATTGTAAACTTTTTATTGACAGACAATGGATTGCAGTTAATATGGAAATATTTGGATATATTGCATACACACTTTTTTTTAATGTTGTAAACAGAGAAGGAGGAACCAGGGTATTTACTTCAAAAGTATCTAAAGTTACTAAGGTGCTGAATTTTTTTAGTCAGTAGTGACTTTTTTACCCAGAGTCTCCACCCAGACAATCTTAGTATCTAGGTTAGATATGAGGTGACACAACAGAGAATAAGAAAACATTAGGCCTGGGAAAGGGAGAGAACATTTACATAAAGTAAATGAAGCTCTTTGATTGCACTTGGTTTCACAAGATAATGGGTTAGTGTGGTCATTTCTTTGGGGAAGGATTTTATTTTTTGTTTATGAATAGGTTTAAAGAGCAGAAGACTGATGCTATGGCTCAGACTATTCAAACTGAAAGGGAGCATTTGGCCTAATACAGTTTGATAGAAGCATCTACTAAAATGATTCAAAAGGCTTTTTCTGAATTCCTTTGATCATGTAGCTTTCAAAACATAATCAACCTGCTCTTTGGTTCTAAAGTGGGGCATTATCAAAGAACATGTGTTGCATAACATCTTGCTTCCCTGTAGTCAACCAACTGCATCGCTTAGTCTTCACTTGGAAAGATGGGTATAGCTGGTATAGTTTGTCTCAGTTTTTCTCATTTGTTTTCTACACCTTAAAGTGTTGCATTAATGGGAAAAGAGACACCCCGCACACACTTGAGAGACTGTCACACCACTGCCTCTGGGGGTGGCATTCCAGTACTGAGAGAAATGCAATGCCACCTGCATGGAAAAGTAACGTTCGTGTTTTCTGTACACCAAGATCTCGGTTTTAGCTGCCTTCTGCATATTGTTGCGTTTCTTTGTGTTTAGAGCTCTGTTCTCTCCATAGACTCTTTTTCTATACGCTTCTGCACAGCCTAGCATTCTGTAGACCTAACCATGTCTTTGTGACACAGCTTGCTTTGCCTTGCTCTCCCCTGGGTTGCTTCCAGCCTCTTGAGAAAAGAAGTGTTTACGCTCCTTATCGCAGATAGCAGTGAACTTTTGCTTAAGCAGCTAGGTTGACTGCTGCTTGTATGTTGTGCAGTTGGAAATCATAGCCATCTGCAGTAATGACCTCTGTGTCTTGGGTGTTTAATTCATGCATTAAATAGAAAGCTTTTCTGTGCTTGCTTCAGTTTTGTGATCTTACCACATGAAAGGGATTCTTTGCACTCATGAGATCCCGTGGGCATTGATCCATAGTCTTTATCTGTGCACATAGTTGCTCTAAGAGAATACAAGAGTTGGAAAGCTTGTCCTTTAGTACAATCCAGACTAGCAGGTATGTTTGTGTTCTTGGAGGATGTGTTTGTCTGATTGCCTGGGTGAGATAGTAGGTTTGTAGATAGAGTCTGCATCCAGCATTCAAGCATGTTTGCCAGAGATAGTTAGCTGATCCTGCCTGTCTCCAAAGGAAATGAATTGCTTTTCATTTCTTTTCAGCAACAAGGAATTTGGGATTTCTGAAACGGTATGTTGGACTCAACTTTGGAAATAATCCAATACAAGTTTTGTAATTTGTTAGAGCTAGTATGCAAAGGGGTGGCTCAGATATGGGTGATTTAGGAAGTGTAGCAACTATTTTGATTAGGAAATTGGCGACCACTGTGATGGGAATGTTTTGGCAAATTTCAGGAACCACAAAGAAGCATTTATTTATGCTAAACTACTGTGCCATTTATCACTTAACAACTAAAAATCAAGCATTAATTAAACATATTAGTCAAACCTTAGCCGTAGAGTACCATACATCTGATGCTGTATTGTTGGCTCTGCTGGCTGCAAACCGTGAYGGCTCTTCATCCTTGAGGTGGAGCTGGCTCAGCGTGAGAGCTCTTTGACAAGGTGTCACCTTTCTTCCCCAACCTCCACTGTGCATCACTGGTGTTTATATACTCTTTTTCCATGCATCGGGACCAGTCTAGTCCACAGGATTACATCCTCTTTTCATAGGTCAGAACTAGTTTGTTCCAACGTGTCCAGAGGGTTGTTGCCTTCTGAGTGCTGATCCATTCTGGCCTCTTCAGATGCGTGTTACCTATTTTCCCACTGGGTCATAGTCATYATGTTTCTTCAGGGTGTTGCAGACTGCGTGTGACTTATGACTGGGTGTGATTATCTTAGTCTTAATACTTTTTCTTTCAACTCTGCCAAGCACAGATACTACAAAATATTTCCGTTCTTACCCTATGACATGCCCTCTTGTGGTATTTTTGGGGTAGAGGGCAAATGAGATGTGTTCCACAAATAGGCCTTACGCTGCAGTTGAATAGGGATGGCCCCGAAATTATATGCGCCTCATGTCACCTACATCAGATATAGCATTACAAAGGAGTTTAGCTGCAGCGTCAGATCCTTTCTAATTGAACGGATATCACTTGGGACTCTTTTCCTTGAAGACTACCCACACATCTTCTTTGAGATCAAATCATGAGATCCTTTACTGAGGAGACACCTGTTGAGTAGCTGAGCAGATGCCTTTGTAATCTATTTGGCTGTCTAAAGTCATCAAAGGTGTGAACTTGTATCAAAAAAAGGTATTGCCTGTGTTAATTTTATAATTGCATCTCTTCCTAGATTAAAACATAACAAAGAATCTTCTATACGGTCAAGACAACAAAACCGTGCCAACCTCGAGTTACTCAGACTACCGAGCATGTTCAGTAAACGACATGATGTGGGATTATTTTCAAAGTCTACATCTCTGCTTATGCAAAAGAATTTTGCATAAAAAGAATTGTAGGAAGGCTCTCTGATGCGTGGTACCTTGACTTAACTTGATTTATGAGACCCCCTCTGTTTTGCTGCCTCCAAAGTAACTGGTTCAAGCATACAGCATGTCGGACTTATCTCTGAACATGGCTTGTGGATGRGGAATGGAGCTCAACAGGATCCAATCTGAGTCTCTGAAAGAAAGGGAAACTCTGCACCACCTATCTTCAACTCAACAAAATACAACTGAAATTTTATCTAAGCTGTGGGGAAATCCTGTCATTTCTGCTTTCTTGCTTCACTGAAATGGAAAAAAAGTCTTTTCAAAAGCAACCTTTTATCGTGGTTGATAGATATAGCCAAGTTCTGCCATAATGGGGACTAAATTTCCAAAATGTAGTTTATGTAATCACATGGTGCAACTCCTTGTTTAAAGAGGTAGATGCTATATATCTGTCAACCTCATGACTTGCATATATTGTAGTCAAGGAGATCTTCCCTCGTGTGGACTACTCCCCTCTCTGGGGCTGTAGCGTGAGTAGAAGTCTAGAGCATGAGTATCAGGGTTCAGAATACATTATTGCAATCTTACTCTAAAGCACAGATAAAAGCTTTCTTTTCTTCATTTCTCCCCTTTAGGATAAAACATGAGAATATTTTTTGAGCAGTGAAGATGCATGCCCAATTATGCTATCCTGGCTTGTTAGTCACTAAGTCTTATGAAATGTTGCAGGACTTTAGAAGAGATTTCCCATCATCCTCTGCTTAAAGAACACTATTAAAACAAAAAGCTTCTTGGTTATTATTAGAAGTTTCAAAGTGGAATGATTGAGTGAATCAGAAATTGCCATTTTCCCAACAGAGTCCTTTGAGAATTTCTGAAAGAGAGTGTATCTTCTATGAATTGGATGCACCGCCATAAATTTGGTTGTTCACTAATCAGCTCTGTGTATGAACATAAATTTCATAAAACGTACCCTCTATAATGGTTTTTTACAGGATCACTGTTTCACTGAGGATGTGATACCCTAAGACATGAAGGCAGTATGTATTATACAGTAAATATTTCCTTTGCTTTGTAGAGAAATCTAACCTGCTCAGCGTTTGCATGTCATTACCCCGCTCACAGCTGTTTATGAGCAGTGCTGCTGTCTCAGCTCTGGGAGCAAACAGGTTTGGGCATGCATGTGAATGACATGGTTCGTTCCTGTCTGTTTTGCAAGCCAGAATTGTGGAAGTATCTCCCATTCTTGGCTTGACTGTTATTCTCTGTAGCAAGCCTTATTTTCCCAGGCAGATTGTTGAAATGTGCTAATGAGCCTCCAAAGAATATAAAATATATGCTCCCATGGTTGCACGTTTTCTAGTTCAAAAGCTACTTCTTGTGGCAGACCCAGGTATAACAATCTGAAGCAATATGAGATCACTTGCTATGCTGTTTGCATGTCCACACCCAGAATGCACATTTAGTTTGCAATTGTCTTGTAACAGTAGTGTTGGCTGAGACCTGGGTATTAAAATAAAGATTTGGACTGATGTACTTTTTTGATATACACTCATTTTCTTTCCATAGTAAACCAATGCTAATAGCTTCTTCCGAAGCAGAACATAATGAACTGCAAAGCAAATTATATATGTAGCTTGTTGCTCAATAATAATCTTCTTTTCAGAATGAGGTAGCTTTACTTTACGAAGTTAGTCCAAGCCATAGCAATTGCACTTAGGACCCTATATGCTATACATACATTCATTCCATTTTGCTATGTACCAGCTTCCTTGCATAGAGTGAGTTCTCTGCGAAAGTGGTCTTTGGAGGCTCACAGATGTCCCCTGTAATTTTTGTTCCAGGAAAAAAAAAGGGTTCCTCAGATACAACTCTCCTTTCCCATGCCACAGACATTATCTCCAGCATAAATGGACACCTGCCAAATTGTCTGTTATCCTTATGATCAGAGCAGCCTGTGTCTCTTAACTTTTTGCCTCAATAACACGTGTGACTTGCTTGATTGCRTATCAGCTGGCTCGCTGTCCCAGCTTCTTGCCTTTTCTGGGTCTCTGATACCTGGGGGAATGTGAAGGAGGGGAGAAGGTGTGGCCATTCCCACCACAATGCCTTGAGTCCTCTCAAGCCCCAGCTGGATAGTATAAGGTGTTCAAATCAAATGTTGAAAGGTAGGCGGTGACTTTTTTTCCTATTTCTACAATCCTAACTTAATCACAAAATGTGCGTGCTTTCCACTAGTACACCACAGCCAAGTAAGTGTTGCATATACTCAGCTTTGTAAAGCTGGGGACTTTGTCTTTGAGACATTTTTCCAAATTCCTGAATGGAAAATAGCTAGGTGATTTTAATGACAATATCCCRTGTCAACTGAGCTTAATTCTTTAGCATTAGTACTCCATTTTTGAAAAGAAAATTTCCAATGGTAAATTTCTGAATTTTTGATTATGATATTTTCCATAAATGCTTTGCCCAAGTCAGTTCAATTTAATAGAATCAAAGACACAGTGGGTGTTTGTACTTCTGTGGTTTCACAGCAAAACTTGATGACTTCACTTTTTGTTGTTTTTGTAGATCTACAGTGCTTTATTTTTACAATGTACCTGTGATTTAGGGCCCTTTCTCTGCTTTGGTAGAAAACAAAATTCACAACTTCAGTAAATTGGCAATGTGGTTTTTATTTTGTCACCTGTTTGAAAGTGTGAAATCATTTTTGGCAGAAAAAAATAATGCTTAAATATTTCTTACAAAGAAGCATTAAACTTCATATATTGAAGTATTATGAGTATTTGGTATTAACCAAATCAGTACCATGCGCTACTGCACTGTGGTCTTTTAAAAACAAGATGTATCATTTTTTTCACTGGTCAAGATGAATTTACCCACATTTTAATAACTCTTTGCTGACTTGGAATGTTGTACAAATTGTCATTTATAAATATTGTTTATACAACTGTCTCCTTAATCGGACAGAAAGCAGGAAGTGTACGATAGTTGTGCTTGTCCCCAGAAAGTCTGTCYACGTGAATCCAATTCATTGGAGCATCCAGACGCAGTTGCATGAGGCAATAGCTCACTCAGACAAAACTCAAGAGGTATCAACTTCAGTTGTTACTATCAGGAGTCTTATCTTAATCTTTCCATTTCCGTGGTGTCTCTTCTCCTCATAATTCCCACACCYTGGCTGCTTTTTATAGTATGCTTTGAACTGAATTAGCTACAAAAGGGGTCAGATCAGAACCTCGTGTGAATCACACTTGCTCCTTGAAATGTGAATTAAAGAGCTGGACTTACCTGTTCACCATCTGCTTCTTCGCTTGTTGCACGTAGAGGAGTACTTCTGCTAAAYGCATTCAGTAGGGGTTTTTGTTTGATTTCTTCGAGTCCCTGATATAGCATTAAATATTCATCTCAAAAAAAATCTTAAACAACAAAGGAAAGTGAATTGATTTTAAACATTGACACAAAACATGTTCTTTGCTCTGTTAACAATTTTAAGTGAACAGGAATGATTTTTTGGGGGGGTCTAATTTTACCTCTCCAAATGTTTTTCAGAAATGAAGAGAGAGAAAARAAAGTTTCCTTGCAGGACTTGAGTGCTGTCTGTAGTATAAATTTGATGTATGAGTATCTCGTGAATAAAACAGAGTGAGTGTCTAATGAAAAAACTGTTCTAACCAGAGACGAACATAGCACATAGTTAAGAGTGTGAATAACTCTATCTATCAGAGGTCCAATATAAACTCTGTATACATAGTAGAGTACAGTGCACCACCAATAGGTAAACAAAAGAAGAATTCTTTTCAGGGATGGCTATCTTTCTGTATTTCAGATTAAAGCAATTTATTAGTATGGTATATACACTTAAGAGTATCTTCCAACTATCTAACTTTCCGAGATGTTAGTTCATAGTGATTTTGTCTCGACATGCAATGGCATTATAAAAGGTCTCTCCAACACTTCTAGCGTTAGGATATGTGTAGCCTACAGTCAAAGTGCAGTAGCTTGAAAAAGAAGTGTGATGTTTATTAGGTCTAATTGAGCATAATTTTTAAAAGCTGTTTGACATCTAAGAAGAGATAAATGTTTTCACACTTTTAACGTTCAAACACGGCACACTGTCTTCACACCAATTATGCTGCTATATCCTATGATGTGACCTTCTCTTTAGTTTTCAAGCTTCTCCCTTTTATTAATTTCYATCCTAGAAATTAAGTAGATACTCTGCTTAAAAATTTTGTAAAGCATTGGATTTTTCTGCATTTGTACTATTTTACTATGTGTTAAATAAGGTACAGGTGTTTTTGCAATTAATGTGCCCTAACATCCTCCTTGAACCTAAAATTCAAATTACATTCACATCTATGCAGAATAATAGTTGCGAAGAAAAATTTCAAATGACTATGAATTTTTCAAAGCATGTATGCAGTTGAGGTTCACTTATTATTCATTGTACAAATTATACTTATGCGCTGGATCATTAAGTATTGTTKTTTGTTGCAAAAAGCGTGGAATTTCCTTCTGTATTATAAGGAAGTAGCATTTATTTGCTTTCTCATGCAGGAAGGATCTTTCTTCATCAGATTTTCATATCTGATCCAATAATTTATATTTTAATATGTACATAATAATGTTTGTTTAGATTTGTATCTCTTCTAAATAGAATAAAGAATAAGGATGTGATTATAACATGTTTTACATATGCCATGAATACTTTAAGGAAGGAAGAAAGAAAGAATGGAAGTTAAAAAAAAACCAAAACAAACAACGAAGTGGTAACACAAAACTTTGTAGTGAAATTTAGGTGACATTTTAAGTTGTTGAATCTGGGTATTAAGCCTCTGAGGTTTACTTGTCTTAGTCCCTCAAATAAATATTTTAATTCTCTCTGACAACTAGTGACTTTCAAGAAATACTCCTGCACTCTCACAGTTTGGCATAACAAACTCCACCAGTCGTTCGGGAGTAATGATTTTCTGAATGGTGTTTTCTCAGCTGAGTTCTTCACCTCTTGCTTTCTCCTTTGAGTCGGCAGGTGAAACTGAACTAAGGAAGCGGAAGTGACTGAACGCTGTTGGTGGCTATGGTTGCAGCGGGGAGGGATTTTTTAGGAAACAAATGTCTGTCTGCCAGTGATGGAAGAAAAGCCCTTCGTTTGAGGGCATAAAGAGCACCTCCCAGCTTTGATTGCAGCTGAGTGTAAATGAGGGGCAGAGCTCTCCTGTGCAATGGGTGCAAGAAGTCAAACAGCCCAGCGAATGAGAACCAGAAATCCAGATAATGTGTGTTGGGTAGGTAGAGAAATCTGGATGAAGTGCTTGKTTTTTATGTATTACAATAAGAAGGCAGTCTGAAGAAAGGAGAGGGAAAGACAGACAACTAAATGCAGGCATGAAGAGGTAGTATATACTTAATTAAAAATTCAGCTTCAGTGGTAGAGTTCTGATGGAAACCTAGGGAAGTGATGGAGGAGACTACGTGAACATTAAGGACGTACCTCTCTCTGTTATCCACTGAAGTATTTGATCAAAAGGCAAGGGAAGAAACTAGCTAGAAGATGTCACATTTTCAGTGAAGAACGGGAAGAGAAAATCATGTAAGAGAAAGGACGCAGCAGTGGATGCAGAAATACCAAAAGGAAAGGCATTGCTACAGTACTAATATTGATGAAAATGGCAGCTTAGGTAGTGAAGCCTATGGAAGAATATAACGTTCTGCTAGTGAACAGAAAACCTTCTTTTCCTGCTTTAAGTGAGTCCAGCAATTTTCCTTACAAGACTCTTCTTCAAAATGGAAAATAATGAAAGGTTGAAAATGTTACAGCACATTCAGAGAGTAGCATAAAACAGTAAATTGTGGAGTACATAAAAAAAATAAAATAATGCCATCAGTTTGGGTACACAGTGGTATGGTAGTGGCTGGGAGGAACCACTTAAGGTCAGAAGGGGGAGGGGAAGGGGCAAGGTGGAGAGGATCAAGGGGGGAAGGAAGAGGTAGCAAAACCTTTTTCATGGAAAATGCCCAAATTTCTTAGGGCTACCTGCACTTTTAGATTTGTCAGTCATGACACAAAGTGTCTTCAACAAACACTAGATGGAAACCTTAACTGTTTTTGAAGAATAAAAACATAGAAGCATGAATCTGTCAAATTGTAGCATCCAGTATACTAAAATAAATATCAATTTTCCACAGAAACTGAAGAAACATTTAGTGAAATATAGCACCACTGAACAAAAAAGCAGACCCACCAGATGAGCGCAGTGGACAGCATAACTTGCATGCCCAAGCATGTGATCTCAGAAGTACAAATTAAAAATTGCATAGTTAATGAATTGGAGAAAAACTTGAAATCCTCCATCTTCAGTTTGAAGACCTAATGCAGAAAGCATGTTCCCTTCTTTTTTTCTTTGAAGGATAGAAATCTTTTGTTCCTCACAACAGAAATGTCAGCTTTGTAAGAATAAACCACTAACAAACAAATGGGACTTGCCAAGGATTCCAGGAGACCATGAGAAATACTGTCTGCGTAGTATTTGCTGAAGCAGGTATTAAGTGATCTATTTCTACTGCTGGTTTCCAGGTGATGTTTCAACGCTAGCCTGTGACAGCTGCATACTTTAAAAAAAAMCTAAAATAAAAGCAGCCTTAGTAATGAGTGAAAAAAATAGGAAAGTGACTTATTTAGGCCACTCAAGTATGAAGAACATCTTGGTTAACAGGAACACTAAATAAAGTGGCACCAGTGGGAGTTCAGAAAATATAAAAAGGATGTTCTTTTTGGGTAGGTTGTGGACTAAAACACAATATTTAATAATGCCTTTTCCAAACACGAAAATTTAATGAGAAAAACTTACATGAAAGTCTAAAAGAGGTTGTTTTAGGAACGTGTCTGTTTTCACACCCCATTCTCTTGTTAGACGGATGGCTTTCACTTATTGTTGTATCACAGAAATGCTGTATTTGATATAAATATCAAATATTTTCCTATTAAAGAAGTCTAGTTGCCAAGAGGCAACTAGAAAAGGAATGGGAAAGACCTTAAATAGCTGTTTGATATTCATTTATGCAGTGCTGAAAAGCCATATAGAAAGTCTAGGAAGAAATTATTTAGAGTCCCATAAAAATAAGTAAGATTTGTTATTACAAGAAAATTGCTCTTACATAATACTAATTCCACACTCCATTTGATACAATTTCAGTACTGTTCTTTCTTAGTTTCATTATTTCATGGTTAAGAGGGTTCTCAAGCTAAGCCCAGTAAAAGTTGGGTGTGTCTGTACTTTTCCGCAGGATCAGTAGACTTGAACTTATCAAATTCTCAGGCCATCATGGAAAAGGAGTGTTACAAATTATTTTTTTTTCTATCTCTAGCAGTTAGAGAAGCATCTAATGCCTTGCATCAGATAGTTTTGCTGTAATTGATGRTATGTTTTATTTAACCAACTAGCTTCTGGCCTGGAACCAAGGCAGAATAAAGCTATATTTTTTTAACTTCATGCACTGAGAGTGGATAGAGCTTGTCAGTGGGACAGAGCCAGTTCCCATCTCTGAATGATTAGCATCTTCTCAGCTGGGAATAATCAGCAGAATGAAGTGCATCTGTGCCAGCCCTCCTGAAGGCCATCAAGATTTATCYAAGAGTTCAAGGGTGTGGAGCAGGATGGCTCCAGCAGAAATCTCTGGTGTAGGAAAAGGTGATGTAGCCTTTGTGGGGGACCTAACTGGGAAGGATTATGGGGTAGGTAAATTGAAACTGAAGCCATCCCTGAATCCTCTCTTTTGTTACTCAGTTTTGAGTTTGGGCTGTGTTTGTTTGTTTAGGGGTTTGGGGGTTTTTTGGCCATAATAGAGATTTTTCCCATTTCTTAGTCAATTCATACTCCCCTTTCTCTGATCTTTGTTCAAGAATAGCACATGTGCTGTGGTTATGGCAGCAGGGATGGGATTTTTTTTCCCTAAGGGTCTCTGTTAACCCTCTACCCATTGTCCAAAGATTATTTTGATTTGCGTCTTTGTAGATTCATTTGTTTATAATGCTCTATACGTTAGGAGTTCTTACTTCCGTCTGAAAACTAATTTCAAACATTGAAACTAGTAGATACTCTATTTCCCAACAGTGTAGTAGGAGAGATTAAAAAGAAAACAAACCAGTAGGTTGCTGTGGGACTCTTACCTAACTAATCAGCATTGAACCATTAATTCTGTTCATTTCCAGAAACCAAAATCTCTTTCTTCAAGGTTGCAGTCAAAAGGTATTCATATATCCAGATGGCTTATGGGCATTATCATGACTTGTGAATTGAATTAGTCTTTATGTGGAGTTCCATTTTTTTTATTTCCTGGTTTGTATTTGCATAACTTGTCGCAAGGTTGCACTGACAATGCGCTTCACTTGAAGCCCTCCTTCTTTTTGTGTGGCATAGCAGTGACCAGCAGTGCCTGAAAACAATATTTCAAGAGTCTGATAGGTGTTCACTGKTTTATACATTATATAGACTTTTCCTCCAAAAACAGGTTTTCATCATTGGTACTTGGCATCGCTGGTAGGTTGTCAGTGGGAAAAAAAGACTTGAACACGGACATGATAAATGAATTTGAAAGTGCACGATATTGCCTTAGAAGGTTTAGAAGCAGCATTGCCTGGGTAGATTACACTGTGGATACCAGCATTTTACATGTTGTAGTAATAAATGCAGATGCTCCATCTTTATCTCTATTACACACACTGACATCTGCCATAAGTATTATATTTGCTCGCTGAARAAGAGCTTTTTCCAGCACCCTTAATGGTGCACAGCTACATTTTGACATGAGTCTTTTTCCACATTAGCCACATTTATTAACGACTCTGGCAGAACTTTTTTCACATCTACCAATTCAGAAATTTAACATGTTCACCTGCAGCATATTGTAATTCAGATCACTGCAGAAAAATTGAAGCTTAACATTTGCAGATAGACTCTATTTCACTGAATGTGATGGATGTGGATATAGATTCTCTGTACACTGAATAGGTTGCAGGTAAAAGCAAGTATTCTGTCTTGCACTGAACGTGATGAATGTGAGACTTGAATGCCTGGATATTGAAAACACACATTGCTTGAATGGACAGGTATACCGTATCCACAATTCTGATCTCTGCTGCATACCTATCCACACTAGTCATTTTCTTTGGTGCCTGCTGTGTGCCAGATTGCAAGTCTAGTAGAGGGGGAATTCAGTCTGAATCTAAAACCCAGGATTTCTGGGCCACTGATTGAGACAACACGGGAAATACCAAGGAGCATCTGTTACCTATGCTCACATATTTTAAAACAAAAAAAGCAGGGGAAGTTTCATCCTTTCATTAGTTTGCTAGCCGTTGGAGTAAGAAAGAAATACAGGATGTTTGCTGGTGTTCAGAGTTCATTTTCTTGGAGGGACCAGTTGTTGGCYGCTGCCTCGCAGTGATGCAGGGTACCGGCTCTGCTTCCCACTTCCCTGCTGGCCATGTTGAAGGTGAACAGACCATTATTGATTGCTCGTGGTCCAGGAGGTGCTTCAAGTTTCTTACAACTCGACAGTCTGGAACTGGAAAACACCAGTATAATCTCTCTCGCAGCAAGAGGAGACTTGATAACATGAAGCTGTGTGATCTGGTGGACTGAACAAAGGACTACTTTTGTCTCTGATGTGGGCTTCTTTTTGTAGCATTTTCAGAGTCGCACAAGCCAGGCCTTTCACACTGTACAGCCAGAGTCTAGAGAAGCTTGGCACTTGCAGTTTCCACTGGAAACAATGAAAACATAGCAACCCTGAGAAAAGCATGCTGGTTTTAATTTAGGAAAGTAAATAGAGATTATGGGGCTATTTGGGGATAGAGGTCTGATCTAGAATCAACATCCATAGCCTTTGAGAAGGGGCTTTAATTACTGTTAAAATCCAGGATGGAGCAGAAGGACTAGTACTAAAAGGATGTGTAAGCAGGGAATGGCAAGCTTCGAAGAGCTATTCAATTTGTCAAGAATCATACTAGATATTCTTCTCCCCAGCCATCCTGAGGGCTTTCACACTGTCCCTTTGCATGCTCTTGCCAGCCAGGTGTCATGGCCCTTTAAAGGTAAAAATGGCCCAAACAGAAAACTAGCATTAGCGTGGAATTTGAAGAAGAAAAAAGTAAAAGATAACTGATTCGGAAGAGAAAAGGGAGTTACAGAAGCTTAGCTGCTCCGAAACAGAATCTCAATTTTATTACATGGAGTAGATCACAATTCTCAGTGACACACTTCTGCTTCTTTTCTGACTTGAGTTTCTGCAGTCATTTCTGATAAAATACTAAAAAATTACTTTTAAGGCCCTCAGGGGGTGACRAGGAACTGTTGGGATTTACAGTGTTGATTAATCGAGTATGAACTGTCAAATCTGAAAGGCACCTATCCAAAAATGCCGGGAAGATCCCTCTGACACGCAGAGTGTGCGCTGCTTGAAATGTTTACTATAATAATAATAATYGTGTAAGGCTTAGCGCAGTGTGCAGTGTAGTGCTGTGTTTTAACATGACAGCGTTTTTCAAGTTGTTCTTGACAAAGCATATGATCATGCGACCCCCACAGCACATAGTACTGAGTGAATACATTTCATGACATACCAGTTGTCTCAACAARCCTGCTACCTTGTAATTCTTCCTTCTGCCATTAAAACAAAGGCCTAGTACATGCATCTCTTTTGGTATCCCACCACTTTCCATGTAGCTTTTCGGAAGAACTTTTTGGGTTTTCAGAGTGTCCATTTTAGGAACAGAATGTGCTTTCTGAATAGCACAATTCTGAATTTAAATTTATACCCCAGTGAAGTGGGTTGGAAACATCAGCAGGTGTTTTGCAGAACAGCAAAAGACTAAGTAGGGACCATGGCAGGCAAGAGCACGGGGATAAGAAGTGCCAAGAAATATTTCTTTCTGTACCCTTCAAATTTGTGTAAGCTGTTAGTAGTCTAATTTGTACAGTACATGTGCAAAAGGATARAGTTCTGCTGACCTTCCCTTAATTATTTATCCCATAATTTTTCAATGCATAACCTCTGAAGCCTAAACAATGAGATAAGATAGTGTTTTCCTATTGATTTCTTCACTAGAAGTCTGATGGTGTAGTAAGTATCATACTTGTGACATTCAGTGTAAACTTCAGAGCTGCAGTGCTGCTAAGCTAAGAAGAGACTTTGGGGCCTGCAAAGACTGCAGACTAAATATACATCCCTTTCCTTGACAGGCTGAAACAGGGAAGTAGGTACATTTGACTTAACATAAGCATTGGGACTAACCTAAGTGTCTATAACTCTTWAAAAAAAAAACAAAACCGAACAAAAAATCCCCACCCAAAGCAAAAAAAAAACCAACCAAACACATCTCCCTTCCTCCCACCGTCACCTTTCTCGAGGTACAGAGCAGAGAAACATATTCAGAAAAGAGAATTTCTCTTAGAAATGTAGCATGGATTCTTGCTGTGAGAAATGAAGGGTTTTTTTTTCCTTACACAAAAAATAAAGTAGTGTAAACATAGGAGCATTTTTGCTTTTCAAAACCAATCAATAAAAATTGATTTTTGCATACAGCATACATTTGTTTTAATGGCTTAGTCTGTGTGTAGAAGGAGCACATGCTATTGGTAGTAACTATGAAGTAGAAAGACATCTGGGGAACTGTATTTGGTAAAAGTACTTCAGTAGAACTGTTTAAAGATTATACAATTAAATTTTTGTAAATCTCATGGTGTTTTCTGAGGTACTTTAAATTTCCAGTGTAAAAGAGACATTTGAATTACTTGTTTTTAATTGTGTTTACCTAGTGCCCCATGGAAAGAAGTTTGCTTAAGACTTCACAGAGCAAAACAAGAAACTGGAACAGTCCCTCTTTTCAATAAGGATTGGAATAACTGCTGATTTGTCTATAGAGATTTGCAGCTGTAAATGGCTGTCATTATTAAGAAATATGTAACGCATTGTAAGTTGTTTATCTTGATAAAGTTAGAAGTTGACGGTCCAGTATGTGAGATGTGGTGTGAATTTTAAACAAGAGTGTACTAGGAGGACAAGTTGCAGAAGGTTTAGTGGGTGAAGTGTTAGCACTTTTATCTGTTTAGAGATTGTACTTTTGAAGCAAAATAACTGGACATCTAAATACATTGGGAAACACAATTTTGTCTTAAATGTAATATTATTAACCTTAAGCACATTCTATATTTCTAGTAACTTGCAGGTTTGGTTTTGTTTCCCCCCCCCCCCCCTTCAAATTGTGCTTGGAACTATTTAAAATGCATTTTAATGTACTCTTACACAGACAAAAAAACTTAAAAAAAAAAAAACAAAACCAAACCAAAAAAATCCCCAAACTGAAAATCTCTTACTTTTTTGACAGGCTTATGGATCAGAAGAGAGAAAAGTAGAATCTCTTAAAATTTCCAGTAATGCTTGATCCATAGCAGCTAAATACAGTTCACTTTCTCTTTGCTTCTGAAACTTTCAAGCTGTTTCATGACAGCCATCGCAGTCTGTGCTTTATGCACATATACAGTTTGATAAGTGGGAAAATTACAAAACTGGAGAAGATGAATTTTGCCTTGATTGACCTTGGACTCTTAATTGCTGCTTAGTGAAGGAACACTCCTTTGAAGTGCAAAAGCAGTCACTGTATTTGAAGACCTGGACTGCACAAGTGGGAAAACAATCTCTTGGATATTTTTCATTGAAAAAGTTCATCTGTAAATGATAATCAAAGAGCAAGCTATTAAAGAGTTTCTTCTCCTCTTGTTCTTTTAAATACTTTCTATTCTTATTCTGCATTCCTTATGCTGCGCTTTGGCATTTGGGGATGAATGCCATCTCATATGGTGACAATAAGGCCAATTCAGTGCCCTTCTGTAGGACATTAGGCTGTATGTCTTGCTACACGTAAGGGATTAATTAAATAGCTGTGAATAGCATATTTGAGTCAGAAAGGTCACTGTCAGCACTTTGTGTGCTTATGCTAACCAGTTATGTTAGGAGAATAAAATGATGCATTAAGCATAATTAAACGTGAATTTGAGATGCTTCAAAGTAGAACCAGTTATTGTCAATTAATTGACTWGGCGTTTTGTGTAAATGGTTCACTTCAGACTTTGTTAATGGCAAAGTATTTTCATATTTTTGACAAAGTATTTATTTTCTTAGCAGCCTGATTCAGAGTCTTCTTGTCAGGTGGCCATCCTTTGGTTGTATAATTGTATTTATAACTACTTTATATCTGTCTATATTATCARCCTGTTTCTACTCTAAAAAGAAAATACATATTTGGAAAAACACTATGTCTAAAATCCCTTTTGGAAGAAGGTCTTACCTCAGTTGCTACCATTCTGTAATGTAAAGATGAGCATAAGACAGAGGCAAAGAAAAGAGAGAGATGGGTAAAAACTATTTCTACGAACTGATGAGAAAGTTGACCCCTGCATGTATGTCTGTGTCTTGGCCATCTTGATCACGCTGTGATGTTCTCTTCCTTCTTGTACAGTGCTCAAGGCAAGGGGAGCTGAGTTGAGGCACAAGYGAAACCCTGTACGATTTGTTTCCCTGCCTTGGTCTGAGTTTATTGCAAATGCCAATAAATCTCTCCTGCCTGCTCTACCCCACTGCTGCAACCTCTTCTGGGGCACGTTACCTGCGTACTAGCCTTAGGTCAAGAGGTTAAATAACAAAGGGTCTCCACCAAGAAAGGAAAGACCATCATCTTCATGGTCCCATGTGCCACCAGGCTTCTTCTATATGTGTCCTTTCATGTGCCCCGTGATGCCTGTGTGAAGCTGCGGTCACCAGCGTACGTTCTTCTCTACATCTTTATTGGCAGATGGGCTGCAAATTGCAACCCCTCTTGGACACCGGCTCTGTGTCACAAGCTGGATGCTTTCTTTTTGATTATTACTGATACAAATTGAGTACCACTGTTCTGGGTGCTGTAAGAATGGATAATAAATGGCAGTCTTTGTCAGAAAGAGTTGTCAGTGCAGATTGTTTTGTGGGTAAGTTGATGAGGCAATAGACTGTTGATGCACAAATTGTTCAGACACATGGGGAATATTTAAGTACTACTGTCATGATGTTTTCTGTGCTCAGTTTACTGGTGTTATTATGTCAYGCTGGTGAGTTCATCACCAGGCCCTCTTGTATTGCTCTGCGTTTATAGTAACTCACGCAATTTAGTTTGTGTGCTTTTCTTTGAAATTATTTCATATTTATAGTGTATTCTTTGGTTTTGTTTTTCAAAAAACCAAACAAACAAAAAACAAAACAAAACAAAAAAAACCATGAAGAGAGCAGAAATCCTGACTCTTGTTTGGGAAGGTTGTTTGCCTCAGTTTTTAATATGTGCAGATGAAGATATTTATTACGTGTATTCAGCTGGCTTTTTCTCACGACGACAGGTTATCACTTCAGTACTGTAGGGTAAGACTTTAATTGCATTCATTATATTTGGCGGAGGATTGGCTAGGATAGCCTCTGAGGATTAAAACTGTTTATCTGGGTATGAAGAATCATTTGGTAATCTGCCAAAGCACTCTTGTTGTAAGGGGAGGTTTTCCTGTCACACTGAGGATAGATAAAGAGGCTTTCTGTGCAGCTACCTTTGGTGCATGAAGTCATTAGCGTAGGACACTTGTATCTCAAAACACTTGGGTTACCTGGTCTGCATCAGATACTTGTGCTGACGTATTAAACATTTGTATTTTAATCTTTGATGTCATGTCAATATTCTTTCTTATCATATTACAAATACATCATCAGAGGTTGTTTTGGAATTTCTTTTCATGGTTTTCCTCTTCAGTTGATAAATGAGTCTCTTGACAAGAACAGCTCATTCAATGCCTAGTAACTGGTAGCTCTTATTTGTTGTAAAACAGGAGCCACATACATAGGGCTGTTCTTCATCTTCTGGAACTTCATGGGTTACCCAAAAGTATAATTTCAATCAAAATAAATCCGTAATACACGCAGAAAGTGCCACAAAAGATGCACTCATCTTTTTTGTGCAAGGGAAAGCAAAGAATTAAAAACCATCTACTGAAGCAAGGAAAAAATAAATATAATAACTAATTTATGTGTATAATTAAATAATAACTAAATTAATAATTAAGACAATGGTTATTATTTAATAGTTCATTTTGGTTTTGTGTCTGTTTTGTTCTCAGTACAAGAGCAGAAAATATGTGCTCTATTCTCATGCAGTGGGAGATTATTTTGATAGATTTAGAACTTCAAATGCCTTTTTAGCAGAGGAAGACAGTATTTGATATTAAACAGTGATGAACTTCACTTAATGAATCTGAACTTGTTTTACTGAATACTGCTGATAGAAAAGTAAGTTAAACTTTTGTATGTAGAAACTTGCTCTTATAAGAAGGTTCTGCAACAGTGCAAAGTCAAGCTCTTGCATTGTCAGCAGAAGGCTTACTGGAAAATATTATTTCGTTTATGAGTTTATGCTGCGTCTTTGATGCACCATGTAAAATTAACTTTTATCTCTAGACAAGATCTAAAATGTTTCCAACAGTTCACTTAAAAGGGTGGAGAAAAAGAACAGTGTGTTAACTAAGAAGATGACATATTGCCTGAGGCAGTCTGCTTTTCTCTTGGCTCTAGGAGGAATTTGCTGTCTCCTAAAGGTCTAATTCTTTATAAGTGTTTTGTTTTTTTTTTTTTTTTTTTTTCTTTTTAAACAATATGTAGCTGTGGTCTTCTCAGATATTTTATGAGTGCCAGTTGCCAAAACAAAACAAAAAAAGAATAAAAATAACCCATATTTCTGGATAAGGTGAATCATCTGCTAGCCTGCCTCATCTTCGGTTTAAGTACAGTGTTTGATCCCCGGAGCTCTGGGGAGCGTTCTGATCCTCAAACAACTGGAATCCATAAGAGAAAATTGATCTGGTTTTAAAACATGGGAGGCGATGTGTCTCACAAGTGCTTTTCATTGAGAAAATGATAATCGAATAAAGTTTCAGTAGCACTCGAGTGGCTAAGGTATCATGTGTCCGACAGAAAGAATCGTAACAGCTGTCTGCCCCAAACAAAGGGATCCTTCTCCGAGTTTGTTTAGGGCCACGTTATACCACAGGTCTCAGCTTTACAAGTGTATTTATGGACAATGAAATGTAGTCTCCTTCATGACACTTTAAAAATAGGGAACGGCAAAAAATCCTAATCTGTTAGCAAAGAAGTTTTTCACWGAAAAAGTGAACAAGTTTTGAATACAGTGTGACTTCATGTGCAGTATGCCTCTCTATTTAAAAGGCAGTCCTAAGGACTTTAATTTCAGAGCATGCAGCTAATCAGAACCCTCATGCTATTTGAAAATCACCATGGGAATGTCTACAAATAATAACCATTTCTGTGCAAATTAAAATATAAATGAACTTGTACATAAACACGGTCATCAACTTTAATGTTGAAAATGCTACTGAGCTTTAATGTGTTTTTCTGTCCACTTAGACAGATATTCTGCCCTGATTCATTCTCAGGCATAATACTGGACCTCAGCATCTTGTTTTGTCCTCATGATCCAAARCCTACAAACTGATCCAAAGCCCACAAAAGTCTTACCAAGTTGTGAAATTTGGATCTTATTTTACTGGTTTTTAATAAGGATTATTGGGAGTGAAATTCACTTCCTTGCATGCCACAGAAAAACACTTTAATTAGGAATTCTGTGTTGTTTTTCTCAGCTTTGTCTTCCATGGCACATTCCCATGAGGTGAGCCTAAGGTTGGAGTGTGGGAATAGGTCCATGTGCCACAACCTGATGCCTCCAAAGGTTCCGTAGGTGGAATGGATGTATGAGGCAGGCCAGCAAAGCTGGGCTTATTTATGATCACAAATTCTACACATCACTCGTGTACAGAAAAAATAAAATCATTTAGTGATGATGTGATATGAGCTGGAAAAGAGTAGGARGATGGGGCTGTATAAGGGAAAAAGGGAATCAGAATAGGAGTATCTGTCACTTGTCTTCCCTGTGCTTCTGTAGCCCTTAAATCTGACACTTGAAAGGTCTCTCTCCTTTCTCAGGTGATGCAATGAGCCACCTCTACATCTCTGCTACGCTCTTCTACTTGTAGCCCGCTGTGGCTGCTTTGGCACTCCTGAGGCTGTATGTTTGTCTAATGGGTTTGTGTAGTTTTATTTTAAAATACGGTATTATTATTTTTATAATCATTATAGAAGCCAAAATGTTACAGACTTCCACAGATTTCTTTAAAATTGGGAATAGATTATTTTTTTTTTGCCCCCTCCAATTCCAAATCACAGAAATGCCAGCTTCTGGTGTTATGAAAGCCCAAGTGCACCCAGCACTTCATAATTCCTGTGCAAAATATGCAAGGTTACACTTGCAGCCAAGTTCTTGTACTCGGGCACAGTCTTAGTGTCATGAGTTAGATTTTCAGGAAGGTGGTAGCAGAAACGTTGGCATACCTTAACTCACTATTCAGCACCAAATGATGAAAAATATTACTGGCCTTGGGAAACGCCTTCCTCTTCCAATGATGCTGTTCATCATGGTTTAAGGTATTCTCGCTGTGTGAAAGGTTTCCCATTCAGTCCATTGCAAAACAGTAATAAGAATGCATGAAATCAGTGAAAGTAATTGCTTCTATCACCTCATTAAGATTTTGTATTAATTTGACTAGCTATAAGTGCTTGTTTATCACAAGGACATTGTATTTAACTTTGAAACATACTCCGCAGATGTTTAACCATGCATTCTTTTTGAGGGAAAAGGGACTACTGCCATTTTTTTAACCACTTTTTTGAAGGAGACCGTTTTCATTGAAAGTTTTGTTGATMTGACTATTTGTGCTTTGTGGCGTACAAAACTAAAATGTTTTGGTGTATGCCTTTTTTTAGGAATGATCTGTTGCGTGAGATGATTAAACCAACGGGCCAASCTGTGAACCTCGACTCGGCGGTTAAGTGTGGTCTATGTTCAGCTTGTGTATATATATAGACCTAGGACATTTTTCAAGTAACTGTGGAGCCCTTACTTGCTTACGTTACCTATAGCTTAGGATCTCAGAGGGAGCTCTGTTTGTTGTATCTCTCTGAACCAAAAGGCCATTAACTGGAAGGGTCAAAGGGTTAATGGAAGAAATAGTCTCTGCTTGCCATTGTCTTGCGATGTTCTGCGAGAACCAGGGAAAGATAACACTTGCTCCCCTGTTTCTGTAGGTGGTTTCTAAAAAGGTGACCTCAGTGTTCTGTGACTAAATAAAAGATTAAATGCAAATACAGAGACCAACAGAAATGAATTTGCTCAAACTGCTAGCGGAGAGCCACGCTCCATTAAATGACCACTTCGGTAGCATCAGGTCAAGTTCCTCTTAGATGAGTAAAGGTCATAGAGATTGTATTGCTTAATTGCCTAACTTTCTCTTTGTATGTGCTGTTGTTATCCTTTCATGTACTCCAGGAGAAGAGCACGTACTCTCTCTGGGACTTGGGTATATGGAAGATAGAACATGGAGACAGATAAACGGAAAACTTCAGCTTAGTATTGTATCGGTGATATACTGACCAGATAAATAATTTTCCAGACTGTTTAAAAATGCTTGAAAAGTACTTGAAAGCATTAAAACCAGAATGTGTAGCTTTCTCCAGGGTACACACATGGTTCTTTAAATAGACAGGAATATGTGTATCTTGCCTCTATGAAGGATTTCTGGTTTTTCTGAAATTACATGAAGTTGTTTTCTGTGTTATAAATTCTTTTATTAATTATTAATGCTTCTTATAACCTCAGTTTTAATGCTTGGTTAGTCTTTTGGAAAAGTAGAAACAAATATAAATCACAGAGGTAGTCCATCATATCCTGTATAAAAAGGTCACTCGCTGATAGAGCGGAACGTAAGTAAGTAAGGTGACATTRTATCAGAAAATTGGGGAGGATGCTACGCAAGAAAGATTAGATTCAGTCTTTGACATCCGTGTTGCATTTGGTATCAATTCTGGATACCCATGTAACAGTTGTGAGGGAGAATGACAGAGGTGTCAAAAGCCAAAAAGAATAAGGGGAAAGTCCAGACTGAATGTATAAAGAGATGATATGCTGATGGTTTGGGGTTTTTTTTCCTTCTTTAGTTTTAGGCTTGTAAATCAATTTGGGCTTGTGACAGCTGATGTGAACTGAGTTATTAGCCACATGAGATAGATTCAGTGTAGATGTGAGAAATTGAAGTGATGCATGAAGTTTTAAGTTTCCTGGTCCAAAGGATACCAAGTAGCACTTTTTAATGGAATTTTTAATACTGTGCTAAACTTCAAGGTATTCTTGATAGCCTCAGCTCAGCTTGAGAACTGCATTTCTTATATTCATCTATGTATTACTGTAAATCTGCCTTATAACTGTATTTGGAGTAAGTTAACTAATTTTGACTTCGGATTAGAATGTATATGCAAAAGTGGATGATAATGCATTGATTAAAACTACACATATGCAATTACGTATGTGTAGAGAGTGTTTATCTAAAGCATATTACCAAAAGGCATCTTGTGTCCTTTTTTTTTTTTTTTTTTGAGCCTAAACTTGTTCAGAGTCATCATGGATGTTACGGATGTTGTTGTTCACAAAGCTATATTCTAAGTTGAATGAAGTACACGTATCCTTTTGATACTTCTGGGTAAAAATATTTTATGTGCATCAATATGTAAGGGGTCATAGGGCACAATGAGGCCGATGGATACATAACAAACTGAATACCAGCATTACGCCCAAGGCATTATGTATTCTGGCCAACTGTGTAGCTGTGTTGTTCATCCCCAGGCAATGTGATTTTGAAGTTAGCTTGAGGTTGTTGACAGCATCAATTACTGCTGTCACTTGATTTCACTAATTCTGACAAGAGAACCAGGTTTGGATAACACAAAGGAAAGAAGAATTGCTCTCATCTTGAACGTTATCACAGATGGCTCTATCCTTTTCCCCGTTGGCTTCAGTTATTTTGGGTCATACAGTAATTCAGTTTTCTATTTATTTTTTTCCTCTCCATTACAGTAAGATGCATTAGTGAACCGGGCCACCCTCTTGTTTGTAAAAGCCCCGCTGTGGAAAATATTTGGCAAAATTCTGCTATTGTCTTTGTCACCTGTCAGTTTTTCTTTCAGTTTCTTTTCAAATTACACTATTCCTTTTCCAATGCATCACTTTCCATTTATGAAACACTCCAGTTCTTAAAATTGCAAGTGCCTTGACTATTTTATTCCTGCACAATGAATATGGTGATTAAAGGGACATGCCACACATGTTAAACTTACGCTAAGCACAGAAGACACTTTGGGGAAAAGCATTATACCGTTCCCAATTGCAATTAAGAGAGAGGACTAAATTTGTAAAATTTAAACAGTTGTTGAAAACTCTGTATTCAGTTTGACCCTCATCATATGGTTTCTTTCTTCATTGCACTAAACTTTCTGATGAGACTTGTTAAACAGTTGTGTATTTTTTAAAAGTTGCTGCAAATTCTTACAACAGCTTTCTCTTCTGTTTGCTGCTGCTGTTGTTTTGTTGTTTTATTTATAATTGAATGCTAGTCTTTTTCAGTATTTTGATTCGTAGTGCTTCTTTTGACAGGACATTACATACAGCTTGTGAATAAAAACATGTAACTTCTAATAACTGTTTAGTTTAATTGTTCAAGGGAAAATGGACTTGAGGTTTTTCTGTCATATTCACATCCATGAGTTATTTCCTGCTATGAATGTTCAATACAAATTGCATAAACTTAACTAACAAAATCGTTTTCTGTCTTTTCAGGTGAATAAATACTGTTCATTAAGATAAACAATTAACTCACTGTTATTCATTGCAAGGGAAGAAAAATTAATTTCATGTCGCTACACTGGTGATTTCACAAATAAAATTCACGCCAAGACATTCTTGAATCTCTGAAAGATTTTAAACATTTCCTCCATTCCCCTGTAAAAGATTCTTTTTCACTTATTTTGGCTTCTGTGATCTTAAGCCAGCAGACTTTGTGTTTTTTTAAGGTTGGAGGTTAATTGGACAAAGCATTTCTTCATTCATCTTTCAAAGTCTTCTATCTGATTTTTCACGTGTTGGAATGTCAGATCTCTAAAAAGACTTCATTCAGGGAGCCCAAGTTTTTTTGCCCTACTTCAGAGGTTGGTGGCATAAATGATTTCTAGGTCTGTCTCTGAAAACTGCGCAGCTAATTCTACCTATTTCAATTATACTGGCCACGAGCCTCCAATAACTTGCCTTCTCTTTCATAGAGAGCGGGTGACCTTTCTGACTGATGCATAAATGAAGGAACAACACAGAAGAAGTCTGTCAAAAGTATTTGTGTGTGGCCGCCAAAGACGACCTTTCTTGGGCAAATGAGAGAGAGAAGTGGGGATTGTAAAGGCCGGCGCTGAGGCGGCTGCTGGGAATTTCTGCCGGCGAGGTAGATCAGAGCGTTGTGCTTTTGTAGCCCCATAAAGACTTACTGGGGGAATAGTGGCTCCTGGAGGGTTAGCCGTAGCCTACAACGTGCACTTGAATGTTGATACCTGTTAGCAGCCTTGGAAGAGGGGCAAAGGATGTGGCAGAGCAGCCGGTTAGCTTTTGGCAGCAAGAAGTGGAAGAATATAGTATCCCTTAAAATGCCATTGAGTGGATTGCAAGATTAGGCAGGGGTGGAGTAATTTACCTTTTTTTTTTTTTTTTTTTTTTTCTTCAATGCACTGCTCTTTAAATGCTAAAATGGAATTTTTAAGACCTCAGGAAATTCTGAATTAATCTTTAATACGTTATGTATTTTTCAAAGTTTATCTTATGAATAAACCCATTCACACAAAGTTGTCATTTGTTTTTGGAGGAGAATCTTATATTTTGGAAATAATTTTTTATTACCTGTACTATTTTTAGTCTCTCTCGCAGGCTAAATCACAAATATTTTGTAGATGCTGTATTTTGTAGTTGTGAAAGCATCTGACGGGATAAMTACTAATAGTGATGCACTTCTCTAATCTGTGTTTTCTGACATGGATCTTTTATCTTGTCTCTGAAATGGATTTTTTTCATATTATCTGGTATGCTTTTTTGCCGTRCATCTTTGGCACCCAATAACCCATAGCAATTTTCGTTTAAGACAAAACAGTGACTCCAGCAGAAAATAAGTGGAGCCTTCTCCTGTGTAAGTTGTAATTGAGGTTA
Organism: Oceanodroma leucorhoa; assembly: GCA_030449065.1. Taxonomy (NCBI): domain Eukaryota; kingdom Metazoa; phylum Chordata; class Aves; order Procellariiformes; genus Oceanodroma; species Oceanodroma leucorhoa. The sequence goes on along the minus strand of JASVER010000045.1, from coordinate 95,844 downwards.
TGGCATGGCATATTGCCTTTGGCAGAGTTCTATTACTGAGAAACTGAAACCATGATTTTGAGGCTGCTGCAGTGTAAGCAAAATGAATTAATTATTAGAGACCTAGGAAGAATTAGAGGAAAAGAGAACGGCTTCTTGAGTGAAATACGATGTATTGACTTTCTGAAAGAGAGGAGCAGAGCAAACAACTTAGTAATGAATAATCCACTTTCAAATAACTAATGACCTCTTTGCAGATCTGCAAGAGTTTTTCTGCTGGTTGGGTTGGCTCTCCAAAGTCYATCAAATGTTTCTTAGGAAGTTTATTTTTGTTATATATATAATAAAATATAAATATATATATAAATAAAATATATATCCACTTTCTTTGGATTTAACTGTGACTCTGATGGGGGGCTTGTCAGATATCAAGCCATTAATATTACTGTCTGTAAATTGGTTTTAAATAGATTTTTAAATTAATTGCCAAGAGCTTTCACCTCAAGAAAAGAAAACAAGTGGAAAAGAAAGAAACAAAACTTGGGTTTTTCTGATAAATTAGAGGAAAATACTGGCCTGATTAAGAAAACATTCTAAGGTTATTATTTAAAGGACATGGAATATGCTATTGAAGTAAATCTTCACAGGTATGTGCCTCTTAATCATTTGCTGGATCAAGTCTTTCTTTCACGGGGGAACACGTAATTTTGAGTTTTTTCTTACTACCTGATTTGAAAGAATGTTTGTTTACAATCTTGGATGGTCTCTGCRTGAGTTTACGTCCATATAGAAAAGTAACCGATCTTCTGGTTTTTTTTCCTACATCTGCTGATGTAACTTTAACCTATGAGCTCTCTTCTAGAGATGGCAAGGAGAAGGGTGGATAACAGGGACTATTTGACATGTATAATATGTAGCAAACATGGCCTTTTCTCATTTTTGCCTGTCTCGCACTTTGTGACTTTGTTGTTTACCTTTTCTTTGTTTCTACAGTTTTATTTTTACAATTTCTCACTGGGTTCCGTTATTTTGACCAGACAYCAGTGAAGCCATTATTCGTTGTTTTCTGAGGGTCGAGGAATGCTGTGAGTGTCCCTACACTCGCAAAAAGTGTTGGTTTTTTTATCTTCTTTGAGTATCCTCACGTCTCATCCATCTCATGGATCCAGAATGTTCAGTTTTGGTAGCAGGAAGGTGCTGTGCGAGTATCMCAGGTGGATCTGATCAGTTCAGCTTCTCTTTACTCTGATAAAGGAGGGTGAATCCGCTATTGTACAACGTTATTCAGCAGTCCACAGTAATGCTTATAGTTAAGCCCACTGCCTCTGCACTTAGTGTTTTCATAATGTGAGAAAGATCTTGCAAGCATACAATTAGGTCACAGATTTGCATGGTGCTTTTAAGAGTTTGCAGTAGTACCCTTATCTCCTTGTTTTGGTTGTTAAAGTAATTTTTAAATAAAAGAGGGATGTATATCTACATCTCTTATTTCTACACAGCTGTAGTTTTCACCTTCTAAGAAAATCTAAATTTGTCAGAAAATAGGAAAGGGTAAATGTTATGTTTTAGAATCCTTGATATGTCAAAGAAAACTGGTGGTATGAAATCTAAGTAACTCTGTTAGTAAAATAGTTAAGATCCATGTTAGAGCAGCTAAGAAAAGAGGAAAACTTTTGGAAAAGAGGAAAGCTTTTGAAGACTCTTGTCCTGAAGTCAAGGCTTAAAAAAACCCCAACACACAACTTCTGTATGAAGTCAGAATATGAATTTTGTTGAAAGTCAGTTGGACTTGTGCATTTGAAAAAGATACCTTTAAAATTGTATGGGGTGTATAATGAAATAGTGTAGATGTTAGAAATGCATATATTAATATGTTTAAGTTGGGTTCAGCTTGAAATTGTTAGAATGATGGAAGAAGTAGGGGAAAAATGATCTCTCAAGTTCTTTCACCTATTGTTTTTTTAATATGCTTATATTTTTATAACAGACTCTAGCTTATCTTACTTTCCGTGGTGCTAACATGAATTGAAAGTTACGGCACAGCTCAAGGATGAGATGGATTGAAGGGCTTTTTATTACTGACTGTTCCCAGGCAAAATGTTTTAAGCAAACTGGGTAATGGAGGTAAATTACATTATATGGGGTGCTGGCCTTAAAGTGATCTTTCTGTTATGCCTTCTGATAAAACAAAATTGCATTTGCGTTGTGTAAAATGATAAAACAAATGAGTAATTGCAGTGTGTAAAAAAGGAAAAAAAAAGTGTGTTTTGACTGCTTAAATAAATAAAACAGAAAATCCATGAAGTTGAATAGGTTTTTACTTTAAGATATTTGATAGGGGACATCTAGTCTACTGGAAGGCTACTAAAAGAAACCAACTTTTAATTTTGAAGGAGCCTGAAAAACTGACAGATACAAGCTAACAGCTCATCAGAAGTCTGTAGTCTTTTGTATCACAGTGCCTGCGTCACAGTTTTGGAAGCAGAGTTTCAAGGTTGAAGTCCCCCACAACCATCTACAAATTTTACCAGTTTTGAAAAAAGAAAATGATGCTGACTGTACTGGATCAGACTKAAGATGTGTTTAGCCCAGTGTCATGTCAGGGGCCAACGAGAATGTTCCCAAGTCTCAGAATATTCTCCCATCTTCCAAGTATTTGTAACAGAGACTTCCTCAGCCAACGGTAGTGTTATTTTTTTTTTTTTTTTAATAACTCTTACAATATTTTTAGTTTCCTGAATGTCTGCTGCTTCTTTTGAACTCACAAAATGCTTCATATTTGCAGCATTCTGACACTTTTTTTTACTGTTTTATTGCATGTTTAATGAAGAAGTGTGTCCCCTTGTTTTTCTTCTGTTTGGTGGTGTTTTGTTTTTTTCCCAACCTCCCTGCTGCCTGTTACATTTGACTCCAGTTCTTGCATGTGAAGAGGTGGTGAACAGCTGCTACTTAATCACCTTCTCCAGGCCACTCAAGTTACTRTGATCCTTCATCACAATTTTTAAAAGTAATAATTATTCGAGTTGATATTTTAAAATAATTTATGTTAAGTAATGAGAGTGGGGGGGTTTTGTATACTTAATGATTTCTGCTTTTTGGTTAGGGCTACGTGCTGAGTTCCTGGAGCCCTTAGTGGGGTTTGAAGGAAAACCTACGGGAGTTCTCTGTTAYGAGAAGAGGGTGGTGTCCATGCATTCATATAAACACAGGTAATTGCTAGATTGCCGAAGGGGTGTGTAGAGCTGCATTTTCTTTGTTTTGATTTGTCTCTTTTTACAACTCCAAGGTAATACCTTTGATCTGCTCTTGTGGTTTACGTTGCACCCAGGAAGCAGCCAGCGCTCTGTTCTCCAGGGTGAGCTTTACCTGTGCAGCTCTTGGGAGAGAGAGGTCCATCATCTACATAGCAGGCACCCTTTTTTCTAAATGCAGTGCTGCTGCTTATGTGGTCAGATAACTCATTTTTTCAAAGGGCAGTACACTATAGTTTATTTCCATCTATTTTACATCATGCATGTTTTGCTTTACACCTGCCTTAATGTAATTTGCTTTACATTTGCCTTAATATGTTGGCTGTAAGAGAGGCAGGTATCCCTCTTAATGTTATTACGGCATATCTCCTGGGGTAGTAAACCCTAATACTTACAGTTACATGCTCTGTGGGATGGGGTAGTTCTGAGGACTGGTAGAGACATGCTGAAACCTCCATTACTGGATAAGCTGTCCTTTCTAGCTGGCATTGAATAACTTGCACAAGAACCTGCCTTAATAAATTGCACATTAGTCAGTAATCATAGCAGAGAGGTCAGAGCCACGTGAGTGCCTCTTTATGACCTGTGTGCTTCATCCGTGTCCTGCCTGRCGTGTTTAGACAGTGTTGATACAAACTTCACAACCTTCTCAGAATCCCTCTCTGAAGAGTAAACTTCACTCAGCTGTAGGTGACTCCTGGCTGGTTTTAGGAAGAAAAGAAACTGGCAACAAGATAGGATAAAMCAGTGGTTTTCATAAAACCTTCATAACAGATGATGATGGTTTATTTGAGAAGGATGGCAGGCAAAACAGGAAAGGGGAAAAAAAAACCCACCAAGAAAAGAGAATGCTGGTCTACAGTTCATGAAACAGACCTCAGAAGTTCTCATGGTCATCTTCCTCATCGTGTGATACTTCACTTTTCATAACAGATTGCCCCTGACAAGGATGTGGTGTGTTATTTCATAGATAAACTTTTTTCAAAATTTCCAGTAAATATTTTTTAAGATTTTTTTTTTTTAAACGTGAATGTGATTGATGAGGTGACGTGGCCCCAGTTCACCAAAGCACTTAAGCATGGACTGAAGAGCCCTGGTGAAAAAGTGGCTGATACAGAAAGTTCTCTAGTGGTCCGATTTAAAAATCCATTTCCCCTTTTGCTGGTATCCTGTTTTCCTGCAAACTGCACTAATGTTCCCTTGCCTTCAATATAATATTGTAGCGTTAGAAGAACTGGTGTTTGGGCTGGCTTTGCGGGATACAATTTGGAAGAATTTAGTGCCACTAAGCTGCAAGCAATGTGCCCTTTCCTTCTCAATTTGCTTGTGCTTAGCAGTTTGAAAATTGGTCATTGGGCCCTGAGGATATATATATTTACTCTGTTAATTTTGGGACACCCACGTTGTTAGAGCACAGTTGGTCTTTACCACCTAGGTAGAACGTGCTGTATTCAGTAAGGCTTTTGAGCTCTCTCTTGCTTGGATTTTAGGATGTCATGCCTTGTTGATCAGATTGAGAGGATCTTCATTTGCCTTTCACAGTGAATTTATGGCCCTCGGCCAAATTAAGTTCACATTCTCTCCTGATGCAATATGTGCATGGACGTGGAAGCACAGATAGGAGTTCTGGCTTTCCTATAATGGGATAATGGAAAGTCTGTAGGGAATGGGACAATAATTTCCCCATTATGAATGGGCCTAGGAAATGAGTTTTCAGTTTCACTAATGTAAATCTTCTCTATGCCCACTCAATTTACTATCCGCTATGCCTCTGGGTCTGCACTAAGAAGTGCTTCTGCACTTGTCTAGACTGATTAAGATTCATATAAATAGATGCTTTCTATATGAAATGTATTTTGGCACTGTATTGACATTGGAATATATTACTCTCTTAGCCTTTAACAGTTGAACAAATTTAAATAAAATGATGGTTCATTTTTACAAGGTGATAAAATGAGCATAATTGGGTTAATATCTTAATCTGGCAGCCTGGAATTAGATTACACATACCTGTATGCACAAAATTTGATTAGAGAAAATCAGATTTCCCATTCTACTCGCTCCTTTTGTGACCTTTGGATAGTCCATCTCGTTGCCTAGAGGAGCCAGTTCAGACCAGCCAGTCCAAATCTGGTGGTGTCACTCATTCCTCCCCTCATTTGCTTTTTGTCCGTACTGTTTTCTTACTCTGAGAGAACATTTGTTTTTCCTTAATATTGCTAAACAAATTTCCTGTAGAAATGGCAGTAACATGAAGAGGGTTTTAGTACTACTTTGGCAGGTGGCTCTCACAATTATTTCCTGACAGAAAAAAATAAAATTGAGATGAGTTTTGGGATAATAGCTGTTGTTAGTTTGGCTTCCTACCATTTGCTGTGTGAACTTACTTTGCTTATCAGTCTTTCTTTTTTTTGTCCTTTTTTTTTTTTTAAGTTTATTCTATTCTTTTCTTTTCTTTTCTTTTCTTTTTTTTTTAAACAGTTTTCTGTTGCAAATAACACCACAGTGGGGTTAGTTGCAAAAGCCTGCCCAGTCACTGTGAGGGCAGTGACTTCTGTCCCCAAGGCTTCAGGAACAGAACAAAAACTGTCAGAACCTACTCCTGGACATACTAAAACTATTAGCACTGCTTCCTTGTGTGACCAGAAGCTGCAGTAACATCACTCTCTGCTTTGTATAAAATAAGKCCAGTGACAGAAGATAACAAATGAGATAACAAAGCACAGCTTGTTGAGTTTCTTGCATGGACTCATAAGCAATGGTCATTGTTAAAGTATTTTATATCCCTAATCATTGCTGATCTGCATATTACTATTTTTTTTTATCTGAGGTGGGATATGATTTAGAGAAGATACTTTGATGCTGAGTGTGCAGGTTCCACAATAGATATTAGGTAGTTGGTTGACAAAAAAAAAGATGTGTAACCTGACTTGCTGTGTTGCATCAGAGCCTCATCCCTGCTCTCTAGAAACTCTTACTGAAGGTAGCGATTGGGACAAGTCCAAGAGCAAATGTTTTTAGTGCATCCCTTGACCTCAGTTTGCTGCTGCTAGATCAAACAGTGTGAGGCAGTGAGTGGCCAGCTGAGAACAGCAGTTTGGTCCCCCCTTGTTAGTCACGGAGCTGGGTTCTCCTCTGCTCTTTCAGTCAACATGAAGTCGGACTACTCTAATAAGACGTACCTGAGTTACATTTCAGTCTGAGGGGACAGTCATTACAAGAGCAATTTATTGTCCTGTAGCTTCATCACAGTGAATGTGAATCGTATGCAATCTGATAGAGAAGTGAGATATGTGCTTTCAAAAGAATAAAATCTTATGAAAGAAAGTATGCATAAAGAGGCATTTTAAAAGACTTCCAGACCACCTCCACAAAAATCCAAGAGTCTGGTTCCTCCCAGGGGAAAGGGTTTTTGCTCCATCGATTATATTTTCTGTTTGTTACAGAGCACTGCCTACGCTGCGTCCACCTAGATCTTATCACGCACGCACTCACACACTTTACTATCCACTTCCTTGTTATTCTAATAGCTTGTTCTGGTTTTGGCAGATTTGGTGTCGCTGTTGAACTGCGCTGCGTTTTTGTTGATGTGYCTCCACCGCATACTGCTTTGTAGCCACTCCTTTTCTCTCTTAAAATATTAAAATACTGCCCTGCGACCGCCAGGTTACATTTGTCACATGTGCTCATGATAAGGCATAGTAAATGAATCCTAATTAATTTATTGCCCCTTTAGGTTGAAACACTTACATATGATTAATTTAAATGTTGACAGCAGTTTAAAAGCTTAAATACCAATTGCTGTTCCAGGAAAAAAGTTATTTTAAATTAATCACTTAAAATTCAAATCTAATGTAGTCAAGTTTAGCAATTCAGATAGAGCATCAAATTAATAGATCTGGAAGCCTCTAATGTTCGAATGAACAAATTAAGGCATCAATGCTCATTATTTAGGCTTTTAAGGATAAAATAATATCAAAGCTGAAGGTTGGCGRAAGTTATTTTTTCTAGGACATGTTCATCAGCCCTTTGTTTTACGGTCAGGAGGTGCAGTAGCCCTTCCCCTACATTATGAATTATGCTGTATTTTCAGTCATGTGTGCTTGGATGTGTCGCAGTGGCATGTATCATTCAGATGCAACGTGAAGTTAATCCCTGTGCCCTGGCGTGCACCCAAGGAAGTTTATATGAAAACTTCAGCTTATGTTCTAGTATGGGTGAACTGTTTCCTCCTGTTCCAGGTCTTTTTCTGCCTGTAGGTCTGTTAGTAGCAATTTTATTCAGTAGAATCAATCAGTGACAGCAAAATGCTGTGGCATTGTTCACTTCTGGTGTTATTTTTGAATTTACTTTTTCTTACTGTCTGTTGCTGTGCAAACTCTGGGCGTGCGTATCTTCTGACATAAAATAGGTTTCCAATCACTGTTTCATCCTTGAAAGTTTAGTCCAATTTTTAGTAAATAATTTTATTGTGGTTTTTAACAGATAGTATATATTACTGGTATTTATATTAGTATTACGTCCGTCATTGTAAAACCTATGAGGGAATGCAGATGAAATAAATCTCAGAATTTCAGGCATCTCTAAATTCCTTATCCTGTACAGGTTTGTATAGCTGATATAGTGCCTTTCTATGTAAACATATATTGAATCTCGGATGCTCCCCTTTTTAAAAATGTTTGCTATCATGGACTGTTGACCAATGTATGATTGCAGCTAAAAAAATGAACCAAATATTAGCTTGTCTAARGCATGGACTGCAAGCGTGTGCAGAAGATACTGTAATGATGAACTAATTGAGTGTTTGCACTTYGGATGCTTCTAGACATGTTTTCTTAAGAGAAAAACTGTCACAGAACTTAAAATGATCCACAYTTAGGCAGTGAAAATAATTTAGGGGCACAGGAGGAACCTTTTATATGGAAAGACTCAAAAGATTGTCTTCCCTGTAGAGGAAGGCATAGAAAATATTGAATAGTTGTTATATACAACACGGAGGTGAGAACTTGGGTTTGTTTGTGGTGCATGAGGAAAAAGGTGGGAGAAGTTTAATGAAACTGAGCAAGCTATGGAAAGCAAAAGCTGATATTAAAAATACGTAATGTTTGATTAGTTACAGCTCTAAAATATTGGGCCAAGCTTTTGAAAGAAGTAAAAGCAAAAGGTGGGAGRGGAGGTGCTGGGATTAGACCTTTGTAGGGTCAATAGTTACACATGGAGGGAAAAGCTTCTCAAGTTACTCGGTGTTCAGTCAAATGAATGAAACTACGTTTCCTCTGGGTACGTGTCCTTTGTCACCTGAATATCCCCAATGAATTAACACCAGCTCCTTTCCTTCTCCTCCCCTGGACTGCGCAGGAGACCCTTACCTCTCCTGGGTCAAGAGGTTTTGTCTCGGGCTAGACGTGATTTGGTTGATCAGCCTGTAAGTGTGATGTGACTGATTGGCTGGGTGCTGCCAAATGGGATGTATAGCTGCAGGCTATGGCCTGTCTTTCCCTCAGCAGATGCATGAATTTAGGTGTTTCTTTAGGTATGTCAGCTGGCTTTCATGATACTCTGGGAATGTAATTGTCTCTCAGACTTTCATGCCCTTTCATTTTACCTTTGATGAAGTTGGCCAAAAGGTTCAAAAGTCACGTTTTGGTGGTGGAAGGAGGGGAAACTGTCATGGCCAGTGCAGTCACATAAGCCTTCTTGCTATGTGAAMCTAGACCTAAATGAGAAAACCTGGGTTTTGGAAGTAATTTAAACGACCCTGCTTCAGGGCAAAAGACAAACTCAGATTAMGTTCAGAATGTGGAGAAAACGTTTATCTTTAAGCATGATGTTATCCCTTAAATGTGTCTATCTGGATTTCTTGTATCTTTCTCGGAAACATCTGGTGTTGGCCACAGTTGGTGAAACGATACTGAAGAAATTGAATCACTGAGATGATCTTGTCTGGCAATTCCTAGACTGCTAAGATATTCATGTACCACTTTGTCCTTAGTTATCCTGATTAATACAGCTTACAAATACTCTTCTTTTTCTAGGTAATTTTGTTGTACGTGTTGATAATTTATTTTCTGTGTGGTCAAGACATTTTTATTCCTTCCAAAAGATGCTAAAAGGTAAATTTCAAACCAAAATGCTCTTGCCTTTGAGAGCAAGAATGGCTTGTGATGGGATGGGAAAGTGCTACCTTCCTTCTTAAACGTGCCTGAAGAACAAATTGGAACAGCAGTCACTGAYGTCTGAATGTAACATATGTTCTGTGTTGATCCAGCTCTCCACCCTTACAAAAAAGGGGGAGGGGGGGGGGCTAAAAAAAGATGCTGACAGGCCAGCATAGTTTTTGTGGTGTGTGATATGTGCCAAATTTGCAATGATCCAACAAAGCCATCTGCTTTCACATTTATCAAAGGTCAGTACTTATGAATTCTAGCAGCACAGCTGAATTGATTCACTGACATGAAGGTAATTATGAGCTTGGGTCAGAGTCAGGATAAAGGTATAGCAGTGAAAAATTCTGTATTTTGATGTCAATCCTTTATACTGTCTAGACCATACTAAACTGAACTGTTGTTAAATCCTTTATTTTCTTCAGGGTATATGGACTTAGGTGTCCACAAAACCACCAAACGTTTGAGAGAAAATCATTGACTTATAAGGAACATCTATATAATATTTGTATTTTTTAACAAAACTCCTAGAAATTAAAACAAAGAAATGGGAAACTGGAAACATTGCTTTGAAAAGGGAAGGATCTGGTAGATGTTTTTTCTGGCAAAAAAACCCCAATAAATCAGCTCTTGATTCAGTTCTTAATTTTGATGCTTCCAAGCATATAGATTGTATAATTACCTTTGTCTGTTAAAATTCATTGATACAATTAATTTTCAGGACCTTTATGAAGCAATATTTTTTCAGTTAAATTTTCATTAGCTCCTCATATAAAAGCAGCGGAATCAGTTTTTGCTCCTCTGGTTTGCACATTTGTTTCTAGTTAGTCTAGAATTTTAAGCACTAGAATCTTTTTATGCACATTTTAAAATGTGAGGTTATGTGGTTTAGAAGCATCACAGCCATATGACAATCTCTTTTTATAAACTGAGCAATCGTAGCTTCAGAGTGAAACATGTTTTAAGACTGAAGGGATGTGCTAACATCCAAATACAATCTACCATCCATGCGTGAGAGGCTGAACCTAGAGGATCAGAAGTCCATTCATTGATAGTATTCCATGATATTATTCTGTTGATACAATTCCCATCTTACAGATAAGGAATGGAAAGCAAGTTTGACCTAGTGGACATAACATAAAGTCAAAAGGCAGCGTATTGGTGACCACTACCTGACTTTTGTCGATTTATTCCATTGCCAAGCAAGCTAGATTATTTTCTTGTATCCTTTCCTCAGAGAATCTCCTGTGCCACCTTTGCCCATGAAAGCTCAGTTAAGTGCTTTGTAGAAGTTATTTTCTCTGTAACACACAGTTTTTCTGGGAGCCTGCAAAGACTAAGGCCCAAAATCCATTAATTCGCTCTTGAGCTTGAACAAGTATGACATGTCTCGCTTCTGCTTCTTTAGGAGGAAGGACGAGAGAGATATGCTGACGCACTAATCTTTGCTGTAATTCTTAAAGCCAGAAAGGAAAGATTATTTTTTTTTCTRTATTTTCCTTCATCATCATCCTTTGAAGACAAAGCTTATATAGTCTTGAAATTCATGAAGAGCCTATTCCTCCATCCCAGCCTGAACTCTCATAAGGAGAACAACCTTTGCTAAGTCAGCAACATCCAAATTCTTCCCTTTCAACAAGAAAATGTTCAGAGGTATGGATTACTTTTCTTCCTTTCTTTTTCTTCTGATTTGCTCTATTAAGACCAAAGCTAAATCTTGTTGCTAAGGCTYGTGTTTCCTCAGCAGACTGAGATGCTTACTGTGGAAACATAACTCATCTTGCAACCTAGTCAAACTCAAGAATATTTTGAAAGACAAACATTTAGCAGGTCATCCATTTTTGTCCTTCACATGGTAGAAGACTACCCATCCCTCTGAGCAAAGTTTTCATTTTTGCACAGGATTTGCCAGCTGACAACACTCATTTGGCATACTTTAATTACTCTTTTAGAAAAAGAGTAAATCCATTTTACAGCTTGGAARACATGTCTGTGTAAAACTCCATCAGTCAGAACTGAGTCGTAGTTTTGCTATTGACTTCAGTGAGGTCAGGATTGCATCCATTGCTTTTTAACACTGTTAAGTGGAAAGACAGAAACTCTTCCTGTCAGTAACCATTAGTTGTGGAAGTGCGCTGGAATTATTTCTAGAACTTTAATGGCCCAATAAATCAAAGTGGTTCAAGTTATGAGGGCAGCCGAAGATAATGTCATAGTGTCTGACAAAGCAGGGCGTCGTGATTCCTTTCACTGTTTTTCAGCATTTATTTCTTCTCTTCGTACAGCTCGCTGTCTACCGCTTTTGGGGGGAGGGAGAGGGGCACAAAGGGGGAAGAAACAAGCCAAACCTACAAACTACACTGCAACGTTAAAATTCTATCATGATTGTTTTTTACAGATTTAAAGGGTAACCATTAAACCATGGCTGAATACCTTGCTGTAAAATATAGCTATTGAGTGGTTTTGCTTCTTAGCTTTTCCCTTTTCTCCATAAAATTTCTGCTTGATTGGCTAGGATTCAGTGAAACCTCTCATTAGGGCACCATGGTTCATTAGAGCTTAAAGAGGCATCACTGAAAATTGAATTGACTGTGCTGTGATTCTCTAGTTGCTGTGATTAGTAATTGTCTGACGTTATGCTGTGTCCTTTGCATGCGTAATTCTTTCTAAACTCCATACGATTTGTTAAAGAGTTAACTTGTTTAATAGTTAAACTCTGAATTGCAGAATCAGCAGAGAAATTCTTTGTACAATGACAAAAAATATAAGCAATGATCTTTCATGCCAAAATATTTTTCAGAAATTACTCTGATAATCTGTACAAAACAGTAATTTTCACACTTGGGATTTCTTCATTATTTTTTGATTTGAGAGATGGGAATCTGACAATTCCTTAGACTTGCTACTGCCATTAGCCAGATTGATAGTCAGAGGAACAAACGCCATCATAAAAAAATCAATCTTTAAAACTTTTCTCCCCATCCCCCAATAAATGGAATAGTAAAACATAATTATGTTTTTTTTAGTCGAGGTTAGAGTCACGTTTGCCAGAGCACCAGTGTGATTCTGTATGTGTAATTCGTTGACAGTAAAACCAAGTCTGCCCTGATTTGAATCGTGAAGTAAAATACATGGCAAGGGATGGGATCTAATTTAAGAAACTAATGACTGAATTGGTGAAAACAGCAACAACAGAAACGTTTTCTCATGTGCAGGCACAGAGAACCCTATTTGCCTCCCTGAGAGGACAGTTGCACCTCTAAACACGGTTTGCTGGTGAAACAGGGAGGGGAGACCATGACATGTGAAATGACAGTACAGATAATAATTGACCTTTGCTCTGGAGTGATGATGATGTGACTATATTTGACCTAGGAACTGGTTCCTTTTTGCCCTCCAGCTAAAAATCTGTCATTTTATGAAGTTAYTGCTCCTTGAAACGGCAGTGTCAGGTTTTTTTAAACAGGCCGAAAAACGTTCTTTGAAGGAACAAGGCCTTCCCTGCCTTGCCCTGGAGGTGCAGAGGACCTCTGCAGAAGAACTTCAGTGAAAGAGAAATATGGGACGGCTCTTCCTAGGAGCGAGGAGGAATCTCTTTGGTCTGTTTGTGTGGGACCCGGCTGAATGTGCCGGTCCAGGGCTTGACTCAGATGCTACCGCAATACGGGTAATGAAGGCAATCATGCCACACAGTGTCCAGCAGGGCTAAGACATCAATAGCTCAATATTACATTTCACACTTCTTTACTAGTCGCTAGACCTTGTCCTGCCCTGTCTGGAAACTCTTTGCTGTAATAACTTAATGGGCGATGACCAGACTTTCCCCCTTGACATTAAAAGAAATATTAATTCATTTATTTTCTTGGTTTTATGCATATAATAGCCTGTTAATTGCCAAGAAATTTAAGGGTAATTCATAGCTGTAGATAAACTGGGGAGTGAGTTTTTGAGACAGATGAACTGGCTCAAGGAGAGCTTGCAAGCCTCTGTTGTGAATATCAGTATTGTTTAAATTTGTTATTATCAAGCCTCAGAAAGAATATTGTAGCATTTTTGTTGGTATCACATAAACTTGGGTTTATCTCAAATATTAGAGAGCAAGAAGCAATGATAATCTCCATTTTAATCTGTGTACTCTGTGAAATGAAACATCATGCAAAATTACTGGTTTTTGTCTCTGAGGAGGTAGAGCACACTGATACAATGACATATATTTAATCAGAAGGAATATATTTAATCAGAAGGAATTATGTGACAAAAAAATGTGACTAAATGACATGGGAACTGCTTAGAGATATCAAGACACAAAATTTACACTTTCTATTCCATTTCTATGAAATGAGCATTTAAAGGTCAGGAAGAAAGGCTAGTATTTGCATTTAAATGGAGATGTTTTAAGTTGAAATGGTGATTGTTGACCTCTGTACTGACTCAAGTGGATTTTTGTTTTGTTTTGAGGACTCAGAATGAGGCATCAAAAAAAAAAAAAAAGTGAAAATACTATAAATCAGTAAAATGCTAAAACTAGCTCTCAGGCTTTACTTTATTGCTACCTATTTGCACATACTTGGTCTTCATCAAACTATTCTATGCTTTGTGTAGTTTTACATAGATATTTGGCCTCTACAGCATAACCACCGTAGAGTCTTCTGAAGGTGAATACTTTACAAATTCAAGGAATCTGACTAAGAAAATACTACGGGTAACTGCAAATCCACACATTTAAGCACTCTGTTCTCTGAGAGCGTGCACATTTCTCAGTTTGTGCATGAGACACCCGAGAAGTTTATGCTGTTTGATAGCTTACGGTTCAGCACAACGTGTACCTGAGAGAGCTGTAACATTTTCATTGTGCATCGGCGGTGCACAAACTGGTGTTCCAACTTTGGAACTCACAAAAGTGTCTCAAGGATGCAGGTTTGATTTGAAGCATATTTTTCCTTCTGCTTATTCAACGCTGATGGGTGGGATGTTGGTAACCTTTAGGTGGATACCTCCAGACTCAGCTATGTGTTTCCCTCTGGAGCAAGTAATGCTTGTATTGCACTGTGCGGTTGGGAGTTGAGGCTTGTTTCTCGCATTAATTTGCACTGAGTGGAAATATGAATGCAGCAAAGGTTGCTCTTCCCRTTGTGTGATCTGTGTGTGATAGGTGTAGGCTAGATGAAAGATGATGATACAGCTGTGACTCCTCTGCCGGTTCCAGCTTGGGCCGGGGAGTGTTGAGGGAAGTCACAATCCTGAGATTCAGATTTGCTATCGTTACAATGCTGACACCCATTCTGCTGGTAGCACTTCAGGGAAGACTTGAAGAAACTTGTCTGTGTACAAAGTTCTTGAGGGAATTTTTACATAGTGTCACACCACCTACAAGTATGTGTGGAAAAAATACCACGTCACCTTCTGAGAACTGCCTCTAAGATGTCACCTGCATCATCTTCTGAGCTGTCAAGATTGGCRGCAAAATTTTCACTTATTTGTTAAAGATCTTTCTCGCTACAGGGGTCTGCTGCATTGGAAATAATGCATGGTAGACAAGAGAGAGGCATATAAAATGTACAACTTGAAATAGATTTAAAAGATACTAACATTTGAAGAGAAGCCTGCTATACTTAAAACTTTGATAAGTAAATATGTTTTTTGCATACAATATATTATGCTGTAGATAATYGCTGTAATTAGGTAGGATTTCGATTGCCTGTATATTTAACCTCTTTAAATACATGCTGTGTATTTCAAATTTGCTAAAGAGGGAGTTTGAGTAGTTTCAGATATTTCACTGACGAAATCTTCCTGAAAATTTCTAGCCTTAAAACCACACGGTTGCGGCCTGTTTTTATCACTCTGAAATATGAAATACTTGTATGAGCTTATTGTGAGCTACCTGGCCAAACTGGCATGTGCATGTAGTCAGAGAACTGGAGAAAAACAACACAGCAGAAGTTTTTATTACCCATTGGTAATGATAATGTCTTAAGACTTATTGGTAATAAAATGTTCAGCTAGAAATATGAGTTTTTAATTGGTCCTGCCCTTTTAATAAATCATGTCCAGTCTTAGAGATTCCTGTTCCCACAGACTTCAGCAGGGGTGAAGGGTCAGCCCTCTTTGCAACTGCTCGCCTCTCGAAAAAGGAAGAAATCTTCTTTGCTCAATCCCCAGTTAGGGGCAAAACAAGATACTGAATTTCTAGTTTTGTCTGTGCTGCCTCATGAGTGACTTCCAAAGCTTCCGGGGTGACTTCTGTTTTTTCCGAAAATACTGCATTGCAGTGTATCTTGGTCTTGTGGTACTGAGGTGTCAATACATTTGTTCAGTCAGAAACACACTTTCTTTTTTGAACATGACTTTCTGAGTCTTGCTGCTCTGGAAGGGAGTGTTTCTCTTCTCATGTTGTTTCTTAACTATTAATTATATTTATTAGTTATGATTAATATTGATCATCCCTTTTCAGTTTCATAACAAGAACCCCATCTCCCTGTGACGGACTTGCTATTTCCGTATTAATGCTGAGAGATGCCAGCATGGCATCTGCTCATGGCTGAGCAGTCAAGTAAATAGAAGTTCACKGCTTCCTGCAGTTGCGTTCCCTAGTGACAAAATTCTGCCTAAAGAGATGCTGGTTGAGTGCTAGTATGTTCTGGTTTTGCTTTTAAAGGAATGGTTTTAAAATTAATGAGTTTACTTTGCATGTATGGACCATTACATCTGTRTGTAAATAAAGTAATTATTTGATTTTCAGTTGTAAAAGGAATCAATCTGCAGAAGAAACTTAGAATATTTTGATAAATATATTTGAGCTCTTCCACCTTTATTTCATCAAAGATTTGTCATATTTTTTGATACCTCTTGATGTGGCTTTTGGGATAATATAAAAAAGGTACATGTTTTTGGTAGTCAACAATTCATTGTGCTAGCAACTGGAGCCAGCGTAAGTGTTTTTACATGAACAAGACTGTCATCTCCTGAATGAGAACTTGAATTAGTTCCACTTTTCAAGTTTTGAGCATTAAAAGCTTACTTTTGACCTTGGGCTTAACCATTGTGAGGTTTTTTTTTTTCCCCCCTGGATGTTCTGGATATTAGACAGTCGGTGTGTCTGTACACCAACATCTTTACCTTAATTGTGTGACATGAGTTTATGCTGTTTGTACTAAACAAGATGTGCTTGTAGACGTAAAATCTCTGTCTACTAAAACTATAAGTACGTATTTCACTGTAAGGAAGTAACAACATACTCTGTCTTAGCTGAGGAAGCTGAGACTATTTAAAAACCAAGATTATTAGTACAGATGCTTCTAGATTCAGGGCTCATTAAACAATTTTACAATCAGAGCAGCAAAAATAAGAAGTGTGTCATCTGGAGCTGTGATTATTTCCATCAACGGCAGCAATTTAAAATGTGACTTGTGTAACTAAGGTAATAAGTAGGAAGTACCAAAAAAAAAAAAACAAAATCCCTAAGACCATAACATTTTAAATTGGAGGTTATATAACAAGCGGGAAGCAGCCAGGAAAACTTATGGTTCTTGCTTTTTGCAGAGTGAAGGGTGAACTTTTGACACGCTGACTTAGACTCTTTGTCTGAATTTACCCAGTTTGAGATACGCTAGCTTCATATCTTGTGACATTCAACTGGGACCCAGTTATTTCTTTACAGCTATGGCCAAATTCATGAGTCAGAGGAATCTTTCTATTTATTTCAGCCAAACTCATTTTTTACAAGCGACACTAGCATTTTCACATTTCTACTGGGGACATTCGCAAGGGAAAGAAAATAAATGGAGTAATAAAAGTGAGAAGATAATTGTCAGGAAAATGAAATGGGAAAAGAGAAAAAGCGATTTAAACAAAAGAAGGGAGAGCCAACTAGGAATTACTTATGCTTTCTCCGGTCTCCTTTCATTAATGTGGAAACCAACTTGCTGAAGGAATGAGAAACTCCTGTGCTAACCTACGGAGAAGAGAAATAGCAGAATACCTTTGCAGTGCTGTGAACCTGGTCTTGCTAGCTTCGTTTCGATTTCCCCAGTGCTAATAGCATAGAAAACAGCAATAAAGATGGACTGTCTGCTCCCGCATCTTATTAAACACTCTGCTGTTTAAACATGTATTGGGCAGATCTAATTGATACGTCTGGGCGCTAAGAGGTTATGCTTGGCTGKGGGGGGGGCAGCCGGTATTCCTGGATCCTGTAGTGGCCTACAGATTTTCAAAGGCCATCAAGGAGATAGTAGGAAACTGGGGCTTCTGACAGCYCCTATAGTACAAAAGGGGCCAGGAATCTTCTTATTTTTATGAAAACAACCTGAAGAAATACAGTACTATAGGAAAAGAGATGTATTTTCTTTGGATCATACGGAAACAGCAAGGTAGGGAAAGAGATTCGCGGTTAGTTTTAGCATCGGAAGCAGATTTTTGTCCATCAGCCATAGCTACCCGACAGGCTCCTTGGCCTTCACTCAGAGAGATGCCCAAGTCCTGAGACTGTATTTTCTGGAAAATGATTCTCTATCATTCACCATATAAAGACATACTTTTGCCTATATTTTAAAAAGTATTTGAAACAAAGGGAGATTCTGATTTTTTTTTTTTTTTTGTGGCTTTAAGTGGTATTTTGGAAAACAGATGAAGTTCAGGTTGTGCCATCAAATTGTGCTACACTGAAGTACATCTGTCTAATGTCAGTGAAGCCACTCACTTTAAATTTTGCATACGTGATCCTRTTGAGGTTTTGAGGTTTCTCTAAAGGCTTTTTTTTAACAAATATTTTTTTATTGTCTRATACTTAAATATTTTCCAATGTTGGGAATATTTAGGTGCAACATTACCTGTAGTTGGATAAACATGTATACCATTTAGAGTCAATGCCTTAAGCAGCACAAACATGGCAGCCTGTGTGCTTGTCTGTGTAATGATGGGCAATTTCATAATTTTCAGTGATGTCCAAAAACCATAAATATAGCAAAGCATAAAACTGTCACAATACATGATAGTGGCAGCCTACTGAGAAGATAATCATGATGCAGTTAAGGGTGTTCATAGTGCTTTTTGACCGGTAAATGTTTGTAAATTGAAAAAAGATGCAACAGTAATAAGGACATGCATGTTACAAACTCAGTCAAGTAAGTGGCAGACACTTAGTTCTCCAGCTACCTAAAGTGTGTATGACATGCAGTCACTTTTGCAATTATGAAGACCGTACAAGTCTCATTTGCTCAGATATATTTATCTTTCTGTTACCTTTGTATGGACATGATTTTCAAGGAAGAGTAGTTACACACTGTCAAAATAAACCACTGCAAAAATGAGCGCTTTACCCCTCTGTTGATCTGAAAAAATTCTAGCTGAGTATTCATCTTCATAGCCTTGTATTTCCAGTTCCTTTTAAATGCGCTTTTAAAAAAATTTGACAAAGCTTACACATTAAAAGATAGAYGTACAGAGATGTATAATGACGGTTTAAGGTGACAATTTCCTGCTATATTATGTCTTCGTTGTGCGATGTCAAGAACCATTTGTTAAAATTTTCTTACTGTGAATGGATTTAGGTCCTGTGAAGTTTGAAGTCTCCTTTTTACTTTGTGCTCAGCTTTWAAAAAAAAAAATCTACTTGGTAATATGGGGATTCTAACTTAGTCTGACAGATCAATGGAAATTTAAAGTTGTCTTTTCTGTCCTTTTTATGTTCCTTTTCTGCCAATGAAAATATTGCCGCATGGAGATTGTCAGTCATCAAAGAGCACTAGGATAGGTTTCCTTATGAGTTTTGGCTGTCAGCAGTGTGTATGGAGCATAACACGGAATGGTTTCAAATCCCTCAGTACCCACACATTACTCGATAAAAGAGTAGGTCTTGATCCCTCCCCCCTTAATTTTAAATAATGTTTTTCCCAATACTTGCTAGACCTTTATAGATTTGCTTTTAGCTTTGCTTACAACACAAGATCCTGATGTGTTCACATGTGCTGTATTTCCTATGCATGGCATAAATTTTGATTTAGGAGCTGGTAAGTTGGAACGAGGATCTAAGAATACAGCTAACAATTAATGTTTAATATWATCAAAAAGTTTCCTATAATCCTGTTTGCATGGACTTGCAAGAAGAATGACACACACTAAAGAGTAGATTTAATTAGATGTGAGCTTTGCTAAAGTAATTTGTTCAGACGTATCTGGCAGAAAGTTGCATAGCGCACTGTAGGTTCCTGTTTGTATCTGACAATTTTAGTAGGGCTGCCTTCATCTGCTCTCCCTTCCTGATCTGATTTCTGTCTGTGGTCGGTCTCATCCCTGTGAYAGGCATTAGAGCCCAGCCAGAGTCTTTAACTTTCATCGTCTTCACCTTTAACTGATTTTAAGGAACCAGACTTCCATGGAAAAGATACTCACCCTGGACATCTGCCACTTGCTAATTGGTTTAGTTCCAGCAGCAACATCCTGATCTGCCTGGGTAGATACTGGAAGCGGTGGTGGTGGTGGTGATGGTGGGGAAAAGAATTTGAATATGCAAGAGGAAATCATTCCCTATCCTGACAAGCCCATCAAGCACAATGCAATTGTATCTTATTGTGAGCTTGTGGCTACAAAAGTGGGTTGCACTTGAAAAAAATACATATGTGTACCATATACCTTGTCAGCTAGGACAGATGATGCCCTGCCTTACTTAGACCTCYTTCAAAACCAACTCACTTAAATAGGACCTGAGGACACGAACCATAAACCAGAAAAGGTCCGTGACCTCTTTTAATCCAGCAAGTGCTGCCCTGTCTCTGAGGCTGCACTAATTATACTTTCTCATTTCAACTTTGTATTGTGTTAAATGTTGTTTTAATTAAAAATAAATAGGTAAAATAACTCCTTAAAGGTGGTATCCCAGGAACAGAATTCTTCAGGTTATTTTGCTGAAGTTAAGCTTGTTTTCATCAGTTTTCCTGGAGGACATGGAGGATAGATGTCAATTCCGTGATCTCAGTTATGTATGTTAAAGCTGAAGGAATAGTTAAAAGGTTACAGCTAAAATTGACCTTAACCCCTTTTGATGTTCAAATCTTTCATGTGTTGACAGGTCCACTCAAGTGAAGGTCGCTGCTTCAGCAGCAGTCATTTCCCACTTTTGTGTAACGCTCACCCGCCTCATAAAAATATTACATTCAATGTGGAAATTACAGGGCTGTTGACTTTCAGCTTCTGGATAAGTCAAACTGAGTCGCCCTAAATAGTCCATTGATCCATTTCCCAGCAAATATACATTTTAAAGCTGGAATAGATGTTTAGACTATTTATCAGGACAGGATTTCTGTTTATTTTTTTCCTTAATAGTTATATGAGGAGTACTTCTATTCATAGGTGATTTCTTACTTCTTAGGCTTAAGTTTTATGTTTCTTCATTAAACCCATTACATCCAATAATATATGCCTTCAGATAACC
>JASVER010000045.1:0-74836 GCA_030449065.1 Oceanodroma leucorhoa | reverse complement strand
TCCATTGATGGCCCTTATAGCTGTGGAAACTGTTAAGTCCCATGACTACTTAATCATTCCTCAGCCAAGGAAYAGATTGAATTTTTTCAAGTATTGTTAAATGCACTATTCTGTACAGGTCTTGTGCTACACCCAAAGTATGTCATAAATGTCCAGCATTTCATCAAGCATTGAACTGAGCAATGCRACTAATTCCTGTCACTCTTGTTTGTTCCCTTACTCTGTCACCCGTGGGAGGAATATGTGCAGGACAGAATTTTGTTTCTRCTGGGTCTTTTGCTGCTTTTCCTTAGCGTGCGTAAGCCGCTGCGTATCTAATTAAGTGCTAGATCTGGTGTGCAGTTATGAGTTTGTTCACTTTATCATTGAAAACCTGTGCCAACCCTACTGTTTTTTTTTTAAATCTCATTGTGTATCTTAGTCTTGCCAGCCCGGAGTCTTAGTTTTCTTCTTTCTGAACTCCCTGCAGTTTGTCTACATCGTTYGCAGGAGTCAGTGTGGTGTAGAGGTTAGGTAATAAATCTGGGTTCCCAGCTCTGGCTCAGACTTCCCGTGTGATCTTGATAAATCATTTACCCTTATTGCCTCAATTATGAAGCAAAAAGAGGTAATATTTACTTACCTCAGAGGCACTATAAAGTTAAAATGTTTGAAAGCTCCTCTGCCTATTTCTCTGGCTACTTATTTATCTTTTATCTTACTCACTTTGATACTGAGCTTTGGTGTCTCCCCCCCCTCTTCTTCCTCAGTGGCCACTATCTATTTTCTACCATAGTTATTTTCTCTGTAGCGGARGGTAGTGCTCTCTGGCTCGTGATCTGTCACTGTGTGGATCATCCTGAAACTCTCCTCTTGTAAAGTCTTCTAGAGCATTTTGTTATGCTGCAATTTTTTGGTGCTTTTTGTCCAAGCTTTGCAAAATTGTAGCTTTGTAATGTGTTTCTGCTTTGTTAGTACCACCTCATTGTTTTCAGTTAAGTTTTCATATAACGGTTCAAAGACACGGTGCCCTTTCATATATTCTACTTGTGCTTTTTTCTTTTCCTTAACCTTTTCATATTGGTGTAAGCAGTGTCACTAGGAAATTGTACTATATTATTAGTTATGGAACAGTAAATTGTTCAGTAGTAATTACCTTCTTACAAATAYGCCTGTATTCTTAAACGAAGTAAAAACTCTTACGTTTTGAGGTAGAGCAGAGATGCCTGCGTACCTGAACTACTTCCAAATGTGCCTGTTTGTGCAGTTGTATCATCAGTGAACACATATTTTATGTTYCCCCCTGAGTGCCTGTCACAGGGATTATGTAAAAGACAGATGAATAAACAATTGTGTGAAAATGAATATGTTTGAAATTTGAGTACTATTGTTCTTGTTATTTGCACATTTATTTTGCATAATAGATTGTTAAAATAACAGACCCGTAAGATTTGCTGCTTCTTTTTGTTCATTTTACTTGCGACRTGAACTGCAATCTTTCAAAGGTATTTTGCAGTAAATCTGGGGCTCTTCTTCCTGTATTTATTTTTGTATTGATAGAATAAAATATTCCAARTATTTGTAAGTTTTAAGGAGATTAATCTATGCTGCACTTTAAATAGGACTATGCCTATTTAAAATGTACTATGATACCTAGAGACAGAATAATTAGAATTGCAGGTGAAAACTTCCTTGTTCCTGGTCATTCAGTAAATGGGGTGCACAGTCAGGCAGATACTGTGAAATAGGCTGTCTTTTTTTTTTGTTCTCCATCTCTCCCCACTGCTAGATAACTTCAGACTCCATACTGTCCCTGACAGAACTTGGAGAAATGTTTACTTCAAGTCCAGAGCCTGTTAGGAGTTGCAGGCCTAATCAGCAGACTCCATGAGAGATTACTAGAGAAGTGATTTAAGCTCGTCTCTCAAGGTTTAGACATTTTCTGCAATCCTTCATCTTCCAGGGCATGCGGTGGAGCCTCTTCTTAACCCCAGTTCTCTCTATCTGTCTCCTTCACAGGCTTTGGGATTCAGATCCACACACCTTACAATTTCAAAGGGTTTTGAATCACATGGAGCAGATTCAGACCTACGGAGTACAGAATCATGGCAGGCACTTTTATTTTTTTGCAACAGGTCCGTTCAGAGGKGGTTCATTTAATGATCCTGTCTCTGTCTGGAGTTCCTCTTCCTCTACAACTCTCCCACAGCGAGGAAGTCTGATAGTTTAGCGTTTGGAAGCTAAATCAATAGCATACATTCATGAGGATAGAGATCCACGCGCATTAGCGGGAGCAGTTCTTGTTCGCATGCCAGTAAGCCTTGTGCCTTAAACGCTGAGTGAGAGACACTTGCTTGAACTAAAATGTATGTGCGAGTTCAGTGCTCGTAGTTACTCTCTCTTCTGTAGTGTTAACTATAAGGTATCAATTAGAATAATGATTATGCTGTTTAAACAGCACCTGTTTTTCTATTTTGAATTGGCACTTTAAAAGCCAGTGATCAAGTTATTGCTTTATTAATGTAGATCTGGTGAATATACTAACTAATGACTTTGGAATTTGATGTGACATGAATGTTCTTTTAATGCGGAGGAAAAATTAGGCTATCATCCCTGTCAGGTAAGAAACAAAGGAATGATAAATGGGGTGAATAGTTATCCTAGCTCCATGCAGTTTCACGCAAGTTAGAGGTACCACCCTGAGATTATCATTTGAAGAGTTATTTTTAGAACGAAAAAGAATRAAGTGAGGTAGCACTTGCCATGTGTTAGATCCCCTGAATGACAATATAACGGGACTTTCCTAGGCACACAGGACAGGAAAGTCTYGATGTTTCACCTTCAGCATCCATCACTGGTGGTTACTGCAGTGCAATGTTGTGAATGAAAGTTAATGCCATGATTTTCAGTAAACTTGAGCTTTATCTTATTTTTCTGTCACTTAAAAGGCAGTAAAGCCCCCTGCAATGAAACTGCATCTCCCAAGTGATAGGAAGCTGTTCTGTAGCCCCTGCAGCATTTATGCTAAGGACTGGCTTAAGGTCTTTTCTGCTTCAGGTTCAGTTTAATAGAATGAATACTGCAACCATTTGTTTCAGAGATATATTCCTCTAAAAAGTTTATTTATTGACTTTTTTTTCAGTGCTCCCTTTCTGTAATTTCTGTGGAGTTTAATTATTAGCCCCAGGTATCCTGGTTGAAATCCAGACTATAAGAAATGGAGGTTTAAATTGAGACTTGTCTTTTGAAGTGCTGTTGAATAGTTTTAATATAGTTCCTGTGATGTATGTTTTTCTGTTTACACTGTTGGGTAAATGAGACAAAAATGATAGCTTCTGTTTGAATTTTGGTATATGAAGTTAGTGTCCCAGAGCAAATGTCTATGTGATTAAAGTGTTATTGAAGCATTATTAAAAAGCTGTATTTTCAAATATCTTATGCTTTGTTTCGCATATAGTCAATCTGCAATGAAGACTAGTTACTTAATCTAATTCTGGTGCTTGCACTCTACTGAAGTCGAAGAAACTTTTCATTGGTCCCTGTTGGCTTTGAATCAAGCCCTTGGTTTAAAGTATTGATTAAAAGAGAAACTCAATATGAATGGGAAGCCAAGAGAATTAATACAGTGAATGCGGTGAATTAGCAAAAAAAAAAAAAAAAAAAAAAAAAAGCAGCTCCCAAAAGACTGCATCCACAAATGTAATTTGTTCCTTTGATTTGATGACTCTGGTTCCAGGTGCTTATTCAAAAGCCATCTAAGTAGTGGCTTTGCCTGTATCTACCCAAATGCTTTTCTTCTTCCTCTTTATTCTTTTTCTAATAACTCTGCTGTTTAATAGATTTTGTTTTCCTAGTCTTTATTAGATTGCTATACAGAAAAAAAAAACATGAACAGAGGAGATCTAATTAAGGACTGCTACAGCTGTTGAACCTGAGAAGACAAAATACTGTAGTTGTGAAGATTGTCAAGCACCCCAATAAAAGGTGAAGTGCCCACTGGAAGAACCAGTGTTGTCACTTAAAATGTGGTAGCCTAAGAGGGAAAATSAGGATGGTTCAAGGTGTCTGCTATAGTCTTGCCTTTCCTAAATCACAGTCCTCAATAATACAAATGCATGTTTTTAAAAGGAAAAGGGAAAACAGAATTGAGTAGCTTCTCAAACAGCTCCCTAAGGTCTGCTGTATCTAAATACTGTGAATGGAAATTGCTGAATAAAATGAATGCAGCCTGTTTGACAAATCATATGCTGATTTACCTGGGGTTTGATATCCTTGGGAGGATTATGCGGCAGAGAAAACAACTCAAAAATAATATAAATCTAGAAAACATATCGCAAAACTTTGTTGTGCAAGCATGCTGTGTTTCAAGCCACGTTGATTGGACAGACAATGCTTGTGGTTTAGAAACTAAATTTCAGTTGAGTAAATAATGTTTTATACATCCCTTAAGGTGTTTGACATTTCAACCATCCAGACTGATAAAACAAAAGCAAATTTGAAGGACATCTAAAATTGCAGTCCAGGTAGAAAGAAGAGTAATGAACGTATTATTCATCACAGCACAGCTCACTGGGGATATGGTAGTTTTTTATCTGCAGCCAGAAATACAGAAGAGAAGGATGCATTTTAGGGACATACTCCTGATCATGGTTAGGTCTCCCTCTCTTACACAACATGGCTTTTTTCCTGTGTACCTTTTTCCTTTGGCAGACCTACTGTGTCAGGAAAATCTGTAACCCTGTTGACAGAGAAGCAGCCTGCTGCTGAATCTATCACTTTATTAGGCTGCAAGTGAGACCCGTTTCTAACACACTGAGGCCAAATGATCCTTGGCCTGGTCTTCAGGTAGGGAGAAAAATTTGAAGACCCTTAGTGTGCAGAGAAAGCATCTGTAACAGCAGAAGACCATGTATTTTGGCTTTTCACTAGGTCAGCCATTCCACTGGTGGAATTAAAATGGTGGGGGAATAGAGTTTGGGGACAGAGGACTAGAGGGAAGAGTTATGTACACTTATGTACCCTATGGTTTATAGTCATTCTCAAATCACTATCCATATCTTCAAAATGCATTTTATAGACTTAAAGTTCAGTCCTGCTCATGCGAAGGGCTGTCCTGGTTTCGGCTGGGATAGAGTTAATTTTCTTCCTAGTAGCTGGTATAGTGCTGTGGTTTGGATTTAGTATGAGAAGAATGTTGATAACACACCGRTGTTTTAGGTGTTGCTAAGTAGTGCTTACACTAGTCAAGGACGTTTCAACTTCTCATGCTCTGTCAGTGAGATACTGGGAGGGGGCACAGCCAGGACAGCTGACCCAGACTGGCCAAWGGGRTATTCCATGCCATATGACGTCATGCTCAGTATCTAAACTGGGGGCAGTTGGCTGGGGGGGAACGCTGCTCGAGAACTGGCTGGGCATCAGTCAGCGGGYGGAAAGCAATTGCATTGTGCACCACTTATTTTGTATATTCTTTTATCATTATTATTATTTATTTTCCCTTCCTTTTCTGTCCTATTAAATTGTCTTTACCTCAACCCACGGATTTTACTTTTTTTTCCGATTCTCTCCCCCATCCCACTGCGGGGGGGAGCGAGCGAACAGCTGTGTRTTGTTTAGCTGCCTGCCGGGTTAAACCACAACAAGGGCCAATGTGAGATGCTATTTTACTAAGTGTATATGCCCAACAAATCATGAAACCCATCACTAAAATGTGGATGCTGGTATCCTACAGGAACATCCACATTTTGGCTTAATGGAGACATAATCATATACTCTCACAAACAGATAAAATGGAATCTAATACAGATTTCTTTTCCTATCCCTGAAACTAACCTTATTTCCAAAGAAAGAAGAAAAGTTTGTAGCTAATAGTAGACACATAGAAGCAAAAGCACAGTGTCACTAGGTGCATCTACGCTGCTAAATAGAGAGGGCGATGAAGCAACCTTCAGCATTCCCCCAGCTCTGGTTTGCGTTGCTCCGGCTTGCTCTCTCAAMGACCAAGTCTGGGGCTGGCTGGAGAGCTAACCTGCATCAGGAACTGCTCCAAAAAGATAGTACGTGCAAGACTGCAGCAGGCTGGGCTCCTCCTACGTGCCATGACAATTCCTGCTGTGTCTTGTAAAAGCACAAGAMGACTTGTATTTTTATGATTTCAGTTAGTTCACCTTTTTCCTGAGAGAGCTTGTTCTCATTATCTAATGTGGCTGTAAAAGGGGGCTTTTCTTCCCATTTTGATACCCAACATTTAGTGGCTTCTATTTCTGAAAAGACTCTGGCAACCGTTGGTCCTTAGGTTCTGCTTTTTAAACAAGCACGCACACACACACACACACACTCACAAAAGAAAGATTAATAGGTATTTTTTTATTCAGGAGTTGAGATGAGCTCACCTTTCCCTTCAAAAGATTTGCGTTTTAAGAAGCAGTTGTGTGTGTTTGCTGGGTTTTAGTTGTTTTGTCATGCCATCTGGTCGATTGAGTTTCAGAGTCACAGCCAGAGAAGATATATTATGTTGATGGTCAGGTATCTTTTAAAACCAGTTTGAGTTTATCTGGCCTCACTGAAAATTCTGGAAATCACATTACATAGTCTGTGTTTCTAGGCAGAGCTGGTCACGAATTTTCCAAGAAGTTTTTTCTTCAGAGCTTATCAGTTCCTCAAAAGAGAAATGTTTTGAAGAAACTTATTTCATGTGTAGCTGATGGAGCTAAACAAGTAACTGAGATCTAGCGATTTGTTGCCTGCTTTTTCAAGTTTAATAATTTCTTAATTTTCTACCTGTTTACAGAGTTTATCAGTGAGTCRGGTCTGTTTCCCTGAGTCTTTGCCGATAACATTTCAGCGCTCTGTGAGAAGGGAAGAATGCATATTCAGTAATAAATTGTGGATAAATACTTGATAGATAAACCAACTTAAACAATTATTTAGTCTTTCTTCATATCAAATCTATACAACAGCAAAAGAAGTATTTTGTTTGGGAGTGAGTGTGTGAAGTTTTGATATGCGATCAAAAGTATATACATGATTTTTCTGCGCTGTTATTTTATTTTTACTGGAGAATAAAAGTGTCTCTGTGCATCCCTCACTTGATGTTGTTAAATACAAGACCAATGAGAATATGTCTGATAAATTAAAAAATAAGTTTCATTCCTGTATTCAAAGGGGAGTGTAATGAGTTTTTCACACAGTAAACAGTAGTGAGTTTATGAACAGTCCTACCATGCTTCTGGTGAAGGCTATGTAAATTACACTGATGCATATTTATTCATGTACTTCTTGTGGGAATATATTTAGGGGCCTATAAGCATATATCAGAATTTGTTACAGGGAAGGAAACTTATGAGGAAGGCTTATTATCCCAAGAGTGGAATTAAGGTGAAATTAACAAGTAATTGAAGTTATCTTTGATCATGATTTTTCATTCCCTTTTTTTCCCTGCTCTAAAGAAGTGAATATTTTTGATGTTCAGTAGAGCAGTACAACGCTGCACAGAGAAGCATAATGCTGAATTTTCATAATAATGTTTGTAATGCAAATGAGGGACACTTCAAAAACAGGTTGATTAGCATTTCTTAATAAAATGCCAGTCTCCTCCTTTTTCTGCATTAATTCTATCAGCAGATTACATAGCTAGATTTTAACATTAGTAAATGTGAAGTGTGTGGTGGCTTCTCATGATATAATTATTTGGTGGCTCTAAATAGTTTCAGATTGTGCGTTTAAAACAGTTCCTCCAGCACTAAAGCATTACAGTGAATTAATGAGCAGCTTGTCACCTCTGGGACCTTTCCTTTGAAATCTAGTCTGGCTTAAAGTGAACTCCTACCATTTCGGGCCAGCAGCTGGTAAAAGGTTAGAAAATGAATGAGCTCCAGGGACATGGCTGAACTTCCACAGGAGCATATATTTACTTTAGTGCTGTTTTTCAGAGATCAAACYGGGGGAAATACAGAGCTGCTGTGCAGTTTCTCCCACAGGCTGCATCAGCCAGGCAGAGTATTCCCCCATCGCGTGGCTCTCAGTAGCGTGCTTTGCTCTCCTTTCTCCTTCCCTAGCTTCTGCAAGGTAGGCATGGCAACATAGCGACTTGAGCAAGCGAACTGCATTCTCCTTCCTATGTGTCATTTAGGCTTTTTCCTAATTATTTTTTGTCATCTCCTTTTTAATTGCCAAAGCTTCCTCCTRTTCTCTCTTGTCCTTTATTTCATTTTTAAAATAATTTATTCTCTTCCTTATCTCCCAAATCTTGCTTTCCCCCAGTGTGTGTTTATCCTCCTTTTTCTCTGTTGTTTCCCAATGGAAGACGCAACGAGCTGTCCCACACTCCACACCAGGTGCATCTTTCCTGCCCTGCTAGATGTCTGTGAGGAGCTATCTGTTGCCCTTTTTTGTTCCCATTAGAGAGACTTCAGAGAATGAAATGCTTGTTGTGCTGCTTGGATTTTAGAGGAGAAGCAGGAGTGACATTGTATAAGCTTAAAGTTCAGAGCATCAGTAAGAGCAGTTGGTGAGYGTAAGTCTCTGCCCAGTTTTGATTCCAGTTGAGCATCGCTTTGCTGGTCGAATTTCTTTTCCTAACTGCATAAGGCAACAACAAACTGAGTTTTCAGGGACGGTATTTAAATAATATGTGCAACTTATGATAAGCATTCAGATTGCACAACTGAACTTGGAAATTTAAAAGCTGTGGAATAATAGAATCATAGGTTCATAGAATAGTTTGGGTTGGAAGGGACCTTTAAAGGTCATCTAGTCCAACCTCCCTGCAATGAGCAGGGACATCTTCAACCAGATCAGGTTGCTCAGAGCCCCGTCCAGCCTTAACTTTGGAAGAACTAAAACTCCTAACTGTCCCCGGAGAAGCACTGAATTAGGAATGCTTTAATCTGTTCTAATTTTTGTGTCTTAATGCTGTCTTGCTAGTGGTTTCCAGCATGGGGCTTGATCATTGCGATCA
Organism: Oceanodroma leucorhoa; assembly: GCA_030449065.1. Lineage (NCBI taxonomy): Eukaryota > Metazoa > Chordata > Aves > Procellariiformes > Oceanodroma > Oceanodroma leucorhoa. The sequence continues at coordinate 65,898 of JASVER010000045.1, read as the reverse complement.
GAGTGTGTAACTACTTAACATAATTCAACATCTTGTTTCTTATAAGATTCTATGCAGGAGGTTTTTTTTTTTCCTCCAAATTTGAATGTAGAAATAATGTATAACACTTCGTCTTATTAAGATGGTCCTGGAGTCTCATCTTTGTTAGTAAATCATCTTGACAATCTTCTTTTTTTCATGTGTGTTGATTTTGATTAGGTAATTCATCAAAAGCCTGTTATTAGCCATTTCTTAGGCCTTCTGTCTCAGACACCCACTTGTCATTTTATCTGGTTGTGGATTACTGCTCGGCAATCAAGCCAAGGCTTGCTGCATGCCAGGCAGCTCCGTTCCCTGATTTCCCTTAAAATACTGCAGGGAAGTCCTGTGGAATTCTCTTTTTTCAGTAACAGAGTCACTTAAGTTTGGCATTTAGGATAAACCAATGATTTGCGCTATTGATGACTGCTTAAGCTCTTTGCCGTTGATATTRAGTTGGAGCTTAACCGTTTTAAAAATAAATGTAGCTCCATCAAGCTGTGTAGTTTTACAACCCAGCAGCTTAGTTTAATTTGTGTGTGGCAAGTTACATTGATGGCTTTTGCTGTCCTCTTTTTTTTTTTTWATTTGATTTGAGAGAGAGAGAGGGAGTTGTATTATTTAATAAAGATTGTTGCTAAATGAATTGAGTGAAGGAAATTAGTGGAAATATCTTCATTTAGAGAAAAATGTTGCTTTTTTTTTTTCTTTTTTGTTTTTGGTTTTGAATTAGAACCACAGAAAAGTCTAGGTTGGAAGGGACTTCTGGAGATCATCTGGTCTGACGTTCTGTTGCAAGCCTTAGATTTCAGGCCTTTCATTAGGTTATCCAGGACATGACCAAGCTGAGCCTCAATTATTTCCAGCAATGAGATGCTATCACTTCTCTGAGCAATCTATTCCAACATTCAGTTGCTCTCACGGTGGAGAATTTTTTTCTTATATCCAGATGTACTTTCCCCTGAAGCAACTTGTGCCCGTTACCTCACGTTCTGTCAAAATGCATCCTGATGAGAAGAGTACCTCTGCTTTCTCTATACCGACTTTTTTAAGGTATTGGATGATTGTGACTAGATCCTCTGAGCTTTTTCTTCTCAAGTCCAGTTCCTTCAACTTTTCTCCATATGATAACTTACCCAATTCTCTAATCATCCTGGTGGCCCTTCGCTCAACCCTATCCAGTTTTTCAACGTCTCTCTTGAAATGTGGGRGAACCAAAACCGGACACAGTACTGGAGACATGCCCTAGCAAGTGCTGAACAGAGTGCAGTAATTGCACCTCTTGACCTGCTACAGTCCAGGACATGGTTTGTCTTCATTGCTTCACAGGTGCTCTGCTGATTCACATTCACCTTGCCGTCTGCCAGGACCTCCAAGTGCTTTACAGCAGAGCTATTTTATGGACTTGTATATGTCCAATTTGTACGGCTGGGCCCTGATTCAGCTCTCGTCTACGACTACAGGCATCTCTGGCCTTTTTAATTGGAGTTGTATTGGGTCATGACTATTGTAGCGAGAGATACTGTGAGGGAATTTCTTTAACTGTGTCTTCTGGAGGAGGATAAGATGTGTACACACACACAAGCACCCCCTTCGCCTCAATGCTCTGATACTAATGGAGGGAAACTGGTGTTTTAATTTCTTTATGTCTAGAGAAGCAATCTGTTTTTTGATCAGAAAGATACTGTAAGAGCGTGAACCATTTCTGCGTTGCATAAAAATGCGTGCCTGGCCTCAGACACTCACTACTGGAAGTGCTGTTTACAGAACACTGAACTTGCCAGGCTCTCATCCTGTCTGACTTTTTYCTCCCTCTTTTGCAAGCTGAACTGCTCACTTTGCCTATTCTCCAAGCCAGGCATCCAGAACCCAGCTCCAAATCCAGAGACGGGGGCTCTATTAGCATGACCTCAGCTTCCTCGGCAGGGCTCAAGGGCTCAACGTCAGCACTGGGGGGGTTTCCAGGCCCACCTGGACTGGAGCACCAAGCGATCTCCAGTCTGTAGTGAAAGACCTGCCGTACTTCTCCCAGGGCCTTGCCTAGCAAGGCAAAACGAGAGGAGGAAGCGAGAGGATGCAGTGCGCAGCCTCCCTAACCACCCAGTGGTGTTTGTTCATCCTGTGCCACTGCCTCCAGCAGCTTCGTTATGAAGGTTTTCTTGGGTCATAGGCAGCAGACTCAGCCTTTATGCTGCTTTGTCCACAGTTACATGACAGATGAGTATTGCCAAAATTTTGATCATTTACCGAGTTGACAGTTGAATGCATTTGCTCAGTGGAAACAGAGTTGCACAGTCTTCCCCATTAAGGCAAAACAGCTGAAAGAGCTATGGGAGGACCAGCTAGCTCAGAGTATGAGGTTGGGAAGGGAGGACTACCCAGCCACAACAGCAACTCTACTGGCTGACCAAGAAGGAGCAGTGATGTAGCTTCTGCTATTGCCTGTCCTTTTACTTGAAACGTAACAGCTACATGTGTTGTCAGGTATCTGGCCAGGTTTCCAACATGGGAAAATAGATAAGGACTACTTTTTTTTTTTTAAAGAGATAAATAATTGCAGTTATTATTGATCGTGAAGTGCTTTATACCTGAACTACTTTTGGAGTCTGTGGCTCTATTGATGCCCGGTATTACTTGACAACAATTATGTAGGATGCTTGATAGATGGGTGATACGGGGCCAACCTCTCCGTTAAGCCTGTGGGCTCTTTGCATGATTGGATTAGGTGAGTTTCTAATGGGATCTCTTTCCGTATCACAAGCCAGACTCAATACAATGTAATCAGAGAAGAGTAGCTAGAATGCTAGCATGGCTGGTTGTAATAAAGTGAAAAATCAACTTCACTTTTTCTTAGGTTGTTGCAGTAATTTATTTTAACAATTAAGAATTAATTCAGTCAGGAACCTGCTATAAAGTGATGATAGTGTTGCTGAGAGTCAGAGCTAGGAAGTTCTCCTAGCTCCCCTTAAAGCCAGTGGAAAACCAAGAGATGATCAGCATGGAGTCTGATAAATTGAGAAGCACTCTGCATATTCAAAGTCTGAATTCTTATTAGATGTTCAAAACTTGACTTTGAATGCCTTTTTATTTGTATGGAGGGGAAAGGAAAAAAAAGGAAAATATGTAAATATGGGAAGTTTTAATTTAGGCTTGAGAGGACAGTATCTTAGCCAGGTTATTAACATTCACCTTTCAGCAACAGTTTAGTCATATGGCTTATTTTAAATAAATTTTGGATGAATAAAGAAAAACAGAGACCATTTCTCTGGTAATGATAAAAGCCCAGTGCCCTTTGTCAGTAATGGAGCAGAAACGATCCTTCTTTTTTGCCATCACTTTAAGTTTCCAGTTACTTTTCCTTCTCTTTTTCCTTCATTCTGAAGTTAAAACAAATTCAAAAATGTGCTCGCATTGTTTGATGAAGGTGAAATTTCAGAAAGTTAAATGTTCAGAAACAGGACTAGTTTGATTTATGTTAGCTGTCCTCCTGGGAGGATTGCTTTGCTTCCAGGTATAAAGGCTAAGGAATGACAAACAGTTCCCATATATTCCCAATATTATACCCCATGTGTCTAATACTGCAACAGAGGTTGGCCCAAGACCCAAAGGACTGTGTCCTTTGCAGGCTACTGAATTCTAGTCCAACTCGTGACTGGTGGGAAGAAGACAGATGTTGTCATATTCCGATCATAACAACAAAAAGGATCTGAAATGCCTTATTTACCCTGACCATGCCCTGACCAGAGCCAGACGGGGATCTGTTAAATGAATCATAGAATGATTAAGGTTGGAAAAGACCTTTAAGATCATCGAGTCCAACCATCAACCCAACACCACCATACCCACTAAACCATGTCCTGAAGTGCCACATCCACATGTTTTTTGAACGCCTCCAGTGTTGGTGACTCCACCACTTCCCTGGGCAGCCTGTTCCAATGCCTGACTACCCTTTCGGTGAAGAAATTTTTCCTAATATCCAATCTAAACCTCCCCTGGCACAACCTGAGGCCATTTCCTCTCGTCCTATCACTTGTTACTTGGGAGAAGAGACCAACACCCGCCTCTCTACAGCCTCCTTTCAGGTAGTTGTAGAGAGCGATAAGGTCTCCCCTCAGCCTCCTCTTCTCCAGGCTAAACAACCCCAGCTCCCTCAGCCGCTCCTCATCAGACCTGTTCTCCAGACCCTTCACCAGCCTCGTCGCCCTTCTCTGGACACGCTCCAGCACCTCAATGTCCTTCTTGTAGTGAGGGGCCCTAAACTGAACACAGTATTTGAGGTGCGGCCTCACCAGTGCCTATGAAGATAGTAGCTAGACCAAAGGGGAAAGAAAGCATGAAAGTGTGGGCACGAGTTTGAGCCTGAAGTTACAGGAATGCTGGAATATATTGAACAGGTAGGGGATGGATAGTAAATTCATGCTAAGAATAGGTTTTGGTAAGCAAAACAAACCCCTCCAATTAGTTTCCTCCATGATTCATTCAGATTAAATTTTCAATAGGACTTATATCTGGGCTCATGACAGCACTGGAAGATCAGTTTGCTACTGGTGAGTAGGAAATTGTATCTGGAAGGGCATGGTAGGAAGTGGGATCTATTTCATCAATTTCTTAGGAAATTAAGTTTTCAATTAAAATAAAATGAGTTTATCTTCCTAGATATAGGCCTGTAGAGGCTTACATTTGGGAGATTATCATCAAACAACCACAAACAGATGGCTTCCATGTTTCTTTACTTATAACCTACCCAAGTAGAGAGAAAAAAAACCCAAACGGATCAGTTCTACTGGAGTCTTGTTGGGGAGCTGTGGAATTGACAAGAATCAGGTGTATGTTTGTGTGTGTGTGTAGTGGGGTTCCTGCTGCTCACAACTATTGGAGTTATTCATGGAGAGAAAGACCTACAATCAGCGGTGGAAGAAAACAAAAACACTCAGCTAAAGTCAACAAGTTAAACTGGTTTGTCCCAATGACATATCTTTTTCACAGAAAGCTACTTTTTTCTTATTGGAAAAGTCAGGATTTTTTTCTTTTTCTCTTCTTTTTTCTTAAAAAAACAAAGAAATACCACCCTCCACCCCCCAAAAAAAATCTCACCAAAAAAAAACCCCAATGTCTGTAAAATCAAAACAGTTCCCTGAAACAGTACTGCCAATCTAGGATACTTATATTGACTTGATTTCACCTCCATTGGGGTGAGGGAAGAGAATATTGAAATAGGTAAGTATATCTCGGTGTTTGGTATTTGATATTTTAAAAGGTTAATATTCTGGAAGCTATCATTAAGGAAACTGAATAAATATTTTTTGAATATATGTATAAGTGGTAAGTGTTGTGGTCTGATTTGGAGGAAGTGACTTGATCTCCTGTTGAGTTGCAAGCCCCCAGCAGAGCTCTGCTCTTCCCCCAAGATGTTCCCATCACGTGTTTCCATATTCCTCTTAAAAGCATTTGCTAGCATGTACAAAATTTCCATAGTGTCCAGTTCTATTGAAAATTATCCTTTCTAAACCAAGGTTCAATCTTTTCCCACAGATGCAGGGTTTGATTTATGTTTGGGGAGGCAGGGGTTTTATAAGTGAAGAGTTTATATTTGCTCTCAGTTGGTGTTTGGTAGATATTTGGGAGTGCTCAAACCCTGCCCCTCTCTTCATCCCATGCTTTCACTTCCACAAAGCTAGAAACACTACAGATATGCCAGACAAACGGAAACTGCATTTTTAAGTGGAGAAGGAGGAAAAAAATGCTAAGATCAAATAGCTTTCACTACTGCAATTCAGTGTGAACAGCTGGAGGTGGCAGACAGAAAATGGAAGAATTCAAATAATCCTACATTTGCATTCACAAAACCACGGAAAGATAATTTCTCTTCAAAACTACCCAATCCTGAGATGCATGCAACCAACAATAAAGACTGAAGGCAAGGCAGAGCAGAGGCAAGCACTGACCAAGAGTGTCAGTTTGATTAAAAAAAAAAAAATGGTGAAGGAAAAAATAAGGTAAGAATATTGAAAGGAAGCATGTTGAAGGATAAAAGCTGGCACTGGAGAGAAGTCTAATGTATTGAGGTATTGATCCAAAAATGCCCTATGAGCTTCGCAAAGAAAGATGCGATGCTTTGGTTTCCCTGGAGCATACAGGTACAATAATTTTGAAACAATTCAGATCAAGAGGGAAGAAAAATATGTCATAAATCTAGTAGAAAGATGAAGCTTCTGTCATGTTCTAAACCCAAGTTATGGTGCACTACACCATACTTGAAATGCAGTCCTAATTTGGGAATCACTAGGATCTGGGACTACAGATCTCACTTGCTGTGGTCATCTACATTCTGAGAATTGTTGTGCAAATGAACTTAGGAAATGCCTCCGAACTGGCACATACTGTTTTCTATATAAAAATATTGTAGAGAGAAGGACAGATAGAGAAATTTATATACATAAAATAATACAAAAATAGTTTTTGTGTTTAATCTCAATCCAAAATAGTTGCTGAGTATTGATATTGACTTAACGAGAGCAGAATGGAGCCATTTGCAGTGAATAATGTATTAAGTAGTTGGAATGTGAAGTGTTTACTAAAATAACAGTAATTATACAAACTAAGCTAATCGCAGTGAGGTTGTTGGGAAGCCTGTGGAATGTGATACGTTGATTTGCTGCAGTATGAATGCTGTGGGTATGTTTTTTGTTGTTTTTTTTGGTTACACAATACTCTGAATTTTTTAAGTTTTTTTTTTTTAATTGCTTTTACATGGGAATATGGGAACACCAAGTAAGACATGTTTTTCACTGGTTCTAAGGTCTCCTTGTACCCTGTTTAAAAACACCCACACAGTGCTACATGCAACATGCAGATAGTTGAAATTTCATTTCAAAAAATTTCTGAGTTTTTAAGTACTATGCTGAGATTGCAACTTTTTTTTTTTTTTTTTTTTTAAATAAGCTTGCACCACAACAGAATGTGATAAAAAGGAAAAAATGAGAATGGTTATTCAGCATCTTCTGTCTGGAGGTAATGGCTAACAATATATTTAATTACGTCTTTGCACAGATTTGCTGTTTATTAGAAGGACTGCATCCACATCATTCAAATACAGCTAGAAGCCTATTAAAGAACTTTGTGTTCTCAACTGCAAACCTAAACTGATTCTGTGCCCACTGGCAAAGGCTGAAGTTTCCATTGACAAATGTGTACAATATGCAGAGACTTGGATTTTCTTTCTTTTTTGACAACTGAAATTCATATTTTAATGTTTTAAAGAATAGATTAGAATACTGTCAAAATTCCCTTTTAATAATTTTATTCATGATTCAACATGTTTTCAAATATTTAATCTGTCTTTTGCCTTTTAGTGTGAAAATTAATGTTATCTGTTGTTAATATCTCTTCCGATATACAAATGCTCTTTTTCACAGATGCACACATGTGCAATGGAACAGAGAGTTATTGAACTATAAAACTTGGAATCCAACCCCAAGCCACAGATGCCAAATCAGAATTAATTTTTTTTTCCAATTTAGAAAAAAGGCAACAAATCACTAACACACCATCTTTAGAAAGATTTTTACAAAAAATGTTTTTACTATTTTAATTATTCACCATTCCTCATTTTGTTAAACTAGTTAGCAAAAACCCCTTGTCTGGATATTGCAGGTAGGACGTGTTGTGAGAAACAAGGTGGTTTTTCTTCTAACAACCTGCTTTTTGTGTATAATTTATAGGGGAAGACATATAAAGTAAGCTAAGGAAATAACTGGAAATTGATTGGCATGTCATATAAAGGAGGGCATACAGCTCCCTTCTGAGTGACTGTGATGAATGGTGGGCATGGGTAGATGAAGTGATTGCCTGTGCTCAGTATGATCCATAACCTCAAACTTCAGAAAGCAGCCTTAATCTTGACAACTAGTGAAAAAAGAGAGGGTCCTGTGGATAGCAGGGCAAAAAAACCTGAGTTTTCTTAAAATTTCTGTTGTTGGTCCCTGGACCCCTTTGGTGTTCTGCAACTAGCACAAAGCCAGGAGCCATCTGAGCAGCTCTCTGGTGTCTATGGGGTCTGCCCGGCAGGGCTGGCAATGGCAGGATCGTCTTGCTTTTGTGTGGGTGTGAATTCAGGGGCCTCCCCTCTGCCCATCTGTTGATTTCCCAAACTGAAGGGAAATTGATTGTCTACCATTGTCCACCCCTCTTCCAGGTCTGGTTGAAGCTGACTAATGGCTTCCAAATGTGTTAGAAGACAATTTCCATGGAAAAGGACGGAGAGGCAGGTAGATGGGAGGAAATTGCCTGGACCTTGTTTATTCCAGGGAGCCAGGATCAAAACAGAGCCCRTACGTGCATTATAAGAATTAATCTACGCTTTGGGTCTCATCTAGGGATGGGTCCCTTCCAAACACTTCCCTCTCCAACAGTACGAGTTACAACCTTCRTGTCACGACTCCGCATTTTGAACATGACAGCTTGAACACGACTCCAGTCTTGGCAGTGTCTCAGCATGTCCCATGCGTGGTAGGAAATTCATTCTGAACTGTTTTGCTGTCTACTGAGGGTCGGTTATCAAAAGCTGGGACTTTCACTGATCCTTGGGTCAGATGAATAACTGGTCTGGTTATAAGGAAGCATCTTGTTATTGAGGAATTGACTTCTGAGTAGTAATAATTGTATAAATTAGCATTAATTTTCAAAAAAACATAGTATCAAGAGATTTTGCAAAACTGTTTAGCAAATGTTGTATGCCAGAAGAATTAAATAGTAGGCCTCAGAGGCTGGGCTGCATGAAGAAGGAAGGAAAACTGTTACAATAACTGCTACCAGCAAGTGATGGAAGGTGTTTCAGCAACTTGACTTTTTGAACATAACAGGGTCAAGATACGTATCTATGGGAAGGTTGCTTCTCTAATTGTCCCTGTAGTATAGATGATAATTAATCAGTGCATTCAGAAGTTTTGAAACACAATCAAGGTGAACTCAGCTGGTTTGGTTTAAAGCATATCCAACAAGTTGTATACAGCAGAAGCCAACCAAGCAGAACTCTGGCTTTGACAGCAAAGATTAATGACCCAACTCCCTTTAATTGACGGTATCCGAAGTGTGCTCCTCTCCTCCTGCCTGGGGCAGCTACCAGAGGCTGCATCAGGTAGATGCACTCCACTGGATTATTTCATTACTTTTTATTGCCATTAAAAGGAATGTTTAAAAACAAAATCTGCCAGATGTGAAACTCTACATATTTTCTGTGGTCCTAGTCTCTTGGTGGCCATTTATTTTTTAGGAACTGACATGATCAGTTTTATTAAACTAGCCTGAAAACGGAGAGCAACTGTTTAAGACCAGAGCTGTTGACCTTATATTTCACAAGTAATATGATATTATTTACTGTAGTTACTGCAGGCTTACTAAAAACTGAGGCATATTTTTTTTTAAATACTTTGCCATTTCTGGTACATATAAGTAGATACACTACACTCTACGTGTATACTGCATATGTAGATATGTACACTGTTCTTGTATGTTGTTCAAACGAACAACCAAAAAATAGTTTAAAAAATATGAAAGTAGGCTGAAAAACCTCTGAATGCACAAGTGCTGCTTTCAGCTCAGACCGTGAGTTTTCAAGCAGAAATGTGCACCAAAAGTAGTAGTGCTTTCACACTGCGTTTTATTTACAATTTTACTCTGGCTTTAGGACTTGGAGCTTTTCCTGTGTTTGATTATTGGAATCCTCCTGGTAAGGGGAAAAAATCCCGTATTATTCATAATCTCAAATCATTTTTGGTTTAGGTAGGTCCGAAAAGGTTTTTAAAACCTTGTTAGTTTTTTATACAGGACTTGATTGTCTCTGGAGTTGTATTGACTTTTTTTTTTCTCCTTTGGACTGCATTATGCTTCCTTGCCAAAGTTAACAGATCTGGGAGAGACTGGATTGCGCTTGCAGATGTGAAGCTGCTCGGTAGGGTTGTGTTTTTAAAATTGGTTTTGGTGGGTTTTTTGTTTTGTTTTTCTGAGAAAGTAAAGAGAATGAGGAAATACATTCAATTAGGTAATAAAATAGTTTGCCATAAAGATAGGGKKTTTTTTTTCCTTTTTTTTGTTTTCTCCCTGAATGAAAGATAAATAAATGAAAATGAAACCTTTCACTCATCTGAAATGTCCACGGGCTATTGTAGGGAATGACTTTTCTTAGTAGGGCGCTTCAGCTGCCAACCTGTACATGACACTGGAGAGTCTGTATACCATGTAGGGATTTTGATTACGGCTTTGGTTATGTCTTACAGGAGGCTACAGTATACATGGAATCCACCATCTTGCTGTTGCCGCTGAAACATAAATTTTCCAGAACAAAGAGAAGGGAATGTATTTACTTTAACATCCACGGCAGATCAAATAACTCTTATGTGGTTGATCAAATAACTCTTGCGACTACGCATTGTAGTCCTGTCTGAAGGCAGGGATTTCAGAGGAGTGGAAAAGCCTCACTGGCAAAAGTATAGAAGATGGTTTGGGTGAGGTAGGCTGAGACATTAGGTGGAAAAAAGCCAACAGGTTCTTTTTCATAGCAAAGTGTCCTGTTTGAGTTTACCAGCAAAATCATGGAAGAGGGAGAGAAAGAAATACTCTACAAGTTACGATAAATAACAAATAGAAGAAGAAAACAAAGAATTTGGTTAGGTAAAAAAAATAATTTACTTTTTCTCAGTGCTGAAAACCAACCCAGGAAGATACCTAGAGATATGCTTATTTTGTGTGTATCTGCCTTTCATGCTACCTGCATACAAAGTACATACAGAATAATTTATTGCAAGTTTCAGAACTGATCATCCGCATAAGCCTGTCAAGAGCACAACATTAACTGAGCATAGATAGAAAATACAGTTTAGGTTTGATCTTTCCGTGATCTGGCTGGTAGTGGAGATAAAAATACAAATTGTGATTTTTATTTTTTTTTTTTTTTAATTTGATACCCCTTTAAAGAAAGAACAAATGTTCTTATGGCATGACAGAATTCTGAATTCCTAAAATATACTTGTTTACAATTCTTTTTTAAATCAGAAAATTGTTATTCTGTGTAACAAAATGACTAAAACTGAGAGTTTGATGGAGAAGCAACAGAAATTGGTTTAAAGGAGTTCTTTTGTATACTCATGCAAAACTCATTAAGAGAGCGGCTAATTTATACTTCAGTCAAGACACATGCCAATAGTTTCGGTATCTCTGTCTTTTAGAACTGTCAGGCTCTTTCTTCAACATCCAAAGCAGTAGTTAGATTTTTAACTCAACTCTATTATTTCTGAACAGATTAGTAATTACTTGCCAAAACAATATTGATGTTAGATTATGGACTAATACTAGGTTCTCTGATCAACGGCTTTTTAGCAAAGAGGCAGGAGGTCTAAGTTCTCTTACGACRTGTTTTAATACCTTGCATTCCCCCGTTCTTCCTCGTTGGCACCTAAGTATATGCTCCCTCTCTTGATGGTGAGCTGGAAGTGACACTTTTCAAAATAACTTGACAAAGATACTTTCAAAACTGTCACTTCCTTTTGGTAATTTAATTATTCCTTTTTTCTTCAAAGAAAACTTCAGTCTATTTGCAGGTTCTCATGCACATTTTTATGTACTGCTTTTGGAATTGGAGCATAATATTACTGAACGCTAACAATGTAAGAAAAATCTAGAAATTGTCGCTTACAAATGTAGGATTTGGTATTACAACTGCGCAGTTTTTTAAATCAAAAAGAAATATTAAAATCTGACCGAAATSCTGATTTTTGCATTTAAACTGTCAAAGAATCATTTAGTAATATAAATTGCATATCCTACATATTAATGAATAGCATATTCATGAATACTAATAAAAACAGGCTAGTTTATAATTTTATAAGAATTAATACTGTACTTCATAAAATTGTGTGTTTCAAGGAAATAGTTTTTTATTGTAAAGTAATTTTTATTGTATGGATGGCTTTGCTTCTTCTAGAAGGTCCAGGAGAGAACGTTTGGGACTATTAAGAGAGAATTTAGATAAAAGTACAGATATGCTTAACATGGCTTAAGTGTCGTGTGTTTAATCAGATTTTTGCCAAGATTTCAGGTTAATTATGCATAACAGAACTCCACTTGATATTAGCGAGACCTGGATGGGTAACCATTTTGATAAGGTAGTTCTCTTCAAGAATACTATTTATTTYACTACTATCCTCTGCTTCAGTGACAATATGGCTAAAAGCATTTATCTTTTAGAACTGCATCCAACTTTAAGGACGTCATATTATGGGGAGCCTCTCTCTGCCCTCCTTGCAGGATGAACTGAAGACCTGGTTTGGGTTCCAGAGCTTGAGACGCCAGTTGTAGGTTCCTCAAGCCTCTCTACCATCTGAAGAGTTTTGTGATATTGGCTTTTTGTTCTTTTACATGTATTTGTAGACTGATTGGTTAGATTTAGTGAAATACTTGGAAAATTCCCTTCTAATTTCTCGGACAAGAGCATTATTTTGGTGACTTTTTAAATGTGCGCCTCTGTACTTGGGTTTATCTGTATACACACACGCACAAACATGTATATTCACATTACCTTCTATACAGAGATCTCTGTATTTTTGACATCAAACTAGTGATGGCCCTAAAATATGTATTTTTTCTATAATATAGACTGTTTTAGTTTATAGAGAGAAAAACTTGCAAATTGAACTGAGAAAGTGACAATTTCAGAAAGCAGTAATGTCACAGGAGTACAGTCTCCACATACTATATAATATTGTATACACTGCATTATAAATATTCCCCTCCAAGGGGAATGGCAATATGTAYAGGCACTTGCTTGAAACGCCATATAGTTAGTGTCTAGTGTACCTGAAGATTGTTGCAAAGACCTTTTTTAAAATCTCCAATATTGGAGGACTCAGCTGAAAATAGTGGTGTGACATGCCTGAAACGGATTCAGATGTGCCTGCCGAGCGTAAGGAAAGACCTGAATACCAGGATTACAGATCCCACAAATCCTCTGCTCAGTTTTACAGAAGGATCAGGCAGTTTATGTATTCAGTTAATCTATTTTCACTTCAGTGTAATGACTTGCAGCTGTAGCCCACTTCATTGGCAGATCAGAAGCTACACTGTAATATCTGTCCAACCCATACCATTTGTCTTGGAAGGGTAATTGTTTAGCTTACGGCATGTTTTATTCTCCCAGGCTACGCTTAAAAATAAACAGAGCTCAGGCAACTCAGACCCTGCTCCCCTGCGATAACTCTGCGATGTCCGTGGCACTTGCTGTCTGCACTGGAAGCGCAGGCAGAGGAGCCCCGGCAGTGCAGGTTTGCTTCACTGGGCCCTGTTTGGGTGGTCTGGTAGGTGGTCAGTCCACACGTCTGGCGAGGACTCTTCCACAGATCCTTTTCAGATGCTTACTAAAGCCAATGCTTGAAAACCCTTCAGCGCACCCCGGTTGGGGATGCTGGAGTGGACTGTCTTGGTGAGGCAGATTTTCTGACTTGTCATGATCCAAAGTTAAGAGGAGAACCCAGCCTCCAAAACCATGGTGCCTCTTTGGGTCTTCAGTCTTTTGTTTATTTTTAAAACACCCCTCTCCAGCTGTGTTATTTCGTTTAACAAAGAGCGGTTTCCTTTACTGCCGGTCTAGTATTTGCGTGCATCAAGGGCCAAGTCTGTCTGGAAGTCTGGCTCTAYGTTTCGGAGAAAACAGTATCAGAGCTTGGCTGCTGGTGTGCGGCACCTACAGTAGTTGAGCCATCATTTGTGAACTGTGTTCTGTAAAGTTTCATAAAATTGCAGATGCTCTGATGTTTTGCTGTGTTGAGAGGAAGTTCATTGGGGAGCTCTCAAGTTTCAAAGTCATCAAATCACTTGAAAATGAGAAAATTCTTCTTTTCTGAGAGGAAAAACGTTCMAATTTTTCATAGAATCTGAGGTCCTCTTGGCTTGCCGTAATATGTTGGCATCTGTATCACTTTGGAAGATGGGACCAAGTTATTTAGGCCCTTAGGAAAACGTCACATCGAAGCTTCAGTATGCACTGGCCTACATTGACCTATCGTGGGTAGAGAACAGGATGGGAAGGCAACAACTTGCCTGGGTTCTGCCAAGAAGCACAGAGTTTCACTTCCATCGAGCCAGTATGCACCTGAAGGTGACATGAACTTCCTACATCAAAACGTGGCGCCTGACGAGCAGGGCTCGCCGAGGATTTATTTGAGTGGAGGTTTTCATCAGATCAGTCTTTCAACATTTGCTTATGCAAACAGGAGACCTGACTGGTAACAACTGTGAAAATACACGTATATGACCTGACGTATTCACTCTRTATGCAACCTTGGGATGTGAATTTTGTATGGGTTAAAAAAATTATAAGCACATGTACATAGGCACACTGTCATGTTTCCTTCTTTGCTGTGCATATCTTGGACTTCATTAGTTTCCATCCACAAGTAATTAGATGTGCAGTCCAGAAATACTTACGAGTGCTCTATTTCTTCTCCTATCGCTTTGGATTCAGATCAGCGCGCTTGGAGCTCAGCATTTAACGCAAGCTTCTGCAATTAAACCCTTCCCCATGGCATTTTACCACATGGTGTCATGCTGCAGCGCTGTTTACTTAATCGCCTTACTTTGCTGGATGGCAAGTGTTTCATTAGGAACTGTTATGAATTTGCTATAATGCAACGTAACGTAATGAGGTCTTGTCTCCAGTCAGGACAGGTTTGCCTTACTGGTTGATACGATTACCTAGGTAAAGCCTCAGTATGGTCGAGGGAGTCTTTTGCACACACATTTTAAAATACAATTACGTTGTCACTAGATGACATACCTGCAAGACTTGGTAAGATTCATTTAGTAGGTTAGCTGTGAAATACTGAAAAAGACTTTTCATTTTAAAAGTTCAGACAATTAATATGTAAACAGTAAGTGTTTGGAGAGATACCATGGCTATGTAATATTAGTGTCATTCTTGTTTTATTGTGGTAAACTTAAATTTAGCATTGTTTTGTAAATGCAGAAGCATGCTTTTAATTTGAACTATAAAAGTAAGTTGAAACATTGCCTTCCGGTATTTGAATTGAGTTCTCRTCTTTGATTTTACTAAGAGAAAAGTTAGTGGTGGGAATAGTTTTAGAGCATGTGATTTAAATTCACTCTTTGGCAGGAACCTTGATTCAGGGTTTAATCTAGAGTTTGGCACTGCTAACAAAGGTGAAGTATAATTATTTACCAAACAGCATTGAAATGGCACCTAAATTAAGCACTAAGCACAYGCTGAATTATTTGTATAAAGATAACCTATGTTTTCAATGCTGCTCAATAGGAAAATGCGGTGGCTCCCCTATAAGGACCACAGGGATTTTCAGCTTTCGTTTCCTCATTGAGTCTCCTTCGCCTCCTTTTTCAGGCTGTGTGTAAATCTTTGAGTCAGATTTACTGTATCTTAATAGGAATAAAATGCAGATTTCTAGGAGACCAAGATGCTTGCCAAATGGGCAACTTAATCTTTGGAAATGTTTTTACATCTTATTAACTGTGAGCCCTCAAGAAATGGGATTTTTTCTTTTAATTTTCTTCCCCCCCTTTTTTCCTTTTTGTTGACTTTTTCTTGTCTCTCTTCTGCCCCTTTTTCCTTTCCTACTGTCTTTTTTGAATTTGCTTCCTTGATTGAGAAGTTTTATAACTGTGAATCATTGAGCAGTGAATCTCCTTTTGCACTATTTTTACCCCATTCTGCGGCTTGCGTATTTACACTCTGATGTGCAAC
Organism: Oceanodroma leucorhoa; assembly: GCA_030449065.1. NCBI lineage: Eukaryota > Metazoa > Chordata > Aves > Procellariiformes > Oceanodroma > Oceanodroma leucorhoa. The sequence goes on along the minus strand of JASVER010000045.1, from coordinate 50,117 downwards.
TTCATCTGTTACTGGCCTCCAACGCRCAGCAGAAGTGGCTCTACACATGAAAAGGCCTTGGGAAGGACATCGACTACCACTTCAGCGAGTTCCCCTCAGCAACCCTTTCGTGTGTAAAGCTCACACAGCCTACTGCCGAGAGAAACGGACTTGGCAAATCCATTTCTCTCTGCAGCAGACTCAGCATGCAAAGAGCTGGCAGGGTTGAGCTACAGAGAAACCCAAGTGTGACATGAAGGCCAGAGTATTAATCATCTAGGCCACAGTTTGGCACCACTTTATGGCCTTTTTCTAAAAAAAAACCCCAAAAAACCACAAAAACCCAACCCCCAAGCCCTCACCTCCCTCTGCCTGAGAGCTGCTAGCTTATTTTCTAGAAAAATATCTGAAGTATTTAGTGCTAAACTTCCTTTTGGATGAAAGTTCGAAGGAGCTTTACAAGATATGTGCAAAAATTAATGTGAGCGACAGATGTGTGAGCTTTACCTAAATGAGGCATTCTTTAGCCAGATGATATAGCTCGTTGTTATGCTGAAATACTGATCTAGAATTATGAATTCCTAATCCCCTCCTCAGGCTCCCACTGCTGGATTCCAGATGTGGAAGATAATGTGTTAAAACAGCGCTGCCTCTTTTCCATCCCTTTGAGTTTCATTTCTTTCTCTTCTGTTTTGAACTCCATCTCCTCCTCTAAGATATGATTTATTGATTTACTATTCATGAACGTCATCAGTAGTAAGCAATGCCCTGTCCCAGCACCCTAATTTTGATATGATTCTATTTATCCACAAAACTAACAGTTCTTCAGCAATTTGAACTCAAATTTTTTCTCTGCCCCATACATTTCAACTAACAGGTGCTTCTACTACTTCTGTTGTAGTAATGCCTTTGAAGATCAATTAAAAAAATGCAGTACAGGCTGATTTAAGAAGTATCAGAAGCATTAGAAAACAGGTATTTTGAAGAGTTTTCCTAGGTGAAGGTGCTCCCAAACCTGCAGACAAGTTTTTCACTGCATGTATTTGATTCCAATTTAATTTGCAGACTGTAATAAAATTACATTAATAATTCTGAATCATTATTAGGAATACTTATATTTAATAATAAATATATAAATTGCTATAAATTAGCATTTATTACCCAGAAGATTGTTCCCAAAACAATGGAAATATATTGCCTGCTGTAGCACAATTATAGGCTATGGATTCCTTCTTTTGATGCTGTTCTAGGGATCAGTTAATAGGAAATCAGGTRTATCTCCACTCCAAGGACACCTTTGTGCTCATGTATGTGCACGCACACAGGTGAAGTAGGAGTCAAGAGCTGTTTATTTGTTTATAGCCCATTCTGTAGCATGCTGCAGAGACTAAAGGAGTACATGATGTATTTTTTTAACATATAGATTTACAGTGCTAGGTAACTGTCTGTCCTTTTGTTGCTTCCCAGTTCTTCCAGGGAAAAAAAAAACATAACAGATGGGAGAAGTAGTCATTTGAGTTTCATGTTGCGGTATGGATGGCCTTAAAAGGATTTTATAAATTTACGGCCTCTATCATCTGAAGTTCTGCTCTTTCATAGCATTACAATAGGTTGGCTGCCGAGTTGTGCGTTACTGTGCTCTACTTGAGCTGTTTGGAATATTACTTTGAGAATTGGAAGGGCTCCGGGGTGCTAAAACTGATTATGAGATTTTTCTTTGCTTGACAAGATGAGCAGGTCCATGTGAAGTATGAGGCAGTTATGTGGATTGACGGCAGACAGGTTTCAATCCCAGAATCATGTTGTGTTTTGCTCATCTTTGAGGTGGGATGCCRGTGAAATTGAATTTCAAGAGGATAATTACAGCCCAATCAAATCCTCAGGTTAAGTTTCATTACTTTTTTTTAGTTATTATTTTTAAAGAGATTCCTTCCAGGGACTCAGTGTATTCTGAGAGTTCTTCAGAAACTTTGTTTATAATTTGTCTTCCTGAAAATTGGAATAAAAGGTAGTAAACTGAGCAAAAACTCCAACTGTCCAAAAATCTTCATTTTAAAAGTTTTAGTAGTTGAATAATGTCAAGGGTGCCCAGTCCTTAGTGGTAATTTTTTCCAGCTGTTAGTGAATATTATTCTTCAGCATGCATTTGACAACAGTTTTGTGTGCTTGATACCTTTGTCAGGTAGGAGTCTCAGCAGGCTGGTTAAGTGATCCTGGCTTGTAATTACCCASCCCAGAGATAACCTTTCCCTTCCATAGTCAAGTACCTGACCCTCTTAAAAAATCAGGAGTTAACTCTACGAATGGGGACTGGTTTGAGTGGTAAAATAAACCCTTTAGCTAAGCAGGATAAGCCCTGAGACCAGGCAGAGCCCTTTTAGGAAGTTATACATTCCCCAACAATAACACAACATTCACAATTCCCCTAGTATCATTATACCATTTATTGGTTTCTGACCACAGAGGATGGGTAAGGGCTATGGCTTTTCTTAATTTACTTTCGTGAGAACTGTTTGCTGCATGAGAACTGGTTTTCATTTATAGACTGGAAAGTCTCAATTCAGCCTGTTGTCTGAATTGTCTCAACACTCCTGTTGCTTGAACTGTCCCTCTTGCCAACTGCTTTGCACTTCCAAGTTGAGTCAACTCAAACTGCTTCAGTGGGGATCGGGTTGGGCTCCTGCTGAGCCCCCAAATCCAACTCCTCATGCGGCAGGTTTGTCCTTTCCAAACCTCTCTGGAAGACTTTCTGATGTGATGGGAATACTCCAGATAACACCCAGACAATCCCCTCCCTTGGTTCTGGATGGACTGACGTCTTCCACGGAAGTCCCCAGTAGCTGGCATCCCACCTCTGCTCTCTGAGGCTGGTGGTTATCCCGTCCTCTTCTCCGGTGTCGTCCATTAGTACAAGTTATTTCACAAGGGAGGAATCCTGCATGAAGGTGCTCCTCACCCTCGCAAAGGCTGCAAGTGATGCTTTAGATTTTGATACTGTAACACACGGTTCTGTCATTTAAGACCTTCCCATTACCTTTTTTGGTCGTAATCGTTCTTTTGTACCATTCTGAGCTTTTTCTACTGTTTCTACTTCTCTTACTCCTTCTTCTTGAATTATACTGTATCTGAGTTGTAGAAAGCTGAGTTTTAAATCTGAAGTGTAGCTGGTGTGATTCAGCAGTGCCCTGGTATAYGAAATGATAAGTTTTATTATGTTGAAGTTCATTTTTGGTCTGGAAACCAAACTCCCAAGGTGCCTTTGAAGAAATTCTGCTAAATTTCCTTGAACAAAGTTTTGTTGCTCAGAGTGCCGTCTTTGTTCCTTTTATACACACAGAAGCACCGTTCACGTACAGAAGGTGTCATTGAGCCATCTGAGCACTTGCCACCTAACTTGAGGAGAAAGCGAGGGGTTTCGAAACCAGAAAAAAGAAAAGAAAAGAAAGAGCTGCTCTTGCTCAATTACGCATGTCCTCTGTTTGGGACTTTGATCTCACGGCAGCCGAAGGCAGCCCCGCTCTTGGCTGACATCCTCCCAGGCATACAGCTCTGCCCCTTTGGTGGTCCAGGTCTGATGCACGTGGGAGCTGTTTCACACTGCTACAGCAGCGGAGAAGTGTTAGATAAATACTAGATTTTCCAATAACCTGCCCCAAACCAGTGGGCTAGGAGACTGGCAGACTGTCTACACTAGACAGAGAAACTTTGGGGATCTGTGTATGAYGGTGGGAGCAGAAACACAAGATCAGGGGAAAATAATGTAGCTTTTTACTTTTACATAATCTGAGATGGTTGACATTAAGCCTCTGACAAAATGCAATTGAAGCGTACCAGTCCAGGTCCAGTTTAAGCAATTTTGATGTTTTTCTTCCAAATTCATTGTTTGGCACTGTGTAATTCTTTAATACAAAGCAGTTGTTTYCATTTTTAATGTTAGTTACAGGAAAATTTATGATGTATTTGTACTTCTCTGCAAATATTCAAGTGCTCTTCTGGAAGAAGGTATGCAATAAATAACATTGCTTCATACACAGAGTGGACATTAAATCATTTAATAGTATAATAAGAAAGCCTTGAACTAAAATCCTTGTGGACTTTCTGAAGGTTTTTTTTTTATTASATTTTCCAATATTATGTTCTTTAATGGAAAACTTTCCCTCCTGCTAGTATATATTCTGTCTTAAAATTAAAATATAGCAAAATATTTACTGTAACTACAAAACAGAGATATACAGAAGAGAGAAAATGTATCTATATTACATCATTATGCTATAATTTAAAATATTTACATGCCTTTTAAGAATACTGGCAAGTCTGAGTGGCTGACAATATATAGTGGTGCTTGTGTTAGCTCAAGTTTGCAAATACCTAAGTCAAGAAATAGKTTTTTTTTCAGTTTCCAGTGATCACTCTGAATTACTTCAAACTCACGGTTTCTCAGAAAATGGGTTGTTAGTTTTATTTCTCAGTGCTACTCTTACATAAAAAAACTTAATACTATAGTTTTCTCCTCAAGTAGCCTTAAAATACACATGGAAGCTTTACAGTCTAAACTGATGCAGATATATATTCAGCAAGGACTGAGTGCAAGAGTGACAGTACCAAAGCCCTTGAGCTGAAGGAGTGACTTCATTAGCTGGCATCACCGGCAGCCTTTTATGATCTTCTTAGGCCTCATCCCATCGAGCAACCATTTCACACACCCAGTATGCTGCTAAAATGCCGCCCCATTTTAGCTTAGTAACYATTCATTGCAAGTCCTAAGCCTTTTTATTTTAGGGACATACTCATGCTCTGGAAAGAAACTGAATGTAGGGGATATAATTGTAGATGTGAAATTTTTGCATTTAATTTATCTCAGTGATTCAGATTAAATGTCATGTGCACAAATAAAAATATTTGTTTGTCTGTAGCTGGCTGTTTTCCCAAGAGTTTGCAAGTCAGGCTYCGTGCTTYCYAACCAGCTATCATCTCCCTATCTARCTTCAGACGAAATACTGAAGGTACGTGGAAGAAATGTAAAGATAGGAGGAACTATCTTCAACTTGTCACCCTTCAGGATAAAGTTGCACTTAAAATTTTGAAAATCTGAGAATCAAATTAATGTTTCTGCTTTGAGTCAAACAAGGGGAGAAGTCCACTGTCCATTACAGAGAATCCGGCCCCAGAAGAGGTGCAGGTAACGATTTCTCCCCTGCTCTCTAATGGGGCAAGGCTGGCATTGGATTCTGTCCATGCATCGCTATATAAAAATAGCTTGTCAGAAATGAATAAAATTAGATCAGATTCTTGGTCTGTAGGGATGACATGTCAGAAGATGTGAAATTTCCAGTGAAATAACTTGTATATCATGCAGTGAGATTTGCCTGCATACATTCTTGTGTACGGTGCAAACACCCACAGATCTGCTTTTATTGCCTGCTTTCCTTCAGTTGAGATTCTGTGAAATCCCACTCAGAGGGGGGCAGATTTTATGACTGGATTTTATTTTATCGCTTCTGCTTGTGCATTTGCTCTCTATATTTTTGAACTTCCTATGCATATCTGTGTATGGTGTTAGAAATTTGGGAATAAATTTGCAACTAATCTTGAAGAAACCTTTGCAGTGCAACGCTTTGCTTCAGGAAGGCTTTTTGGTCACGTATTTGCTTTTATGAAAAAGTGGAAATAGGTTGAAATACTTACAGAAAATAYTCTGGTGAGAATTTATCTTGTGCTTACTGTTGATTTTAAGCTGTGGTTAACAAAACCATAGTGCCTTATACAGCACAGCAGCTAATTCAGCCATACACATTCACTCTTTCAAGACTTTCCACCAAGAAGATTTTGTTGTTGTTGTTGTTATTTTTTTATTTCTGTGTCTTTTAGTCCCCTCTTTGTTCTGAAAATGTGGAGTGTGGTATGTTTCAATTCCTTTGCTCCCTGGAAATGTTAAAGCCATTTGCTGTTCTAACTGATCCCTGCTTGGAGTGTTTCATTACTGACGCAATCTCGAGGTGAGCATTATAAAGTGAAGTATTATTCTTGATCTCACTGCGAAGCGGTAGGGAGTCAAACTGCAGGCAGCCAATGTCAAAATCGCCTTTTCTAAAGGTTTTCTTTTTTTAATGTGAGGGTGAAGTGCATTTAAGTCAGTGTTTGCTGATCTTGAAGCTTGGGATGTAACGAGTAAAATGACAGAAGAATATGACCTTGCAAAGAATGAGAGGGATAAAATCTACATGAGCTTTGGGAATAATGGAAATGAGGCACAGTCCAAATGAATGAGACCTTTAAAGGTTGCCTTTCCCTTCAAAAAGGTTTTTGATACAATATGAAGCTTCTAACAAACCCTTAAGAAAAGACAATTACGGTACTATCCACAGGGTTCAGAATTCAAGGTGTTCAGACTGGCTGCAGTTTGACAGCCACAGAAACCATTTCCCATTTAATCTATTTAACTAGAATGAAAGAGTGTTTTCTTGCTCTTAGTGTGTAGAATATTTAGTCATTAATTTGGTTTTATAGTGTTTTCACTGCTGAGATTTGAGCATATTGTGGAAAATTAATTATCTTAGCGCATACCATACTTATGAAGTATTGATTTGCCTTTGCCAGTTATAGAAAATCGTACCTTTTTTTTCCTCTTAAATTGAATTTATTTCTTCAGAGGAGTTAGACTGGAAAATGCTGCATGAAAAGCCAGTATTTTGAAAAGCAGGGTGTATCGAGTGGATTTTTTGAAACTAATTTGAAATATTTTGGGCAGCCTTCTTTCACAACCACCTCTTGCAATGTATCAGCCCCCAAAGAAATTACACAGTGCATCTCCAGCCGTGACAGAATGAGGAGCGATTATGCGCAGATTTGAAAGGCGCCGATGAAGGTGTACACTGAGGGCCCGGTCTGAGGAAAGGCAATTCAACAGTTTCCCTTTGGTAGCTTAGGCCCTACGAGAGGATGTCCTTCATGACTAAAGTAGCGATGAGGTTTCTGTGAATAGTCACATTTCTTATACTTAATTAGTTTTWTTCTCTGCTGGTGCACCTGTCTTTTACTTTCTATGCAGTCATCTTATCCCTGATTTTCACCATGTTCAAAGCTTCTTCCTCTGTCCCTGCCTTCGTGTAACTGAACTGATTTTTTTTTTTCTTTCATTCTAGAGTTGCTGTTTTTGGAAAAGGGAAAGGGAGATGCGGGTGGGAAGGAGGTTGCTTGGTTTGGTACRTGGGGGTTTTTTTGGTGTGGGTTTTTGGTTGGGKTTTTTTTCCTTTTTTTTTCTTTCTTTTTTCATAATCGCCATTTTCTTGGAACCAAAGTCCGTAGTTTTAGGAACWGTGGAAGAAGATACCTGTTTGCTTTAATTTTTCTGTTGTATTTTTGCTTTCTGTGCCAAAGTTCTCTAGACACCTCTCATGACTAGCACCAGTTGCATCGTTGCTCTTCTTCCACGTCCTTTTGTAGTTACTCTGCTGCTGTGTGTAATGAACCCTCCCTCTCTCCCCATCTCCATGCTGTGCTTTTCCTTTCTCCTTTTCTACCAGATTTCACTGGTGATTTCTTTAGSTGACATACGAATGCTCAGAATTTCAAAACAGCCCACAGCTGCAATTAGCCATTTGTCAAGGTATGCATGAACCAACCGGCCTCCTYGCTGCAGTTAAGTCCTTCAGTTGGTCTGCTGACACACCACAAAATTATCCTCTTAGCTCCACGAATGAGAAAAGTCCCATAGCAATAGAAGCCTGTCTGGGTAATATATAAAAAAACCATTGTGTGCATTCACACACACCCCCCCACACACCCCCCCCATGTAGAGTTGTTTTTCCCTTTCATCTTAGTGTTTCTAAAGGCAATAAAAGCTTTGTCCACCAGCRGTTATAAATTTCTGGTGTGCCACACCCCCAATTCAGTGCTATTATGCTTAGGCTTGTACGGCTGGAACCCCACGAGGCATTTTCAAGTATCTTCTCCATCCAACTCAAGCAGTTCTCATCACTCCAGAAATGTCTTTCTTTAGCTTATAGGACAGAAGAATGAGCTCCCTTCAGAGCTTAATATACCTCTGCTTCACACAGAAGCTGAAGGGGTGCTGAGGTAATGTAATGAGAGCACAGGCAATCCGAGTTGGAAGTAAAATACATTTTCTCTGTGATGTGCTCAACCTTTTCTGCCCTGGGGCTTAAAAACTGAAATCTACTCTTTAATTTAGCGTTCTCTGCCTGTACACTGAAATGCCGCTAATGATTCGAGAGAGTTAACAAGAGGGTAGCAAAAATGATATGTCAGATATGTCTGAAACCATAAAAACTCTAGAGGCAAGACAATTTGACTCATGTCAATGGATTTTGAAAATATAATTTTCTGTCTACTGAAGGCCAGAGAAGAGAACATATTGAGTTCATTTGTGTCACAGTATTTTTACAAACTCCTTATTAAATCAAACTTGAAGTAAAGGTTCATTTTAACAACAGTTAGTGTGCTATTATCCTTATTTCTTTAGAATGGCAACATAGAATCATTTTCAAATTTAGAAGTAGTCTAAAAAAATCTAGATTGCTTCAAAAGAGAGACATATTTTGGGGGACTTTTTTGTGTGCTGGTTTTTTTTCTTTTTTTTTTTTTTTTTCTTTCCTGTAGAAGCAGTGCTCCTGGGAAAAAGGCTGGGATTTGTGATTCACTAGCTCAATTATTCTTATGAACGTGTCGTGTGTCAGTTCTTCTGATTTTTTTTTGTTTTGTTTTTCTTCTTTTTCCATGAGCTTCTACTGGGCAAGCTTGCCGTGCGTCTTGAGTGCAAGGGCACGTGTTCCAAGGAGATTAATATCTGTTTCCAGAAACATGGCAATTTCTCATGATTTGTGATTCATAGAGGTGGCTATTTACACCATCTAAAAATGTTGAATAGGGCATCTATTATTTAACCTGTCTAATTTTTTTTTTAATGCTGTAGAGAAGTTCATTTTTTCAGTAACATAGTTGCTTTTCATGACACTAACATCTGTTTCTGAATGATATCTTCAGCTCTGTAGTGAAACTTAAATCTACTTTGGAGTTGGAAGCTAATGCGTGTTAGTGATGGCATACGATGCAATGTTAAGCTGTTAATGTGTATTTAAAATAAGATTGATCTACAGTAGTTTTTTTCCCAGGGAAGTACAACTTAAACAAATTCTTAATGATCCCAATGCATTTAAAACTGGTTCATAAAATCCTCAAAAACACAAAACTTGGAAATCTTTCAAAGCCAGTTTACTCCAGCATTACTGTCATGGCTAAAAAAGCACGCTTTCCTGACAACTGACTGTTGGGTTGACTTGTTTTTTCTTGGCATTGCCTTTACTTAGCTCACAAAATGAGACGGAAAAATACATTACTGCAATATATCCTTTTGGTGCAAGTTAGCTGGAGATGCACTTGGGAAGATATATTTCTCAGAAAATCGGTGTGTTTCTTAAGGCTGCAACTAAAAGCAAACCCCCAAACTAACAACTGTGTGCCATGTGGGTATTTGGGGTGTGCAGCCAACTGCCCTMATGGTGCTTTGCCCCTAACCAGTCCCTGGCTGGCTTCTAGCAGTATGGGCTCACCTTAAGGACACAGTCCTAAACTTCGTCCTCATCAGAAGAGTAAATTTATTTTATTTTATTTTTTTTAAGAAATGTACCCTTGGAGGCTACTCCCGTTTCTTCATGGGGCTTATATTCTGCTGGTCATCATATCTATTCCCTGTCTTCTTCCAGTTAGGCTGAGAGCCTTTTCAGATGCAGCAAAGCCTCCATTTTTTTGGAGTGGGAAGAAGAAAGGAAGATAATAAAAAGCCAGTTAATGAGGCAAGGGGTGCTTGAGGAAAGGCACAGCATCTAAGCGTTTCTCCTGYGCTGGCTGGCAGGTGATTGTTACTGCAGATTCTGGTTTTGGAGGGGATATTGCAAAGGTACGAACGCAGAATGCTCAGCATGATTGGACGGTGCTTTGGGAGCACCAGCTTGCCTGGTAACTGCCCAAGTGGTTAATTTTGACCTGCAGCTGGGGTTGAATCTGTGTTAAATTGTGACCGGCATTTTACAGGTTCACGATGTGATGTAAATGGAGTCAAATATCATATTAGATCATGTTGTCAGGGCAAAGCGAAAAGTGTATCAGTGCTATCCCATTAACAGCATAGTAAATTGAATCTGTTAAGTCTAAACAAAATTTGCTTTGGTCCCTAATTTTGAGCATACCTTTATTATTTTTAATGGATTGAAGCTGACAGGAGATTTGTGTAAGAAGATTTTACATAATTCTAATGAGAATCTGAATCCTTTGTCAGTGCACGACAAAATCCTAAATCATTCACAGAATTTAAGATGGTGTTAACATTATCCCAGATTATTTACAGTRTATTTTTAAATGGCGAAATGTTTCTTCATAATGTATCGGAGACTTTCATGGGCTTACACATGGTCTTGCCAACTGGGTTTGTGAATACGCCCAAGCCCATTAGCCGTCACTGTTACAGATGTGCGGGGCACCCTCTCACCACGGTATTAGTAGTTATTCAGCAACGAMGCAAAATGGCGAGACTTCAAAGCTTGTGTGTACATGCTGTCACTGGCTAGAAGCAGCTTTGATTTGGGAAAATTTCAATCAATTTAATTTTTTGTCGGTTAAGCAACTTTTAATCACCAATTCCGGTATTGAGAATTAAAGCAACCCCGGCACTGCACCTTTCCCTAACCTGCCTGTGAGGGCAGCGCTGAGGGGGCCCCGTTAGCCCYCATCAGCCTCCCCCGCGTCCCCGCGGCGGGCGCCGGGGTTCCCCCCCGGACAKCCTCTCCCGCAGCCGCCCGTGCCGCCCCCTCTCCTTGCCCGGCGCCTCCCCGTGGCGCCGAGCACCGSCGAACGCCCCTGTGAGCGGCCCATTGCTGCCCCAACGACGGCGGGTCGGCCTCCTCAGCCCCGCGCCGTCCCCGCTGGGGGCGCCTGCGCGGCTTCTCCTCAGAGCGTGTCCCGCCCCCGCTGTGGCGCTGGCGGCCCAAGCTCCGCCCCTCTCGGGTGCTGGCGCGCGCCGCGGCGGTTTTGTCCGTTGGGGATCCGGCTGGGACCGGCTGGGGTCAGCCCCCTCACCGCCTCCCGCCGGGCCCCCCCCCCCCGCAGCCCGGCCCTGCCGGGCACCCCCAAAACAGCGTGGGTGCTGCGCGGAGCCGTGGAGGTCGCGGCTCTGGGAGCCCCTGAGGCAGCACTTCAACTGTGAAACCAGCGTAGCGCGTCTCAGTGACCTGGCACGAGCTGGGGTGGGCTGTGGTGAGCGTGGAGGCGAGCGCTGCATGCTGGGCTCGGGCCGTGCTGAGGAATGGCAGAAGGACAGATGAAGGAAGCCGGATGAGAGCTTTCTAAACCCAAAAAGCGAAAGCAGAAACCCTCCACGTTGCCGCCGCCCACCTGGCCCYGCACACCGGCTGCTCTGGGAAGAGCCGTCAGGCTGCTAGTGGCAGGTTAGCCAGCCGCAACGGGCCCGTAAGGTGGGTCCGGTGCAAAAAGAAGTACATCAGGCATTTCTTTTGGTGAAAGGCAGCAGCAGCTAGGTATAGTTGAGGTATTTGTGTTGACGGCCATTCCTGCAGATACCAGCTTTTCCCCCAGCAATTACTGAGGTGTAGTAAGCAGGCTACTCATCCCTGTGGGGATAATTGCAATATGTGGTGTGTAGCTGTGAGCAGATGTAAACTTTTACAATGGCAAGAAGTACTGCATGGGTTATTTAATCCTTATTACATACGTGGCCTGTTTTCAATATCTTTCTCAAGGCCTTTTCTGTTTTCTTTGAGCATATGGGCACTGCTGAAATAATATATTAAGAAGGAAACAGAATTTTCCTGCTGCCTCAGTAGTAGGCTTCAATTTCTGGGGTTTGTAGACTTGTATAAAATTTATCTTATCTGTGTCTTATGATCTGGTGACTATTTAGTAATAACGGTCACCCACACAGTGTGCTGGAACACCGTGCTGTTTGGTAATGAGAACTCCTGGAGTTCTGTGAAGGCACCAATTAATCATCATAGTGCCAATTAAAAAGGCCATTAGAAATACTGTCCGTAGCCATCAATCCTGCATAGGTATTCTTTCTCAAAGAGGTGCATGTGTAATGCACTCAGATTTGCACACATAYGCATACTTCTTTTTCCAGGTCAATATGACCTGGCAGAGCCATTGGGCAAAATATATTGGCAGCAGCAATGAATTTATGTTCTGTATTACATCATATTATAGTTAGATTCCAAATTTATTCCAATCTTTTAAATCAGGTTTTGTTTTTGTAAGTGGGACATAGTTCTTCATGTGGCACAGTTACATTTAAGCTCTCTTTGGAGTTGCACTGCAGTATTATCAGGGTATGATTTTAAGGCCAACATTCATTAAATCCTTTCAGAACAAGGACTTTATTCTCCCACAGTTCCTGGTGGGGAACTGTTTGCCAGTTTGGGTCTCCAAGCACTCCAGTAATATAAATAACTGTGGGTGGAGCAGGTAGCATTTTTACCTTACATTGTTCATTACTTTTCATTTTGAATTTTTTTTTTTTTGTTAGCTGCTCATAAGTTCTTCATATTTCACTTGTTTGAATTGAGAYATTTTTATACCCATTGTGTGCCTGGGCATTTTTTTTTGCTGAAAAGTCCATTTGAAAACAGTTGAGGCACTCATGATACCAAGAGTAAAGTAGAATGCTGTTTTGTCCGTATTAAAACAAACCAAAAAAAAAAAAAAATTTTTTTTTCAGGAAGCAGAACTCATGCTTTGAGCAAGGGTTTGAAAATTCTTAAGGGGTTATTTTTTTTGTTTTTTCTTGTAAAACATCTATCTACGTTGGTCAAAGTTACAGGGCACTGAAAAGCCCTGTTGTCTCATGCTCAGCWGACGTGTTAATCTTTTAGCTGTGTTCTGCAAGAGAAATGGAGCTGGATGGGACAGATCTGTAATAAGTGCAGCATCTTAATCAAGAATCTGGAATTAACTCGGGATTTTTCTCTGCTGTTAGCAAATACTTTATGAAACACGGTAGCAGAGATGTATGTTACCGTCCTGTTATCCAGAAGATAATCTGCTACCTCTGTCTTTTACTTCAATTGCTTAGGTACCAGATTTTTGATAAATGGGTCTTTGGAATTGATGATATGCCTGTCGGCATCAAGATGCTGCTCCATAATGGGATGTTGGTTTGACTTTGCAGTTTATGTTAAAAAARAAAAAATCCAAACAACCAGTTTACATTAAAAAATAATAATCCAAACAAACCTATTTCAATCTCTTTTTCTCCAAACCCCCGAAATTACATGCAGAAGCTATGCATTAAAAGAAGGTCAGAGAGTAAAAATCACTTGCTCACTTTTGCTTAAGTCTTCTTTGTACATGAACATCAGAATTCAATTTTTAATGATGTGATCATAAAGCCCAAAAGGATTTTTGATTGCAGAAGATGATACAGCTCTTGGAATCAGGCTTGTGTTGTGAAGGAGCTCCCTGTCTCGTTTTGTTGCCGAAATTATGAGGTGGGAGTCTTATGAGGAAGGAGTAGAGACAAGCCCGTTACTGGCCTCGTTGCATGGCCACCATCGTTGTCTCTTCTGTGGAGGACCTGGCACCATCGCATCAAGCAGACAGCACCTGCCAATGTTCCCGTTCCTGGAGCGAAGAGACAGAGGCCTGGGCAACTGCAGTTCTTACAGCTGCCACRGGAATCAGGAGAGCGACGCTCTGAACCCCATAAAATGCTAAGAAGTGCTGAATACCCTTATTCAGGTGGACCTGCCGGCTTTTCACATGGGCACGCAGGAATCTTGGAGTCAATTGACCTTCATCTTGCTCTGCCCTCGTACCCTAGCTTTTATCCAAGGGAGGTTAAAATGCCTTTGTCAGATGGGAGTGGCAGAGTTTGCAAGCAGCAGATAGCCGTGTTTTAGTTTAAGTAGTCACGTGCTAGCATGCTGAGCACCATGAAAACTAGGATGATATTAAGAATTTTGCATTCAGAGCAGAATTCAGAGAGTGTTACAAAACAGCCAGAAATTACACTAAAGCCAATTATTAACTAGCTTCCTTCCATTCAGTGGGAGCCTGTCTTTGTCATTTATACTGGAGCAGAGGGAAAATGTAGCTTGTGAACAAATGTTGGGAGTTTAAAAGGGTGACATTTTAAATGAAAGTCTCTGTAATAATAAAGGAACATAAGGCTTGTCTCTGTTAAAAGCAAATTTAAAAATGAAGCCTCTTTCCTGCCCTTCAACTTTTAAAATCTTACTATTATCTTAAATCCCAAAATGTGGCTTCATTGTTCATTTCCTTCTTACCAGAATGTAAAATAACAGGAGCTTGAGGTTTTAGTGTATTAAAAAAAAAAGTAATCCTTTTTCAATATAACTTCTGGTAGTGTTTTAATTGAAGGTATTAGGAGAACCGTCATGTGCGACATATTTTTAAATTCTTGTACAGTGTGCTAGGAATATCTAAGAAAGGGATTATGTGCATAACTTGTTCGCTCACAGTGAAGTAGACTGGATTTTGTTATTCTTGACTGTTTATCACCTGCAACTTGGATCATGTGTTTTTACGTGGCTGAAAGGAAGAATGTGTTCTTTGTAGTTCATAATGTGTTTAAGAAATTGAGACTGTTGTTAGCAAAATTCAGTGTTGTTTCTTCATACTGAAAGAAACCTCATTAAAGAAAGCTACATAAAATTTTGACAAACCGTTAAAGAGAAGACCAAGAAAATTACTGCTCTGGTTTTGTGAGTGACTTTCATTTCTTCCTGGTTTTGCCCCACCACTTTTCCCCACCTCCCTCCCAAGTATGCCCTCATAGCATGTTTCAGCCTTTAAATGTATGTACCACCTTCAATGAAGGATTTTGAAGATTCACTCTGACGGGCTGTGCTGTTCTGTCGGAATCATACGGTGTTACCTGCCTGGCTTCCTGGGCTCACACCACACTGCCTGAGCGGCAAAGTGCTACCCGTCTGCAAATTCCATGAACTTAAGAGGGTAATCCGACAGAATTCTTTGCAAGTATCTTCTGATCTGGTGATTGATGATTTATGCCAGTATTTTTCCTTTTGTGTTTTTATCCAAGAGTTTGCATTATGTCACTACCCTGTAAATCCGCATCTAAAGTATATTATGGCAATGATGATAAGCCATACAGAGTGATATACGAAAATCGCACTGGTTGATCTTCAGGATGAATGGTTAAAACCTCCAACATTTTCAATGAGAAGAGGATGGAGGAAGGAATTGGGGAGGTTGTCCCCAGGAATTGTCATGTAACATGTATTTGTATAAATTTTAAGAAGTGTGAAGTGTAAGTTTTTAGGGAGATGTTTTAAAAAGTAGAATGGTGTTTCCACCCACTCCTTAGCCATGTAAGCCAGGAGTGTCACTGCTTTTAACAGCTGCCAGTGCAGCTGACCTGGGTTTGAATGGAAAGATCTTGTTGATTGACGTTTAAACAAAATGTTAATTTGTTTACATGCCATGTGGTCCCAATGGACTTGTTTAGATCACCAGATGCCTTGAAAAGCCAAAGTCTTTGGCCGTTATAAGGAATTTGTGCAATTTTTCCATTTATCCTTTGTAGTATTATGTTCCTCCAGGAGATCTGATTCACTTGTAAGATGTCTTTAAGTAGGTCTTTTTACTGTCATATTCAGTTAAAAAAAAAAAAAAGTTAATCAGGTGTCTAAATTCAGCTGAAGTTAGAGGATATAAGCACATAAAATCGATCTATTAGGTGAAGCAGGGTTACTGTTCAGAGGCAAGTGTCCCCCTGAAATAATAGCATATGCTGGCTTCTCTGCTTGGACAAGAGGAAGAGTTTTGTGGTTTTGCTACTGTTGTGCTCTTTTTGAACAGTTAGTAAATAATGTAAAAAAAAAAAAAATTCTTTTTTTTTGGGTTGTTCAGCTGACAGCAGATTGACCAGCCATTCTGAAAGCAGGTGGGAAAACCTGTTCAGGTGCCCCTTTTTTTCTTTTTCTTCCTTTTTTAAGTCCTCAGGATCTCACCTAATTACAAGGTGTGTAGAGTGCCTGTGGCCTAATTCTGTTTACCCAAACAAGTAACATCCGTTCAGGAATCTGGGTGTTCCTCGCATGTTTTCCCCAGATTAATAAATCTCTAGATTAGTTAGCAATAATACAATAAATCTAAACTTATATTGCTATAAACATATGAAAGGGAGCATAAAATAAATCCATACTTTTTCCTATCTGTGCTTGGTACAAGTGTTGATACACTCATAACGAAAATTAGGTCCAAGTGTTTCATCAAAACCAAAAATTTTGTCATTTCTTATTACACAAAAGTGAAGTATTTATCTTGCAAGTATTTGAAGGTTTATAAGAGTCCATGTGAAGAAATTTCTGCCCATTAATGCACATTATTAATGAATGCCTCTGGCACACAGACTTGTGTGTGTGAATTTTTCTAAAGTGTCTGCAACAGTATTTACTTAAGTGTAAATGTCCTGTGAAGGTTTTGCAATACCAGCATTTCAGCAGAAAGCCTAAGGTGAAATTTTAGAGGGTACTTTGAGTGTCTCYACTGATTATAACATTAAATAACTAGAACATAATGTAAATAATAGAATTATTTGAAAAGTTACTACAGCTAGATGTTGTTTGTAATTTTTATTTGGTGAGATATAAAATGATGCAGTGTGTGAGCTAACGTCACTGTGCTTAGCTGTGTCGGTTCTGCTGCACCATCTGATTGATCCAAGAACAGAATATATAGACATTTCCTTTTCAAAGTACCCTCAGTGACATGGGTTCACTTTAYTAGAAAATGTGTGTGTGCGTATACACAGCCACAGGCATACTCTTTTTCTCAGACATCTCAAAAGATGAAACTGGAATACCGATAATTTTTGATTACATGGCCATTGTAATCTCTCGGTTATTAGCGGTTTGGCACCCATCAAGAGCAGCTTTTGCAGCAGTTTTGGTCACTGAGTGAACTGAAACTCTTGGCTTGACAAAAGATTTCAAAGAAGCCCAGAGAGCCGTGTGGGAACTGGTTTAAAATCCCAGATAACTGGAAGAAATGACCCCCCTAGGTGGCAAGGGTCCCTATAGCTAATTTAAGCACACTTTTTGTTTCCGTGTCAATGAGATGAAAATGGAGCCATTTCCCTGAGCAAGTGGAAGAAGGCGGCCCCACAGTGTAACAGCGTTTTGCAAGAGAGGTCGGTGAGGGTGCCGCAGGAAGCGGGAGGGCACACGAGTGTCTGTCACCTTCCTCTCCTCCACAACTGCACMTTAAATGTAGGCTGCTGTTGATAGAGGGGCAGGCAGGTTTTAAAAAGAAACAAGTGGGGAGGGCAAATAGCTCTCACTGAGTTTTTTCTCTTTATTCCTTCTGCAAAACCAAGGGAAGCTTCTGATACTTCATTCCTGGCAAAAAATGTTTGTCTGGTTTTTACTGCCTCGTGCGCTTTCTTTTGATGCGTTGGGCAAAGTGAACAAGCGTAAAATTGAAGCAGGGACAGAGGGGAGGAGAAAAGGAAGGACCAGTCCTAGAGAGCGAGTTATACAATGCTAGCTCTTAAAGCCTAGAAAAAAGCTGTTTAAAATTGCTGAGTATGAAGCAAACATTGCCTGGGTCAGCTCTCCAGCATGACAGCAATAAACACGTGACGAATAATTTAACCCGACAGTGGAGATGTTCAAGAATACAAATATCACGAATGCTCTGTTCTGCTTATGCACCTAAAATGCAATATGTAAGCCTGGACTTCCCTGACAGCGCGCTGTCTCTCCCGTCTTCTATTTAACGAGCGTCTTCCATGTGGAAGCGCAGCCTTTCTGATCCCGTTAGAGAAGAGAGGCCCTGTCTCCACCGTCCTTTTTGCAATCTGTGYGCTCTGTGAACCACCCTGTGCGAGGGGGATTTGGTAAGAGATGCACTGGGACCTAATGTGTCACAGGCAGACCTGTTACGGATGAAACTCCATTGACAGAAAGGATTAGCTGCAACCGAGAGATAAAAACAAGAAGTCATATTTTTAAGGAAGGTCGTGGTGCAAAATTTTKATTATTTATTGGGCAAGAAGATAGTCAGGGCTTTGTGTTATTAGAGATTCTGTACCCTAGGAAACTGGCAGCAAATTCAGTCTGGTGCTGCCAGACTGTACTTCAGAATCTCAGGTTTCATATGAAAAAGGGGGAAAAAAGCAAAACAAACAGAAAACCCTCTATACCCTGCAGCTGCAGAGAAAATACTCAGAAACTCGCTGTGACCAGAGTTTGTTCTTGTCTTGAGTCAGCAGTCAGCTTGAAGCAATACCTTTGAGAAGAGCGAACTGTGCTGGTCATTTCAATGCACGTGAGCTATGAAGTCTGACGTGTTTACACAGCAGCTAGCTCATTTCTATGCCTTTTTTTTTGCAAAAACCTCAATGTAATGCATGCTGTTTGAGAACGTATTTTCTTGGGAAAGAAGAGAACCGGAAGGAAGGTTTATTATTTTTCATGTAAATTAGAATTAAACTTCCCTTCCTCTCTTCTTCTCCCTCTCCCCCCCCACAAAAAAAAAAAAAAAAAAAGGGCAAGCAACTTTTCAAATTGTGGAGAAACAAGAGAAACAAGGGATATTTTCTTTGCCCACCGGAAAAAGCTTTAGTCATATCCGGACTCCTGAAAAAAAACAAAACAAAACCCTCTTCTTCCCCCTAACTCCTACATTCTCCTTAGTGCCATATGCCCCAACTTACAATTATCCAGCTTTTAATACATTCCACTTCTGCTCTGACAGCTATACAATGTACAACAGTTGCACAGAGTCAGAAAGCAAATCTGTGAAGCACAAAGAGTAAAGAATTTGGTGACAGTTTAAAACAAATGTAGTGAATATGGAAGTAAATAACATAAGTAAAACTGGATACTGATGGTATTTTTTCATTTCTGTATGTCTGTCTAAACCTCCTGTCTCAAATATACCTACACAGTACTGTGAATTTCCCTTTTGGGGTCAGCTCCACCGAATTTACATTTAGCAGGCTGCCAAATACAGGGGATCTTGTACCTAGTGCTCATGATCACCCTGAGGAACCYGTTAATCAGTGGAACAATTGTATGGTTATATGGCTCGCATCATGTTTGAGTATTGGAGCTCACCCTTAGAAAAGCACTGTAATTGCTAATAATTAGTACTGGGTAAGCCTCACAAGGTTTACTTAAGGGTCCCCTCATGTCAGATTCATATCCAAAGCATATCTGAACTGTCTGAACCATTTAAGGATCTGGGAGGTAATACTTTGTCATTGTGTAAGGTAGAAGACCTGTGTATGAAAGRGCAAGGGGATTGTGAAATAATTACTGTCTCTGCATTTAATTTGAGTCAATGAAAATGCCAGGATGATTGAAGTGTTTATGCTGAAGATSAAGGAGGTAGATTGGAATAGGGTAATCAAAACCAGGGACATCTTTCTTGAGTTTTTTAATATTTCTTAGGGAGGAGATAATGGAGGACTGTGAGAGTATGGCAAGGGAGTGTTGGAAGGAAAATCAGGATCAGAGGTCACACCTGTGTGAAGYGATGGTTTGAAAATGACAAGTAAAAATAGAAATATGCTTCACTTGATGGTGATGAATGGGTTTCTTGACCTGAGGAGGAAGACTAGAGGTGCCTTTGCACTGTGGAGATGGTAATTTGATAGYGGCAGTTACAGGTGAAAAAGTTTGCTGTTAAAAATCTGGTGGAAAAAATGACTGGTCTTAATTATGTATGGGTAGTCATGCCCCTGGGCCTCGATTGCCGGGGTAGCTGTGCTTTTCTGCAGCGATGGCTTGTGACACTTTCAGTTTGCCATTTTTCCATACTCCCATCCCTATTTTCTCCAGCCGTTCCCAGTATGCCTTTTACTTTGTGTTTGTCTATGCTGCTTCACTTCTCTTCAGCGCTGGAGTATTCTGCTCCACTCACCTGCCTCTTTCCTCTGGCACCACAAAACTGTTCAACTGGCCTCGTAAAGTTGGTAAACTCATGAGYGAGACTCAGAGAGACAGTATTGCTGTACCTGGGACTGTACATACAGTTTCCACGACGTGGGAGGTGGGATCGGTCATATCTTGCTTACACATCTCTTGTATCCCAAGGGCAGGGAAACATTTGCCAATGGTCTATAACCTTGCCTCTCTGCAAGCAATAAATGCCAAGAGTCTTGTGAGCTTTTTACATACTAAGACAAAAAGCATGTTACGGGCTGCTGGCTGCTTCTGTTCAAACATGAAGTATGGATTTTGAGGTTAGTAGAGGTCTATTTGCTTAAAAGAGGTTCTGATYGAGATGAATTATGAAAAACTCAATAAATACCACATTTTAAAAGGTAATAAACTGACTATTAATGTTGAAGGCAGAGCTGCAGGCAGACATTAGGAGCAGCCTGAACCACCTACCTTTATGTACCTTCTTCCTCCATAGCACTCAGCATGAGGAGCCAAAGCAGCCCTGAACCCCAGAAGGGAGTTCTTAAAGGCCCAGATAGTCAAAAATGCTTTACAGAAGCCACGCTCATGGATTTTGTTCCTCTGTGTGTGRGTTTCAGTCAAAACTAGCCATGCAAGTCCCGTACGCGCATGTGACATCAATCCATTTCTCGGCTAAAAATACCTAGTACGTTGCAGTTTGGTATGGTGCAATTAATTGTATGTCTGGGCACCGTGATGCCAAGTTTCATTTTGGTTTGAAATGCTGTGTATGGAAAGTTGGAAAAAATAAATAGTGAAATGCCATGTTTAGCATAGTTCCCTCCTTTTGCAATTCTTTGTAATGATGTACCAAAGATTTCTTCTAAAGACTTGAGTCAAAAATAAATAATCTTTTCATACGTCAGGTCAGGGTTTAATTGCTTGCCCACCCAGTCAGGAGTTACCTGCTACTTGCCAAGTTCCGATCTGTACGCTGTCATAACACCAGTTTAGCGATTACAAACTCAAATGACCCATTTGGGCAACACTCATATCCACAGGTCTCCCCCTACCCCTTCGCTGGACTTGAAGTCTGATGAGTGTTTAGACATTGCTTTGAGATAATGATAATGTGCCTTTTAATTAGCGTCAATATTTCTAATCTTTTGGGAAATAATAATGTGCTGCTTTTTTACTCCTTGACTGCTGACAGATGGCCACTTATTAAACATCGTTAAATTCTGACATCAATCATTTTTGTGCTTTTTAAAATATGTTCGTCATTTAAATGGAATGATATATATAGGAGGAAGGTTTTTCACACCAGGTTGTTTAGACATCGACGCAGTGCTGTAGCAGCATTTGGTGGAGGCCTTGTTTTTTAGGACGTTTTCAGTATAATCCCCGAGGCCTTGCTAACTTGTCATTTCAGTGTACATGCGTATGTTAAAAGGGGCTCTTGTATGGAAGTAGCCCGAATGCTTTTGAGACAAAGCCACTATTTAAACATTTAGAAACTTGAACTTTGGAGAAGCCTGTGCTCATACGCAGAAAACATTTCATGCATTTACACAGGAATTCATATTGTATGTGTGTTGTGAATGCCGTGAAAAAGTGAAGACGAATTCCTGTACGTTATTTGCAGCAATGCTTTATTTGACTTGATGCATTCTTGGCTAGAACCTCTAATTTGTTATTTGTGAAACTTTGTTTAATGGGTGCAATTACGGTCTGCATTGTGTCCTTGCTCATCTTAATAGCAGTATTAATTTGCAGGAAGGGACAAAAATTATCTTGCGGAGTTATCAAGCGGTGTTTAGGCTTTCTGAATGCTAATTAATTCAGAGCTCAAATGCTGTACCTGCTGTTTAAAAGGCTGGCAGCTTGTATTCATCACCTGAGTGACAGCTGTTCCTAGACTTTTTTACTTTTAAAAAGAGTAGGGAAGATTAACTCCTTCCGTGCTAATGACTGCCATATTGAAGTGACAGTTGTTATCTTCAAAATTTGAATTTGCAAAATTTTTCTTTAACAGATTTGCTGATTTTGACAGCGTATTAGAGAAAGGACTGGTGACAGTATATTGTTAAGAGAAATTGCTAGGCATTTCTCCAATACACTGTTAGTTTTTCTGGGCAGGAAAAAAAAAAAATGTGTCTCTGACATTTGATGTCAGAACCAGATCCTCCATGTAAGCTAGAAGAGAAAGAATTAAAATATTTCTAAGTCAGACTTGAACATTAATAGTGAGTGTGGAATCTGAAGAATTTTTCTCTTGGAGTCAAATCCTTTTTTTAATATTTACTGTCAAAGAAAATATTTATTGGTTGCAATTCAATTAAATGTTCACTTAAGCCATTTAAATGTCACACAAAATAGTAAAAAACAGTTTTATGTTTTATACGCTGCATTCGAAGATCATTGAGTTGTTATTTGTTAAACTGAACTCCTCCGCACTAGGAAGAAATGGTAGTCTTTGGTAATAAAAAAGGGGGCTTAAAGGCATGCAAGTAGTTTAATTTAATTTAATCTGAGAATGAGTATCATCTGGTATAATGCAGATGTTTGTATGCAGGTTTGAGAGGATTACGCAGTTTGCCTGAATGATTGAGGAAGTGAGATACTMATATTGGATTACATTCCTTCTTTTTCACAGAGGAGCAGATAGCTAAAATCCGTATGTTAACTCCATCCCTCCATTCCTTTCTGCCCCCAACCAAAACATTTTCATTGTACTACATTTTCTTTTTGAGGAAACATGAGACAAATCAACGGTTGCCTCATGTCAAAGGGTATTGCTGAACTACTGATAACAAACAAAATTCCACAAAAGCTTCCAGTTAGTATTTTGGGGTAAATTCAAAGTTTTTTTCCTTCTGCTACTTTAAAGACCTGTGAAGTCTGGTATGTGTTTTGCTATATAAGATTTTCAGAAATACAGATGTGCAATAGACATGTCATAGCAATTATAAAATTTTCATTCTCATTTTGGAGGCCCTGTATCTTTAGGGAAACTCAGGGCGGACTTGGCTAATGCCTCTGGGCTTTGATTCTGCTCACATCAGTTTTTACACATTCTGATTCAGTAAATCTCATTAAGCACATGTTTAACTTCCAGTATTCACTGAAAGTTCTGTTGACTTCAGTAGCAAATTAAGCACATGCTTAAATGTTGTTCAGAGCCTTAGGGAAAGGTGATTAAACTAAAGAACAAAGCTATCCTATTAAAATATTTTAACTCATTAAAATCCAGTAGATTTGCTGATASTGATTCACTGAATTCTCTGTATTGAAAGTAAAACAATTACCTTATAGTTGGCTGGCTCTCTTGCGCAGTTGGAACACCAGCATCAATATATTAGCAGGGTGTTTCTGCTGTGACAATACATTTCCTTTTACTCTTGACCTACTGTTCTGTTCTTATAAATAATTAGTGATTATAATGAGTGATTGAAAATATAATGGGAAATGAAAAGGTTTCCAAGCTTGTTTAGAAAGTGTTCTTGAAAATGAAAATAATTTTTAAGAAATTGTTGTCKTGTTCCAAGTTACTCAAATGTCTTTTGTTATTACTCATTAACTTCAAAAGACATTTTTAGTTTCCACACACAGGGATGTTTTTTTTAAGCTTTAGCAGTATTGTCTTTGTGTTCTTTGTGTGTGGACGTTTTCTGTGTTAATTTATTGTGGAGTTTGATACAGAGTAATTAAAAATCATGCTTTGGCAAGACTGAGATGTAGTCTTTGAATTAGCGTGTGAGATGCTCTAATGAATCCAGCAAGCATTAAGAAAATGCACTGCAGTATGTAGTTCTGTCCTTAGTATGTTATTTATTAAGAAGTCCCTCAACTGTTTAGAATTTTGTGAAATACTTTCTGTAGAGGAGATGTGCTGCTCTCTAATCCGTGGGGAGAAGGTTCTAAAATAACCCTGTTAATGATTCAGAAACCAGAAGATTGCTTAAGTGTTTGGGGCTGGGGGTAGTGGGGGCAGCAGGAGGTTAGAGGGAAAGTTGTTGGCTGTTTGTTCTTTTTATTTAGTTTACCATAGAGGAAATAATCAGACCAAGACTGGAATATTTTGGGAGGCTGGACGTGGCATCGTAACCTTTCCCAAGTTCCTGTCCTGGAACAGTTACTGTGTGTGCAAAATCATGAGCTCATTGAAATCCTGGGGTGAGTTATTTGGGGTCTGTAGTCTGTCTGCAGCTTCTTGAAATAAATCTGAGTGATAAAGCTACATAATTGTTGCTACTGCGGTGTTAAAATCTTAAATTCAGTCTCAGTGTGCTCACTGAGTCAGACCAAGAAACCATCGAGTCTGCTGACTCGTGTTTGCTTCTTGACCTTTTGGCAAAGATCAAGTGTAGCATACATTTTTATCAGTTTAATATCTGTTACGTCCTCAACTTGAGGATTTTATATTAAATGAGTTTGGGGACTGGGAAATGTACTAGGAGCTTGCGCCATCCTCTCCATGCATGAAGCCGGCTATTGCTGTGTTTCTAGAATGGTGTGAAAAGAAAAAAAAAAAAGGCAACAAGTCCCCTAATGACCATAAATGAGTGCGAAGGGAAGAGCGGGAACAGAGCAAGCATAGATTATGTTTCTCTAAAGTATACTCTTAATCTCCACCTATTTTGAGCTCGGGGGTTTTCCTGAGCTTCAATAAAACCCCTGTAAAAATAAAATGAAATAGTACTTCTGATTGCATTTTAATCTTGCTTTCACTGTCTTCTCAATCCATATTAATATCCATTTTGTAATGTCCAGTATTGTAGTATCAGATTATCACCTTCGGGACTGGGCATTACTTTGTACTTACTGGATACAGTGAGCCTACACTTGGTCTCATCCTTGTTGAAGAGCAAGTTATTGCATCCCTGTTGCTGTTTATTTTCACTGACGCTGTTTTCTGAAAAATGGGATAGAATAGCAATCAGAAATAACTGCAAAAACCAAAAGAGAAGAAACATACTGCATCATGGTGAAATGGTACGTACAGGATTTGATTTGGTTTAATTAAACATTATTGGAAAGAAATAGATGCGATCGATATCTTTGAGGAAACACTACTGTCACAAGTGTTTAAAATATATTCAGAAATATGCCAAAAACTATGGAGAGTTGGTATTCACTTGAACGTTTTTGATTGATTAAATAGCAGCTTATGACATTTTATAAACTGCATGTCCATAACTGTTCATACATGTCGCAGTCAGTGGGTGGCTAACAAAAGCTGGCTTTATGTGGCCTGTGACATAGTTCCCGCTGAGGTCTATGTAATGCAGCAAGTGATGACAAGCATGGTTCATGACATCTTTTGAAACAGAATCAACCCACTRAAGGCCGAGTTGGTGTGACAGGGTGAAAACTCGAAGTTGTATTAGAAGCATAATGAATACAGTTCAGAAAGAGAGTGATCAAAATAATTTCTAGATGACATAAGAATTTGACCCTTCAAGGATTTCTTACTAACTATGTGAGGTAATACAGAAAGGAGGAACCTGTGTCATTGTAAATTAGTGTCCTTGAGTTAAGTCTCATTACCAAGACACCTTTGGTTTTTTAACTATTTGACCTGCCATGGTTAATAGAAGGTAAGTTAATTTGGTGTGACATTTTTGGTGGTAGCTTGGTGCACTACTAAATTAATTGCAATAAAATAAAATAATAGTTTTCAAAAAAAMCCCGAACTTCCCGTTCCTTGCATTTTGAATCGGTTGATGATTTCTTAGTCATTATTTATGGCCTCAGTATTTAAATTAGGACACGTTAAATAAAGCTGGTGTTCTGGAGGGGGCTGGAAATTAAGCGTTTGTTAACTGTAACTCTTTTAATGTTGCTATTTAATGGAAAATACAATATTTTGGTTCTTTAAAATTTCTGTTTAGAACCAAAAAATAGTGTCTACACGATAGAAATCCACTGCAGCAAAATACCATCTTATTACTATGCGTGCTACAACACTTACAGGTTATTGTCAATATACAGTGTCTAATGGCAAGGAAGCTTTTGTTTGTCATGGGAACAAAATGATTGCTCCTCATTTTTCTTGACTGCTGAGTTCTTTAAGCGAAAAGCATTTTGATCCTGGAATAAATATTGATTCTCTCTTTTCTCTCTCTGAGAAAATTAATTTAGTGTGAGTTATATTCACCCAGGTGAGGTAAGGGCAGCTCAGGACCCCACAGGCTACTTAAACTTGTGACACGGGCTGGCATTCAAGAAGTGCCTTCATTACCCCTAGGTCAGCACATATATGCTAGTTCTTTTGAAGAGTGTCTCCTGGGGCAGAGCAAGGGAGGATTCGTGGGCCGCTTGTCTATAGCAATAGGTCTGCAGACTTCCTTTTTTCTAGCCAAAAAGTAGTAGAATCTATCTGCCTTCATTCCTGTCCACCTCCCCCCCCCTTCTGAGTGGTTCTGTACCCTAAAACCAGGTGGTCTRGGTGAAACCAAGGGCCCTAATGCGTTGTGCCTTCTAGAGACAGCCTTTGGAGAAACGTGAAGATCTGCATTTTGCTGTGCTGATTTTTAGCACGCAGAAATCCTTTTCACAGTGCATTGGGGGAAAAGTAGAGAGGTTGGCAATAGCCAAGTCTTCCCTTTGTAAATAGGCTGAAAACACGGAAGAGAGAATGCAGAGTCCTGAGATAATGCATGGGAATATGTTTCTAAAACTGAGCATCCATTGCTGTGGCCACTCTTCAGCTGACAGGGGACATGCTYGTCCTTGGAGAGGGGCTCAGCGGCGTGTTCTTGATACACAAATGGAAAGAATAGGCAAGAGCAATGGGAAGGATTGGACAGATTTCTTTAAAGAATTGCATACTTCCTTCTCTTTGCAGCTCTCTTCAGAAGACGTGAGAAACATCTGAACCTTTGCAGGTGACTACGTGTGCCTGTTGCTATGAGAGTGTTTGATATCAATCTGTGTCCATGTGCATCCTTATCAGATTCAAAGCATAAGCCTGTGTTACTGTAGAAATTATGTCAAGCAAGTGCAAGATTTCTGCTGCCCCGCCTTAAAAATTAACTTTCATTAGTCAATTAATGATTAGACCAGATTACTGCATTCCCTTTAGAGAATGATACCTATTGTGTCTTGATTTTGCCATTATAAAAGCAACAATTAGCATTCTGAGAAATTAGTTTAGTGGAATTTATTGCAACATGATAAGCTTTGGTACTTGTAAAGTCTGTGTAAGCTTCTGACATGCTGAATCATGGGATATTATTGTGAAACTATTTTTTTGATGTTTATGTGCTGTACACTGGTCTTTGTATTATAGCATTGGCCATTTCCGTAGTAAAATGTTTTGAAGAGATGAAGAAAAATGATAAGGATTGTACATCTCTAGCACAATGGTAACTGTACATCTCCAGCACGATCTTATCATGCTTTTGTTCCAGAGTCGGTACTATTGAATTAATGTTGAATTCATGTTTAATTTCATTTTTTATTTTTGACTCCTCATATTATTATTTTTAAAAAACCTCTACCACAATAAAAAACAAACAAAAATGAGCTAACATATAAATATAACTCACTCACTCCTCCTGTGCCTCAGACAGAGCATAATCCTGCCATTGACTTTCTGAAAACAATTAGGATTGTTTGAGATGGTTTTAAGCTAAAATGGGGACTTTCATATGGCCTGTATTATCTTTTCTCAAGGGAATGCATTTTGTTAAAGTGACGATTGATGAGATTCAGTACTAATGTCAAACTTCGTTCTGCTGTGTGAAGTAACATAATTAAAACACCAAAATAGCAGAACACAAGCAGTGGAACGTTGTTGAACTTGTAGATATTTCCACGTAGGTGATTTAAAATTTGATGGAACAGTGATATAAGTGTTTGAGGCATGTCCATGTGAGATGTAAGAAAAACAAGCCTTAAGCAACTTAGCTATTTCCCTCAGAAGGATTTTATCCAGAGAGGAAGATGCAATATTTATGTGCAATAGCAGCTGGGTATTTTTAGAATTATTTTAAATTCCTTTATAGTAAGTCTCTGCATGATTAGAGAATAGATACAAATCAGAGAAGGTAACAGTTTGTCCCATTTGTGTGAAGTGGTCTTCCAGGAGAAAATTACAATTTATTTCCTTCTAAATGCGGTATTCATTTTGGAGTAAATTAATTAAGGCTGAGCTGATAAGTATCTGCTGTTTTTCTGCAGTCATGACATGGCAAGACACTAGGTACCTACATGCAAAATTCATTCGTACATAAAAAAAATAAATAAAGTGCTTGTGCCTATTGTTTCTAGAGCTGCTATGCGATACTTTAAATAAATTACTTAATTCCATGTTCAAAATACCCAAAGGTATAATATTTTATTATTGTTATTATTAACTTAGATTGCATTAGTGTAACAGCTCTCTCCTCATTTGAGAGCCTTCTCTCATGAGACAGGAAGGTGGTCTCTGCGCACTGTGCGTTACCTGGTTTACTGCTTTATCCTTGTTATGACTGGAACAAATAAAGGTGAAAGTAATCTAAATCAAGCATCCTAAAATGACTCTCAGTTCGGGGTTCCCTCACTGATCTTCACTGATGTGGAGGATGTATTTGGAGGTTTTATCMGTGGGATCATGATATGAATTGCTTAGTTACTCTGTACATGCTGGAAAACTGAGTGGTTTCCTTGTTTCTCTTTGAGGGGAGATAAAAAATTCATGCAGCAGAAATGTTAAGACTGTCAGTGTCTTGAAACAGTCAGTTAAGACAACAGAGAACTGCACATGAGCTTTCCACTGCGTTGTAGATCGTTGACTGGATGTCTACATGTGTTTAAACGCAATTGCTTTCTATGCTTATGCCAGTCATGCTGTGTCATTTTCTGTTGAATTATTTTTCTGCCTTAAACTTAAGCTAATTGCAAAAAGGTTTCGTATAACAATATTGAATGTAAAGGTAGGTGTTTCTACATAAATGTTCTCTTGTATGAATTCTCTGCAATACTATCTCAATGAGGTGGATGGAATATCAAGTGCTGAATCTTTTAAAAATGCTTTTGAAAGCTATCTTCAAGTGGATATTATGAGGAATGAATATAGCTGGAGCTTAATCATAAACTTTTCCCTTTCCTGACAGTACTGACATTTACTTGTTTCTAGACAAATAGATGAATCATAGCTAACGAGTTGTTTTGATCATTTATGGTGTTAATGCAAAACCAAGGCTCATAAATTTTGACCCTGTCCCTCTGAATTAACTGTAAAAGACTGAAAGCTTAAAAGCTGATGTTTTGCAAAGACTTACAAACTACTCTAAAAGTTGCTCCATTCAGTAGGCTTCAGCCACTGGTGAGCCATGGGTCACTGCATGCGGAGGGCGTCTGCAGGGCAATCCATCATCCAGTGGACATTTGCTGGCACGTAGCACTGGAAGCYGAATATTTAGTAACACACTTCTTTTTTCACGCGAAGCTTTACCTATGGCTCTTGCTGTGAGTGAAATTGAGCGGTAGCCTGTGATCCCAGTGAGTCTGCTTCACAGCAGGCTTTTTAGTTAGAGGGTTTCACAGCACTATGTCTGTACTTCCTACTGTCTGCTTGATTGTCCAAATATCCTCCATTAGAGCAAGGAAAGGAAATCTGGGTATATGAAAGAGGGAAAGAGGATTGATGCTAAATATAGACCAGTTTGAAGTTAAGAATACTTACCTGTTCTAGTTTTAGTATCCCTATATTTTTGTATGAAGAGCAACGTAAAGGAGTATGGTGTTTCAAAGCGTGGGCATTTGCACCTGCGACATGTTGTTGGATACTGGAGCAAGATTTTGGTTCTGAAGTTGGCTTCCAATAGTCAGTTTGGGAAGCATGTATTAAGTATTTCTCTGGGGAGCAGTATTAGACTTTGCATGTAGTTCAGCTAAGGTGGCAAATTTAGTCCTTGAACCTTAATGTTTCTGTGATTTTAAAAATATTTTGCTGTATGTCGGGCTTTTTTTTAGAAAGTGGGTATCTAACCCAAAGGCCATGTACAAGCCTTCAAGTTTAACCTTTTCATTTTACTTGACGCTCTAGAAGAAGATAAGGGGGGGAATGCTGTCAGAGAGTTTACACAGAGGATGGAGAGTGGTGGTGGAGAAGGGGATAATGACTTCAGCTCTGATTTTCTTCCTCCTGCTGCAACAAGGCGTCTGTATTCTCTGCTGAGTGCAACCAGCCTGCAGGAAGTTTTTGTTCCTGCAGATCATCTGGGAAATTAAAGAGGCATCAGAGCTGGACTTGTGATGACCTGTTTTAAAAAAAGAAAAAGTGTGGACGGATGGTGAAGGGGAATGATGGGGAAAACGCAAGGAAGGACTTGGGTATACTTCCATCTGCAGTATTGTAAAGATAATACTGCTATGGTACGAGGTGCCATGAGCTGCCAGCCAGCCGTAGCAACAGAGCTTTGTCTTCCRTTTCACATACAAAGAGGAGAGCTCAGTCAAAAATCAACTTGTGGCTGGCTGGCACTTCAGGGGGGTCACTAACGGTGAAGGAATAAGACTGAATGTTTCTGGGCTGAGATGAGCTGAAGTCTTCTCTTATATAATGGCTTATTATACCATAGTATTCAGGCAAATGTGTATAGTGTAACAGGATGTCAATTGTTTTGTCTAGTAATCAGACTCTTCATTTTGTGCTGCAGAAACAAATGCCTTTTTCAATTGCTTTAATATGCTACATTCTTTAAATTAGGTGGCCTATAGGCAGCATATAAACAGCACTCTCCAATATTATTTCAGAAAATGAATAGCATGTGTGATGCCCACGCTCATCTACAAGATAAACTGCAGAGTGACATAGGTTCTTGTTATTTGCTTCCATATGAACAGCTCTGAGTAAGTGTCCGTTCTCAAGAAATACACATTTGGTGCATTCTGGCTCGGGGAAGGCTGTATGTCTATTTGACATGCTCTCAGTGGAGAATTGCTTATCCATGCCTGATCCTGACTGGTTTCAGCTTCCAAAAGAAACTAGCATAGGTCAAAAGTTGGCAAGATGGATTGAAAAGTGCTTCCAGCTGATGGAAATGCTTTTGGTAACCAAGTGGGGGAATTTGAAATCTAATCTATTCTCAACGGAAAAACAGCAAATAGTCCATGTTTCAACACGAACAAGCTATTCCAGTATCTAAAGTGCTGACATACATGACTTTTTCAAATAACAGAGACCCTGAATCAACTACTTCTGCATGAAAGGTACAAATACAAAGTATCTTCTTTAATGCACTGCARTGTGCCAAAAGAACTTTTTTGTTTACTAGTTCACTGTGTTTACTAGTTCACTATAWAGCCACACCTGTATATGAACGTCTCCATACTCCCCTTCCTTCTCCAGTTCTTACGCTCAGTGATTTTGGCATTCCTAATTTCTCATTTCTTTCCTTTTCTAAATTCTTAATATTTTCCTTTCTGTAGTTGAATCTTTCCCTCCCTTATTTGAATATACGTCATTTCCATTTGTCCTTTTTTCTCATCTGGATTTCTTTTTCCTATTTACTTTTTCCCTCTTGCCTGTTTGCCATGTTTAGGTTCTTCCCTATGCCATTTCTTCACAAGTGGTTCCCATATTGTCCAGCACTTTGAGGGAAACACACGTTCTCAGCTACCTGTTCCTTTACGTGAAAGAGTGCGTGCTGTGAACTTAGGAGGGGAAGAGCGTGTCTTTTTGCACAAAGATTGTTTTATTCCTCCTTGATTTTCTTAGCTGCTTTTCTTTGCCATCCGTTCCCTCCATCTGTCTCTGTAAGCAGAGTGTAAGGCAAAGTAAGGGCCAAGTGTCTGTTTGGTTGCGTGTTGAAATACAGAGTAAGGATGAGGATGTGAGTCAGAGACTGAGTAACRCTGGGCACAACAGCATAGAAGTACTTTACATATATATCTTTACTATAATTTTCCTTTTTTTTTTATTCCATTGTTCTTATTTTTTTCTCTTTGTACCTCTCCTAGCTCCTGTATACAACTAATTGATGTATTATAGGAGATCTTTAATCATACATAGTTACCTTATCATTTGCCTGGAACAGGGAGCTCCTTAGGTATAGGAGTTGTACCAGGAGTGCTAAGCTGCCCTTCAAGGCTTTGCAGGACTAGTGAAACCTCTTGTTATACCCATACCCCCCCCACCCTCCCACTGCACTTTGCACATCACAGATTTCTTAGTCAGACTGGTGTGTGCAAATTTCTAGTGTAAATTCAGAACTGAACAAGGCAGGGAGCCCTTACAGTTGTTTTGGTAAAATCTTTAAAAACAGTTTCAAAATTTAATTTCTCCTGACAAGGGCAATCAGCAAAGAGAGATTTCTATAGTACAGAAGCAATCTTGTCTGACTGTCTTGAGCAAATTCTCCCACTACCGACTGACTCCTGAGATTAAGTGGAGTTTCTAACAAATCCTGTTACAATGGGTCAAGCGCTGTCTCTCTAGTTGTACTTACTTGTTGCAAACCTCAGTTGAGGTTTTTTTTATGGTGCTTGCAATATCTTCATACTCTGCATTGCTGCTACTATAGATAATGGATGACCACTTGGTTAATGTTTGATGGCAGTTACAATACACATCTCCCAAAGTTAAGTGTCCTTATGTCTTTATAAGAGAACTGACCTTCAGGGACAGTAAACATATTGTTTGGCAACAAGTTAATTACAGACTTTATCTTCCAAAAACATTCATGTCACGGGTGGGATAATTAAGATGTCCTTGCAAGTGAAAAAAGTTCTTGAGTTATAGTAATGTTCCGAAGTAGGTGTTAGAAACTGAGGTCACAACAGTGTCACAAGAGCTGTGTACTCATGTTATTTTGACTAAATAATTCTCTTCAGGCTATAAAAATGAAAGATGGACTTAACTGATATGTATGGCAATATATTCTGTAAGTCTGTGAAAAAAACCATAGGGATTYGGGTTGTGCAGGGGTATGATGGGCAAGCAGAACTGATTGTGTTTGATTTACTGGGGGATTGATTGCTAGGGTTTATTTTGTTTTTCTCCCCTTTCCTCCTTTTAAGGCCTGTATCTTTTGTTAAATGGTTAGGATCATGTTGGCCCTTTCTAATTTTATAATGTGAACTTCATGGTGATAAATAGCTAATTATTTGCAATTGAATTAGGCTATGAATTTAAATATGACAGAAACAGATGTACCGGTGATTACCTTCAATGCATTGCTCAGGGGATCTAAGTTTAACATAGTATAAATACATTCCAGAAATGTTATTTCTGAAATAGAGCAGTGCAACTATTGAAGAATATCATAGAGATGTTAATGAGTTCTGTGGTACCTGCATATCCTCCAGACGTATCTCAGATATGACGTGTTTCGTTTTGTTTTTTTTCCTGGAAGAATTTGGGGAGGGAGGAGAGGAGYGTCCACTGGTGAGATCTGAAGTTCCAGTTCTGGAGTTTTGAATCTCTAAGGTGGAAGCATGTCATTTGGATGAAGTTATGAAGTATTTTTTTCACAATGTACATTCAAAAGAGGACACTGAGCATTTGCCAAAGATGGAGCCCCTMGAGGGGCGCATTGCAGTGCTGTTTGGGTGCCACTTAAATGAAAGTCTTTGTTGGCTGGCTGAATTACGACGTGATGCAGCAGGTTAACTGCCCCAGCATGCCTTTGTATTAGCGTGACGCTACAAATGAATACACACCCTAATGTAATTTAAAGATTTGAATTGTAATATCTGAAAAAAACATGGACTCTGCACATGTTCTCTTTTTCAAAACTTGATTCAGGAGATCGATACGTCTACTAATCAGATAATTCTGAGCTACTCTTTTCAGTTTCAGTTTTTCTATTTGGAAACTTATGCTCCAGCAGAAATAAGTCATTCCATTTTTAATGGACAGTACAATTTTGGACAATCAAACAACTTTAGAATGAGATGTATTTTCTCCAGCAGAAGAAAAGTCGTTTAAAATTAACAAAACATTCCCCAAATATAGCCACGATACAGGGCAGCTGATGAGTCACACCTTGCCAAAATGTAGCAGGAGTATGGATGATTGAAACATACACTTTGAGACCTCTTTCCGTGTATCCGTTTGTGGTTGGAATGATAATATTTAAGCATCCCAACATTAGAGAATAATAGAAAAATGGGATCTAAGCACAAAGACTTATATTGATGGAACTATGTCATTCATGTCTAATGCAGCAGCGTTAACACACCCGTATCTAATTAATACAGTGCTACAGAATGTGTCCAGGCTGCGTTTAGTCAAAGTGCAAGGCAATAGAATAAAACCTTCAAAATGGTTAATTTTGAGGCTCTCTCGGTGACTCTCTTGAAAGTTAAACCCCTGTATCTTTGCACTTACGAAAATGTTGTCTACAGATATTTGGGCGTGGTGTGCTCAAGATAAGTTAGATAATCTCTTCCAGATTCCTTCATGATTAAGTGGCACTGGAATGTGATTTTTACTGTGCAAATCAATTCAGGGGTTCCATATTTTGAAATTCATCTCCAGCCCTAACCCAAAAGCTAGTTCGTATTTGTTTTACCTTCTGTAGTACGTAAGAGTTGAGTAAGTCAGTTGGTCTCTCAGTCAGGATGTGGTATATCTGTGAAGTTATCAATGAACATCGCATGACCCGTGGAACGTTTTTATTTTCATGTAAATTAGATAGGTTTTGGTGAGCAAGCTTTTCAGTTTTGCATGTTTTAGCTTTTTAAACATGCGGTTTCCTCTTTGATTTCTTTTTTCGGAAACTTCATAGCTTGTTTTCAATTTGTCTCTGTTGTTTATCAGGTTTACTTGTGTATTCTACTCAACGTAATGTGGCTCTGTTGAATTTCATTTGAGGTGATCTTTTCTGCATAACTGTGTGCAAATAGGTGTTCTGATAATCCCTTTCTTTTTAAATCAACCAGGTTAATACTTGCTTCTGTCACTGTTACATGGAGATGAGAGGCTTGACCTATTTTTAAAAACGAGCTTTTTAGCTTTGTTAGCTACAGGAATATAGAATTTTAGAATTTTGAGAATGTATTTTTTTAATTCAACAGTTGCCATTAAGATTTGCTGGGGCACACGTGGATGATATTTTCCTTTTGTTATCTTTTGCAATGGAACTTAGTGGAATTTTTTTCTTCTCGTAACCCCCTAGTGCTTCCTAACCTTGTTAGTGCTCTTCAGCATTTGACTTTGTTGCATAAAAATTGCATACTGCTAGAATGTATATATTATTCCATTTCATGTGCATTGAAGCAATAGGCATGAAAGTTGATTCCTACGTTATTACAGTTATTTCTAATGTGACATTTACCCCAGAACTATATTAAGTTGTTAGCCCTGGAAAAAAGAAGTATTTTCTTAGTGCTGTTCTGTGTTCAGTGGCTTTGATGGTACTTGTTGCAGATGTTTCAGATTACTGTCAAAACTTCATTATCAGTGATAATATACTAATGCAGTAAGTTGACATAGGGGTTGACTGAATGACTATTGCAATATATAATTAGGTTGGTGTAATATGATACATTTCCACTGATCCTACACAGCCTTTAAATGGAATCTGTTTGAGACTGAATTCCCTTGCTGCATTGTTACCATTCCCAGAGTGACTGCTACCGTTTTTTTAGGATTCTTGCAGAGTGGTGTGAGTACGTTAAAGAAACTATGTTACACAGCTACAAATAAATTTTCTTTCACATTTTCTTTTAATATTGATATCACTGGAAATAATAATACCATTACAGAATTAGCAGAACATGCATCTCTGTCTGAGTCTAATAAATCAGATCAAAATATATTGTGTTTATATTTTGTATAATCCGTATACTGGATATTACTAGTATTTACAAGTACTAAGCCATTTGAGAGCTATGGCAGTTTCTAACCTGTATAAACAAAAATATTGTTTGCAGAGATGTTTGCCTGCAAAGTGAAAAACTGAAATTTTAATGGAATCCTTCCAATAGCTGTCAGTTTCTTCCTCAGAGTTTGATAATTGAAAGGTTTGTTATTTTTTTTGAAAAGGAAGATGGTTTCAATTATCCAAAGCTAGTGGAATGTTTAACTACCCTTCTGCTATCAGTGGACTTGTTTACATTGGGATTTTGACTAAATTGAGATTGCACATATCCAGATGTTATCTGCCCGGGTGACTTTTTCATTTGCTTTGGCAAAGGATTTGATGGTATATTGCTACCATCTCTTTGTCAGTTTTCACATTATATATATTGCAAGCTCCATTTAGACTTTTCTTTTATAAACTTCTTCCGCTCAACTGTTAAATCCTAAACTTTTGCTCTTTTTTTCTAAGGGTGAATCCTCATTTTAAGATAACCTCATCTGAATAAAGATTATAGGATATGGAAAGTTGTATGTTCTATCCTTTGCATGGCTGTACACACAACTGAGCAAATGCTAAGTTTTATTTTTCAGTTTTTATAGTTCATTTCTTTTGGTCTTATACACATCGGGAATGTCACTGCTATAAGTCTAGACTGCAGCCTTGCATTTTGCCTCATGTGGAAAGCATGGTGGTATTAGGCTGCCCAAGGGGCAGCACGGGAACCATACTGAAACCAAGAGATGGGATTTTGATCCTTACTGCGGGTTTTCTCATTAGTTAGCATGAAAAAAGCCAAAGTCCCAGACAAACAAACCCAAAATCCAAAAGAAACACTTCTTGTTCTTGATTTTTATCTCTGCTTTGCTGTGCTAAGGGGCAGAGATGTGTCTGAAATGCATCCACTCTGCAATGTCCTTCAGCGAGATGGGAAAGGCAAAGCTCTCCACCAAGAACTGCTTTCTTCCCAGCGCCCAGTGACCTATTGTGCCAAAGGCTTGCGCAGAGGAGCAAAGGCTCCTTGTACAAGCAGCTTACAGCAGGATAACATTCCACAGAGTTATCAGTGGGGAATTGTAGAAAACATTAGCCAGGACTACTCAGAAGTAGAACTATGGTACTGAAAAATAGGAACAGTTGCACAAGAGTATCATTTAATTCATTACTGTCATGTCATTTTTCAGCACTGGTGGGGGTTGGGAGTGGGTGGGGAGGGAGAAATATCCTAGCCCGGAAACCTGCTACTTAGGATGCCCTAGGCTGAGAAGCAGCTTGAATAAAGAATTCCATTTTTTACATCTTTAGAGTGCTAAAAATGTAAAGCGGGCGAGTGCTCACGCTCAGCAGTGATCAGGCAGAGCTGCAGCCAACAGAAACAGAGGTTTGAAAGTGTAAGATCCTAATCTATGTCCTAGTGAACCTTTCTGTTGGGTTATTTTACCTCTTTCAATCTCCAGACCTTCTGGTTGCAAATTAAAGAGAGTTCACACTGATGCCCACGTGACTCACAGATGCATACATCTTACATTAGATCTGAATGGAGCTCGACTTATTAATGTTTATACAGACTGGGTAGATCTAATCCTATTTGCAGGCCTTTAAAATGCCAACTTTTTATTTTAAGCCTGCTTTACTTGAACTGCAGTATTTAACCTCAGAAATGTGTTTGTGTTTTTTTTTTCCTCAATGGCATTTTAAAAAGTGTAAGGCTTTAAATCAGTAAAAGTAATCAAAATTTATATGCTTTTTTGCATGTATGATTTAAGCAAATCTATGGTGTAACCATATGTAGTGAGATTTGAATCAAGCAGATTTAATTGTTGCTAATACTGTTTATTTTGGTAATGCCTAAAGACCAGCTTTGTTTCATAATGTAGAAACACATGGGGATGGGTTTATAATCTCCTGTAGTAGCCAGGGGTGAGTGATATCGGTAGAAGTTTGTGGTAAAATCCACAAACGGTTGATATCAGCAAATACCAGAGTAGTTCCAGTTTGAATATGAGAGAGAGAAAAGAAAGGGAGAAGAAAAATTGATTAAAGATGATGTGAGATAGTTGAAAGGAAATGTGACACTGAAAAGGGAGAAATGAATAAACAGTGAAACTGAATTGAAGGGTAGGGGCAGGGAGGGAAAGTAAAGATGATCTGCTAAGCAGAAGAGCAGTTAGCACAGGAAAACACTTCAAAACTTCAGAAATTTATGAATCACCAGCAGTATCTTTTTTGGGCAGCTTTTGCAGCTGCTTTTACTAGTTGGAGAGTGGCTAGGTTTCTCTCTGAGAATTTTCCCCCAGGCCAAATGATGGGGAGACATTGGACACCTGCAATTAGCTATCTGCTGTTAATCAATTATTACCAATAATCAGATGTTTTTAGAGATGTGCCTACAATATACACAGGGCTGTGCAGGAGGTGACTGCAAAACTACGTCCTGTCCAATGACTTCACAGCCTACATGACAGGTACCGAGAAAACAGGTTGTGTGTTACGGTGGTGGTGGTGGGAGCTCTCAGTGTACCTCTTTTTCTTTCTTTTTTATAAGAGAGAGMATTTTATGAGAGAGCAGAGGATTGCTCAATATTGTGAGTGAATCATATTTTCAATAGGCAGTTGACTCTCTATAATGACCTGATATCTCTATAAGATTTGTGAGATTTAAGAGAATTATTTTTAAAAGGTGGGTATGAAAAACATAACATGAAAATAAGTCTTATGTGTATCCTTACAGCATCTGCTGGGTGGGAGCTAGCCTACAGTGTTAGCTTTTGTATGAATTTGAACAATATCACTTTTAGGTACAGAAGCAATAGCAGAATATCATGAAAATTTGAAAGACTCAATTATGCCATGGCGCCTACTTTTTTCCATTGGCCTCTTTGAGGACACACTTGTTTTGCATAGAATTTTTTTTTTTTTTTTTTTTTTTTTTTAGAGAATGGTGTTTAAAAGGTTGGAATTTTGTTTTTATAGGATGGTTTTCTGCGGAGTAAGTAGGGCTGCTGCTTCTGGGGAAGTCAACATGGAGACAAGCGTTAGAAACCTATATCTTCCCTCTCCCTTAGGTATTTACAATGGCACTGATCAGGCACTTGGCATTTAGTTACATTGCTGCATTGGCAATTATGGCCTGGCCAGAAAGMAGGGGCAAGGGCAGGGGAAAATTTACCAGTGCTGCTTTTCGGGTCAGCCAAGCTTCTTTCAGGAGCTCCCAGTAGATCATTCTCCTCTTTGCTCCTTGCCTTGTATATAATTAATTTGGGCTGAATGACTGCTTTTTAACCGAGTTCAGTGTTAGCTGCTCATTCAGAGAGCGGGGCCAAGCTGTCAGCCTCTGATCTGTTTACTGTTATCAAATGTCTTCTCAATTGCTGGTAATAATTTACTTAGAACAAAAGAAAATGTGGGCTCTGCTTAAAACCTGAGATTCCTGTGTCCTCTTCCCCTGCACGGTCTTGAGAAGAAAGGGAATTTAGACAGGAGCAGAGCAAAGAAACCAGGATTAGTGGTAGAATCAAAATAGTTCAGAAGTATTTGGAGAGATGGAGCGCTCTGGCTGGAGGACAGAGGGACAGCATTATGTAGAAGGAAAACCATGTGCCRAAGGACATCACAGAGGGTTCTGCTAAATTCCAAAAGGCATTCAGGAGTGAAGAAAGTGAGGCTTTGGGATGGAGGGATGTTTGGTGTATTTTTTTCCAGATTCTTTTATCTCCTGGTATATCTAAAGTAGAGGTTCATAGGGCCTCTTTACAAAGCTGTATGTTACATATGTCATCCAGCCTTGATCGCTGGAGAGAGAGGGGCACTGTAACCCGGGATGCCCAGAAGGAAGGAGCTGTGAGAAAAGRGTAGATGTAAGCTATCAGGTTGTTGATTTTTTATGAGAGGTGTTGTGAAGAACTAGGGAAGCTGGGGATTATGTCTCTCAGTAACTCTTGCCAAAAGAAGGAGACTGAGCTGGTACTAACTTACACCAAAGGAAACTTGAGAGCACCTGGGTGCATACCACGTCGAGTTATAACATAAGAACTGCAGCTGACRCTATTTCCCTGAAAACTTGACAGGTTGAAATAACAGTGGGAGACTTATGAAAAGAGTGGAAAGAAATATTGTACAAAGAACTGCATGGCTGATTGCATCAGTGCCTTTATGTCAGTAAGTCTTCACCATGAGACATGCACGAAGGCTATGGAGCATGTATCGCATATGGTGGCATATACATGTCTTTTTCTTGTGAGGTGTCATTAACAATAACAGCTGTTTCTTCTAAAGATTTCTAGGAATTATATTTAAATAAAATGATCAGTATCAAACTCTACCTGAAGCATGCCCAGATTTTCAAACTCTGATATTCAACTCACTATATTTAATTTCACGTTTCATTCCTGCGAACAGGCAGACAGGATTAGTTGGAAGCAAGAAGGCACAAACTGTTTTTATTTCAGGAAAGAAGGTAAATTATACAGTATGAAATGAGCAAAATTCAAAGAGAATTCAAGCCATAGAATCTCAGTTATTAATTACTTTGCCTCTTGAGTCTCTGAATTGTAGCTCACAAAAGCAAAATGAAACAAAACTCTGTTACCAAAACTTCAATATCAATCCAAACAGAATGTGCAGARGTCAAGGGAGTGCCAGAAGACAGCACCCTTCAACCCGTTGTAGGTCAGTGAAGTCTACCAACTGTAAGTTCACTAAGTCCTGCTCCATTGACTTGACCGCTTCCCACTTCCATTTCACAAAATGAGTTCCCTGGTCCCAGGTGGGCCTCGGTGCAGTTTTGCAGAGCTGTCTGCATGGAGATCTCCAAGCCTTTGACTAGAAGGTGCAATAAAAGAGTGTGCTCCCACGTGACTTCCTAGTGTCCCCATTCCCCCCTCTCTCATATTCCTTTAATTTGGGCTTTTTATCGAAATGGTCTGAATCCACTTTCTCTAGACTAGATTCCATAATTGTTCCACCATTTCATAAATGCACTTACCTATATTTACTGTTATTTCCCGAAGTAGATTTGAACTCTGAACAGTGTAATGCAAACTCAACAAGGACAAAATAACATGTATAAGTTCACTGGCTGACATTTGCCCTTATTTCTAAAACAAGAGCGTAATTTCTTTACCCTTTAGTCCTTCTTATTTTAAGTTTGATGCACAAACTCTTAGCTTTTGTAGAAACTACAAAATCAGTGCATACATTTTGAATGCTTTAGAACCAGGAGGTGTTCATATTTTTCTCTTGAGTTCAGATCCTTTTTCACCTCTTCCTAAAAGTGTTTCCTTAGTTCAAATTTGCTATGCTTGTCTCAAGCATGTGAATGTTGCCTTGGATCATTTGCAATGAACAGCTGCAAGGAGATCTCAGAAAGAGAGACTATGGTAAGTAAATTAATAGTTTTAACTGCACAGCAGTCAGCAGTCTTTCATCTGCGATATTGTGTGCTTGCCTATGAATTCGGGAGTAAGTTTCCATAGTTCCAGAAAGCTCCCGGTTTTGATATGTGGAATTCCAATGAGCGGGAACTTCTGACAGCAGCTTTTCCCAATATTTAACCTTCACAATGTCACTGACGGCAAGGTCAGGGTTTTTTTTTTCCCCYGTGTCACCCCTGAAATACTTTTTTCTGCACAGTTAACAGTCGCTGTCTGAAGGTAGGCTTACTGAACTTACGCTCATCCAGAATACCTTAGTATGAAAGTAGCATCCCTTGACCTCTTTTACATCAAGAGGGTACATGTTACAGAAACCATATTTTATCCAAACAGCTGTTGTCTTGGCTATCACTCGTGCTTCAACACCACTCTGATGTTGGAGAATTTGGGRGTAAAGTGACAGTCATAAATCTTCATATTGGTAAATTCCTGAAATGTGGGCGCTACATGCACTTTATTATATATTCTGTACTTCAGCCTGTTACCTGCTGATGAAATTGCAGGCGCTTGGGAGGGGGAGTGGGGAGTTTTGGGTGAATTTCTTATGCTTTGGAAGTTAAAAGACATTTAATACATCAATGTCATTATAGCATATGCCATCATTCATGGTAATTTATGTAAGGTAGTAAAATATGTTTGTTCCCAACTGCTTCTCCATTGTGAAGTAGCATGATCTGTTAGGATAGCTATGTGAAACAGAAAAAAAGGTAAAAAACTGGGTTTAAAATATGCAGAAAGCACAGCATATTTTGCGATTGAGTTCTATGCAAAATTTCATTGTTCCCTCTTTAAAACACTGAGAGCAGAGAAGTTCTGAATTCATTTGACAGATGATGAAAAAATTCTGAATTGACCAAAACTTGTCCCACTACCTATCTTGCATCTTGTTTGTCAGGATAGAGCAAAATTAGTCCCTTATGAATAAGATGCTGGTAATAAAGATTATGTAAGATATATTAATTTGTGCCAACTTTCAGAAACTTCTGAAATATGTAGAGATTTTGAGAATACATAGTAGTTGCCTAGCCACCCTAAGAAACACCACTTTCTTGTGCTAAAAAATATGGGTAAATCTTGTTTAAGTACATGCTGAGCTATAATTTATCATACTAAGGTTTATCTGTCATTCTGCATAGGAACAGCAGCATGCTTCCCCCAATATTTTATCTGTAACCATCAGAAAACAAGGTGATTTTCATTGTCAAAAGCAATATTTTCATTGTGTTGGTAACTAAAGGGTACAATATTTTCAATTGTTACGCCAGAGACATACATTGTTCTAAGTACACTTTATACTTACTGAAAAGTTTTGGCTGTAATGGAGAGATGTATTTCGGAAACTTCTCCTATCAGAGTAGCGAATGGGATGATTCTACGTTAGCACTTCTGGGATTTATGTTGTATTTTGCACTACCACTGTTAAAAATTACTCACACAAGCACCTGCATCTGCAGAAGAAGAATTATCCTAGACCAGTAATAGTTCCAAAATCTGTCATTTTTCTGYCAGGAACCAGGATTTGAATGCAGCATTCCAGCTGCTAATGGATATTCAGGGCCCTTCCGGATGGAGTCTTGATTAGTAGATGACAGATTAACAGAAGAGCTGTGTTTTATGGTTAGGGAGGTTAAACAAAACTCACGTTGCCTTTTGGATGGCGCGGAAGCAGGATCATTCAGAGACTTCACAGGAAGTCACGGGAGGGGAATGCCATAGTGATTGATGAAGGTTGGTCCATTATCAAACACTTCGTGAAAACTTTTCTTTCCTCTAAGTAAATCACATAGCTTGTACAGGGCACAAGTAGAGAATTAATTTTGTTGCATTTTGCTGGAAATATGTCAAACGGTATTCAAGCCAAAATTAAGGAAGGGAAATTGCATAGTGTATTTAAGGCA
The DNA here is from genome assembly GCA_030449065.1 of Oceanodroma leucorhoa. Lineage (NCBI taxonomy): Eukaryota > Metazoa > Chordata > Aves > Procellariiformes > Oceanodroma > Oceanodroma leucorhoa. The sequence goes on along the minus strand of JASVER010000045.1, from coordinate 7,083 downwards.
ATCATGTAGTTGATGTTCCCTTTGAATTTAGCAGCTTTTATTGTTTGGTAAATAATGTTTTGTTGGAAACGAACTTCTTCAAGGTCTTTTAGATTTGTCTATCCRGGCACATGAAATAGAGCCACATAAGTTACAGGCGTTTTCTGTAAAGTAAGTATGTAAATAGGTTGATTATTTTCAGCTAACTTAGAATATTGCGATTTTCTTTTAGTGTTTTAGTCTTTTAGTCAAAACAGTATTTAAGTATTATTTAAGGAAATTACATTTTCTCACTTGCTAGTAGCATTGGAGGCAGTGTCTATCCGCTAGCTAAGGAAATCCAAGCTTGGGGAATAATAATTTTGTATGGGCCACGTATTGTGAAAGTGTTCTTTTGGACAGGAAAGCTGCGAAGGTGTTCAGGCTCAAAAAATTCATTTGACAAATCCTTCCGAACAAGAATGGTATGTGCAGTCATCCACGGGCTTTACAGACCACACAATCCCCAAGGAGTGCAGCAGCCTGGCATGTAGGAAGGGATATATTATCCCTGACTGATACAGGTAGGACTTGTTCTGTTGAATGGCCCTGGAGATCAGGATCGAGGTTTTCAGCTTGAATAGATGTGGACTGGAATCTACTAGGAGCATAAGACAATATCCGTGAGGGACTGTGAAACAAATTAATCCCTTCTAGTTGGAGAAATGCTAATGAATGTTTCTGAGCAGCCGCGTTTTGCACAAGTTTGAACCTTTGTATTACTTCTAGGTATGCCTGCGTATGGCAGGAGAATCAATATGGTGCATGTCTGAATCACCATTGAGGGGACGCTGTCTGTGAGTAAAGGATCGAGTTTTAAGCCATGTGGAGGCTGGAGAATAGCTTTCTCTAGGCAGTTATTTTAGTTCATTATCTTAATTAGATTATGATTTAAGCACGATTTCTAAGCTTCCTATCACACTGGAAGGAAGGGTGAGGAAGGTACTAGCTGGAAAGGGAAGACATTCCCCAGGAAGTCCTCTAAAAAATATTCACATCAGACTTGTTCAGGTTTATTTTGTGCCAGGTGTTCCTTTGTGCAAGAAACTGATACTCCTGGCAGTCCTGAATAATTAGGATTTACACATCTTCTTTTAGAATAGCTTGTAATCTGTGAGACAAAAGAGAGATCAGGCTTAGCTCCTTTTATCTGACACTGTTTCTGTGACCTACATGTCTTGTGGCAGATAGCTTGAATATCCTAATGCAGTTAGCCTCTCTATAAACCRAAGTGTGCTATCAACTGAAGTATGCTAAACGAAATGTTGGTTACATGGGTGAACTGTGTAAGGATCCGAAATAAGCCAGAACCCAGGGGTTAAAGTGTGCCATTGCTCCCTTAAAGCATGCCAACCAACCAAAAGGTGCCAAAATTCAGGTAATATTCAGCACTGGTCCACTCTGGCTCTATACAAAAGTTCCCTGCATGGCTTCCTGACTCATGCAACATAAATTGTGCTATGCAATCTGAAGTGTCGTGAAGCTCCATTAAAGTTTGTCTAAAAAAATGAATAAAATGAAAGAATCTAATGTTCAAAGACCTCAGAGGCTAATACAGAAATTTTCCCTGCATATATAGGTAGTTGAAGATAATCTGGGAATAGATCATAGTTGTTTGTCAAGAAATCTACACAGAAAATCTGTGGTGGTTAAAGAATTAAATGTATTTTGTATTTCCTTGTAAGAGAGGCTGAAAGGGTTAAGGAAGGTAGGCCATTCTTTCCAGTCCCAGTACAAAGTACTCATCTTTTGATTACTTCCTTAAATACAAACGTTTAAGATTTTGCTCCAAAGTTTTTATGAAAGAGACTCCACTGAGTCATTAACAGTCTGTTAACTGACTTGGGTTTTAATARCTGTGCTTCTGCCTCAGAAGATGTGTGTTAGAAAAATCTCAAAATTGGAAGATCTGATTTGCCTTTCCTGCTTTTAACTTCAGGTTGGATGTAAAGCCATTTCCTAACCTCAGTCAGATACAGCAAAAGTTTCATAGGGAGAGCTTCTACCCTCATTATACATAGACAGCATCATTCAGGCTGGAGAATTTCACTGCGTTCCTGTATTACCCGCATCTAGATTCAAGGTAAAAATCCCTGGGTTTCTGCCCCCAGGAAATTCAGTAAAATGGAAGCGCGTTTATACTTAATTCTGTTTGCAGCATGGCTTGCTTAGTTGTATTTTTCTCTCCATTWTATTTTTTTTCCCAATTCTCTAATACAATTTATCCATTTCCTTACATTTGATTTTTCTTGCCTTAATTTGCTTTTTTCTTTTTCTCCTATATTTCCTAGTCTCCATTTTTTCACTTCTTTGAAAAGTAACTGCATCGCTCTTGATGCTGTTCTTTTGCTTGCCTTTGTACACTCTTGCACASTCTGTTGTCTTTTGCTTTTTGTCCAAGTATTTTTGTGGTTTGTTTGCTCAGCCTTTTCTAAGGCTTTTGCCCTGCCAGCTTTAAACTACATGGTCAAAATGATTCCTTTTTGAATGAATCAGTTAATCTGGTCTCCACATATTCAGCCATACTCTATTGTCTTTCAAAGGCCTATACTTATCTCTAGTAACGCTTAAATGGCACTATAATTCATTAATTGTTAAAGCATCATCAAAGATACTTAAGCAACTAGCAGTATTCTTGTTTTCTGGATGGAGAAGCATGGATAATGAACCGAGCCGGCAGTRWGCCCAGGTGGCCAAGAAGGCCAACGGCATCCTGGCCTGTGTCAGGAATAGTGTGRCCAGCAGGAGTAGGGAGGTGAYCGTGCCCCTRTACTCGGCACTGGTGAGGCCGCACCTCGAATACTGYGTTCAGTTTTGGGCCCCTCACTACAAGAAGGACATTGAGGTGCTGGAGYGTGTCCAGAGAAGGGCGACGAGGCTGGTGAAGGGTCTGGAGMACAGGTCTGATGAGGAGCGGCTGAGGGAGCTGGGGTTGTTTAGCCTGGAGAAGAGGAGGCTGAGGGGAGACTTTATTGCTCTCTACAACTATCTGAAAGGAGGCTGTAGAGAGGCGGGTGTTGGTCTCTTCTCCCAAGTAACAAGTGATAGGACGAGAGGAAATGGCCTCAAGTTGCGCCAGGGGGGGTTTAGATTGGATATTAGGAAAAATTTCTTCACCGAAAGGGTAGTCAGGCATTGGAACAGGCTGCCCAGGGAAGTGGTGGAGTCACCATCCCTGGAGGTGTTCAAAAAACGTGTGGATGAGGTGCTTCGGGACATGGTTTAGTGGGCATGGGTRCTGGGTTGATGGTTGGACTCGATGATCTTAGAGGTCTTTTCCAACCTTAATGATTCTATGATTCTATGATTCTATGATAAAGGGAGAGAGTGTTCATGACACAGGATTTTTAGGTGATAATTTCCTGTGTTTTCCCCTCTTAAGATTCCTCCCTGCATCCATTGTGCCATTGAAAATTTTGCTTGAAACCATTTGCATAGAGCAGGGTGTAAATACTGCAGTGAGAAAGTACCATGGACTTGCTCAATAAACTGTTCTGGGTTTCCTTTTCACAGGTGAGCAGCATTGCTGGTGGTCTCCTCTTCTTGGGAGAGTTATGAAATGCAGGAACTTCCCTGACATCAGGCAGGGCACTAACAGCCGCAGAATTGGTCTCCCCTTGCTAGAGTTGTAAAGACCTTTGTAAAATCAAAGGGACAACAGGTGGTTTTCAAGAGACTGGCGTGGGCTTATGTGGCATAACAAAGGTTTTCACATGTTATTAACTTGTATATTTTTAAGGTGCTTTTAATACTTTGAAGGAGAGATGTGAAGATCTGCAACAGACATCCCAAAATGAAAGTGGGCTATGGGACTCCCCTGTCCCTCCCTGCTCACTAGGAATCCCTAGAAGGTTGGCTGTGTTTATTTATTTTCGGTTTCAAGACCCACACTCAGGCTGCCTTGCACATGTGCAAATGCTTGGAGTATTTCAGGGTTGTCCCTCATGTGAAGACATGGAAGGAGGGGGTTGCAAAGTAGCCTTTTTTTCAGCGCAGTCCCCAGTTCCAGTCTGTTCTAGCAGTACAAAGCGCAATAAATGAATTTAAAAGAGGCTTTTGAAGAGGCCTCCATTACAGCATGATGGCCGAGTCCTCTCTATTGTGTTTGACCCTATTTGACATATAACTTTTACTGGGGCTTTTTAAATTTAAGTGACTTTGACTTTTTAACTTCTAATACTTTCTCCCAATTAAGATGAGCAGGCATTGAACTTAAATATCTTCTCTCAGCTTATGCCAGTTGATGGTCCTCTGGGTAACTCTCCTGACTAAATTTCCACAGAGGCTTTTGGAGGGGGGTAAAGAAAGTTTTGTAACTCGTATTTTCTAGTTCTTTTAAAACTGACCTCCCTGTAGAGCTGTCTTTAATTTCAGGAGGCATGCAGCATAAATCCTATGTGTTTTATTGCTTGATGTAGTGGAATTCCTAATGCGTATAGGTTTTCTCTGCCTTTGAGACCAAGTGTAACAGTAAAACAAGGAGCCTGTTGTTGTTATATTATCATTTTGTATCAATGTGTTACTAAAGATTCCAACAGAGTCAGGCCATTAGGACTGCAAAACTATCTGATAACAGACAACGCAGGCCTGAAATCTGTGGTAAGAAAATGACAGAAGGTTTTCCAGAAATAAATATTCGGGACTTAAGAAGTCTCTTTAAACTCTCCAGCTTTTCTGTCCAAACTGATTCAATCTACAACCWACAGAATCTGCAAAATTACGCTGCTCCTTCCCTTTATGACAGGTCTTCATGCCCATACCCAGCCTAACTTCCTTCAGCAGCATAGTGATTCTTAAAATTTCTCCTGTGCCCCTATTCCCCACCAATGCCGCTTTCAAACTTCACTCAAATAGCGATACTCTCTTCTGTCTCCCACAACTTCTTTGCAATTCTTATAATTTCTGTTTGGTAGAAAAAGACAGCTGGGGGTAAGGCTGTAAACAGATTTTTCACAGTGGTCTCCTTATTCTGCTTCCCCACATCTTCAAAAAAGAGGCTTTCGAGTTAAATGATTTTTTAGAAGCAAAATCCATTTTCTGTTAGATTTGATTCAAACTGGGTTCCTCATCTTTCAAATTCTCCATATATAAAAGATTTGGAAGGTTTTTTGCACCTATTTTGCTATATTAGTAAGAAACTTTCACAAATGGTAATGAAGTAATAAAAGTTCTTGTATAGAAAATGTCTAAAATAGAAATACAGATTTTTATTGGTTGTTAATTCTACCAGTAAGTAGCGGATTTGTTTCTGGTGCGAGGAATTTTCAGGGTAACTTGAYTGTAGAATGATAATGTGCACCTGAAGAAGATCCAAATGTTAGTGCTTCAAATTGCCACCTGGTGGTATTGCACATTGAAGGTACTACTTGGGGTATAGCAAAAGCCTTAGTACATTGAAAATAAAATCTTATGTAGATGACAACTTCGTGAATGACAAAAGATGATCTCGATGTTCATGTGAAACATCATCATCCTGGCTCGTGATTTGAATTTTGTTATGTTCAGAAATGCAAAAACTGATTATGCAAATCAGGGAGTGTTTAGATTTATTTACATGTGACATATTTGTTTCCTTTGTTTTGACAGCTAGCCCTACACATTTGTGCATCAATAATTTAAAAAATAGATCCATATGACTTCTTTCAGACTTCTTCAGAATCTGCTTAACGATAAGCATAAGGAAGGTTCAGATGGTTCGAATATAAGTTCACTTCTGAATAATCATGTATTTAATTGCTTTGCTAAATTGAGCAATGGCTTCCAGTCAGCCACAGTGTGTCTCTGCTTAACTTCATGTTCAGATGTTTTCTGAGTAGGGATATTTTGTTGACTGTGGGCCCCCCCCATACCCAGARGAGGTGATTGATCCAAAAGAAGGAGGTGGTATGAAGAATTGGTTTACAGAAAAGAACTGTGGACTGGTTTTCAACATTACTGTTGCAGAATGCAGTATCTGCACTGGACACCGTGGCTTTGTACTCTCTCTGTAAGCTGTTTTCTGGGGTCGACAGGTACAGTCTGGTCCATGTCCAAACCAGCACCCTCCCAGGTGGTGGCCCAGGTCTCTTTTTACTTCGTTTGCGGCCCTAACATTGTTATTTTGGGGGCTTTTTTTGGTTTTTCCCAGAAATGCATCTGACTGGGACATTGTTCTGAGACTAGAGATACACCATAGTTTATCATGTTACATTCGTGATAAAAGTCCTTCCTTTTTGAGCATTTTTCACTTTGACTAATTTAGAGGAAGGGGGTTTAACTACTAGCGTATAAAGAAGTGTGATTTCTTCATTGCATGAGTGTTCAGTTAGGGCAATCTCTGCCATTCTTACGAGGGAAGAACACTTACGAAGAATTTTAAGACTTTGATGGTGGAAGTCCCACTTTTTAAGGTAATTAAATGGGCTCATTTTCAGTGTTTCTTTGAAAATAGAGCTTAAAAAATCAGCAATAATTTTTTCTCCTTATGTGCAATGATGAAAAGAATGGCGTAGAGGATCTTGTGAAATCAGAGAATACTGAGAGGTTTTTTCTGTATTTAACACAGGGTTTTTCCATTAATAGAAAAAAAATCAGGGGAAAAAAAGATTTTACTTTGTTATTTTGGGCTTATAACCCCTTTGCATGATATCCATGCAGCTGAGCTCCCTGGAAGTTTTGGAAGGTATGTGCAGGAGCCTGGGAGCGTCGTGAGTTACATGAGACAAGGTAAATATGGGGGTGACTTGGCAAAATCTGTTACAGAGTTCTGCAGTTGTGCGAGTAAGAAAAGTTAAAGGGAGGAAGTGGGTCTTTTGTGGAATGGGGGAATAATAACAGCTGCTGCCATTTTGTGGGGAGAGGACTACTTGGGAAGGGTGGCGGGGAGAAAGGACCCAGGTGTGCTAGCTTCACAGGTGATTAGCTGAGGAGAAGGTGGTGGTCAGCAGCTGACGCTGTGCAGCTGTGAAGGAAGATAAGAGCAGGCTGCAGTGCCTCAGAGAGCAACAGGGCAGTGTTAGGGGAGGTGAGTTCCTGGAATATTGTGTATGATTCTGTCGTGGTTTAGCCCCAGCCAGCAACTAAACA
>JASVER010000436.1:13998-25588 GCA_030449065.1 Oceanodroma leucorhoa | reverse complement strand
CGCCGGGACTTGTAGTCCCCGCGCCGGGGACGGCTGTGCACGGACCCCTGTACAATGATGGGGATTATACAGGGACCGTTGTGCAACCCTTGTGCCCCCCGTGCTCGCAACCCCCCCAGTGCTTGCAGGCGCCTCCCAGCCTCAGTCCGCAGGCCCCCCCAATGCTCGCAGCCCCCCACCACACCATTCTCCAGCCCCCTGGGAGCCCCAAGCCCCACTCTCACGTCCCGCCAGGGCCCACAGCTTTTCAGCTTCCCATGCTCTGCCAGGCGCACAAGAGGCTGGGAGGGAGCACAGCCGGGACAGCCAGCCCAGCGGGGTATTCCATACCATGTGACGTCATGCCCAGTATATGAATGGGGGGAGGTCCAGGAAGCGGCTATCGTTTCGGCCATTTCTTGGCAGGTGGTGAGCAACTGCATTGTGCATCACTCATTTTGTATATTGTATCATTGCTATATCATTCTCATTGTTCTTCTTATTATTATTCCTTCCTTTTCTGTTCTATTAAACTGTCTTTATCTCAATCTGCGATTTTTTTTTTCCCCGATTCTCTCCCCGTCCCACTGCGGGGGGGGGAAGTGAGCGAGCAGCTGTGTGGTGTTTGGCTGCCTGCCGGGTTAAACCACTATAACAATAAACTGTGCTCAAACACTCCATAAAATTGCAACCAATCTCAAACATTATAAACATCCTTTCAGAGCACACTTTGCTGGTTCTCAGCTCTCTCCAGATCAAGCCACTAGCCCATATGTTTGAACCTTTGCAATTGCCAACTAGCCCATGTTTCTGAGAAGTATGTTAAGGAAAAAGCAAACTAGATTAATATATAAGAAATTAAACTGTAGAATTCTGATTTCTTTACAATTTTCTTTTTAGCTATCAAAGGTAAAACTATATACAGCCATAAAGAAAAAGGAAATAAAAAAATTTGAAATTAATCTACTTTTGAAGTTTCTCTCCCGCTCTACCTGTAACTGTAGTCACAGTAATATTTCTGACATGGTTTAAAACTATTTCTTCTGGGGTTTGTTTTTTTTTTTTTGATGCTGTTTCACCAGTAACAAAGTTTTCGGTAACAAAATTACAGCAGCAGCAGATCGCGCACAAAGTTGTCTTCTGGTTGTGCTACAGAAATACCCGTGCCTTCACTCGTTTCATACAGGTGCACCAGCTGTGCCTTGGCCACGTTTCACATCGATTTCAAGTTCTGTTTAAAGGCTCGCATATAGCTTTATGTGCATTCAAAGAATTAAGGTGACATCTCCCAGTATAAATGTCCTTCTGCCAGTTATCTGAATTTCAGTAGGGAAGAGTAAAAAATTTTTTTAATCATACCACATTGAATAAATCAGTTGACTCCTTAGTCTGAAAATCCATTTTTGACAGTCACCAGTACTACCCCACCCAGAAGGCAGAAGCCATCCTTCACTGTRGGTTCTGAACAGGCTGCTCACAGGGTCAAGTTTCCTTCTGTGGCTTCCTCTTAAAACAAAGGTTTTAAAACTCACTTTGAAACTCTGCTGTGTGTCTTGGTTTCAGCTACAGAAATAATTGTCCATGTTACTGTGCTTCACGTGGAAGGCTTTCCAATTTTAATTTCACTGAATCTCCCCTTGTGTTATGAAAGCAAGCAGTAGTGTCCACTCTACCTTCTACACAGAATTTGCTATTTTATCATTATTGCGTTCTCTTTTGCATATCCCTTTAAAGTAGAGAGCCTATGTCTTTTCTGCACTACATCAAATGGACATTTTTCCTAGAACGTCAGTCATTCTCACAACTTTTCAGAATTTCTACCACATCAATCATGACCCATTTTAACATGTCACTTCAGTGCAGGTGAATTAAAATATCAGCAGAAACATGAATATAGACAAGTAAATTTAAATTATAGCGACTCTTACGTACCTTTCCAGCGTGACAAACTTTTCCAGGTCTTCCTGAAGCCTTGTTAGTTTTCCAATGATCAATAGAAAATATGCAATAAAATGACATCATAATTCAAATCTGTACTTTAAAAATTCAGTGCGCTTTACTATTAGATTTAAGTGCCACCACTAACTGCTGATGAAATGCACTGACTAGTTCTTTCTGGGCTGGCCAGTTCAAGATGCAGCGCGATCTGGACATTCCTCTTCTCAGGCGAAACGCATGATACAACTTGTAATCTTGGATATCATGAAGAAAGATCAATACAATGGAGTCCCAACTTTGTTCAATCGCTTGCTGAAGAGCGTGATACACCTTAAAACTGAAGCAAAAATAAGACAAAAATACATGTTTTCTTTCACATGGAGGGAAAAAGTGACAAACGGTTCTTTTAATAGCTCACATAACAGCACATTGCAAACTCAAGGACTGTACTCAAACAGGGGTCTTACTGGCTATTCTATGACATAAAATTGTTATTACTTATCTTAAATTAGTTACTTTCTAACTAAAGAAACAAATCATCCTCTAAAAATATAACCTAAGCCTATGGTCTTGATATAGCCTTGTGTAGCAAAGTTCCTTTCTTTTCAAGATCACTACATAAGAAAGGTGAAAAGACTCGTTTAAAGGCAAACAAAAATCATCTTTGGATGATAGTGATCTTACCCATTATTGCTCTTTTTCAAAYATGTAATTTTAAGGAAAGCAATCTGCACAGGTGACAGCTTGACTTTTTGAGAAAAAATATACTGAGTGAGAGATTCAAATTTCCACTACTGTACATGTGGAGCAATTACCTTCATTTACTTTGGAATTATTCTGAAGTTACGATATATTAAGTAAATATATTAAAGTAGAATTTGCATGGTATTTTATTAAATGCTATTTTTGATTAAATTACACAGCAAAAAAGATTACCTTGTTAAAAAATTCTGTTAAGAAATTTCCCCCCTTACATATAGAATTTTATATCCTATATCACTTTTTGCACCAGGGATCCTGTAAGAGGTGTTCAGTCACAACAAAAATAATCTCCCCTGCTCATTTTTGTACTGTTAATTGTGGCTTCAAATTCAGATATGCCTGCTTCAAAGTCCCATTCTTCTAAACAAAACCTAATTTGGAAGTGGTTATTTTTCTCCAGAGAGATGAAATTCTTAGACATCCAATTCTTGTCCTGTCTTGCATGAATAACGTAGGCATCATAATCAAACTCTTCCTGTTGTCCATCAAGTTTTTTAAAACTGAGTATTCGATTTACTAAAATATTCTAGTAGAAAGCTATTCTCCACCCTTCAAAATGGATGATAGGAACAATAAAGATGAGTAGCATCACAATAGTGGCAGTGATCACAAACAGAAGTTTAAATGGAGCACTGTCTTTGCAGGCTGAGCTATCAAAACGCAACACCAGACTACCGTGATATTGGGGGGGGGGGGCTGCAGATGTACTGGGACCGCAGTCCAGGTATATATGCTTGGGTCACGTTAAGACAATCAGCAAACCAAGCAATGCTTTCACAGGCACAATCAAATGGATTGGAATCCATCTCTAGTATTCTTAAGATCTTGAAAGCTGGGACAAACCCTTTTTCTTAAACTGAGGGTACCAGATTTTTCTGAAGGTTCAATGAATGCAGAGAGGCTTGGTCCTGAAACAGAATTGCTGGAAGCAAATTCAGATTATTCGATCCTAAATCCAAGGTTTTTAATTGAAACAGGTCCTTGAAAACCTGAACTGGAATCTCATCAAGCCCATTTGATTTTAAATTAAGAATATGCAAGTTGGGATGATCTTTTAAAAAAAGAACAGGGCCACCTGTATTTGCATGTTTCCAAAGTCGGGCTAAATTATCGTGCTGCAAATCCAGAATGTCAAGTTTGTGAAGTCCATCACACAAGTCTTCTTTCATGTTTGCTATGTTGTTATTGCTGATGTACAGGACATTTTGTAGAGGACGAAAAGGCGAAGGAGAAAGTGCCAGATTACTGCAACCTACCTTCCTCAGCACCAGTTTTCTAAGGCTTGGGACAAAACCAAATGATTCACTTCGCAAAGCCAAGTTTTTATTATAGGAAAGATAAATATCCTGTATATTATTGAGACCTTTAAATTCATGAACTGTGAGCTCTTGACTAATTTCACTGAGACCAAGATCGAGAATTTTCAGGTGTCCCAAGGAGGAAAACGCCCCACTTTCTACTGCAGAGATTCTTGGTTTTGTGAGGTTGAGAACCTGCAAACTGGAATTAGCAAGTGATGAAAATGTTTGACTAGTTATTCTTTATAAGCTTATGCTGCAGTTACAGAGACTCAGGTATTTCAGACCTGTGAACATATCAGCAGTAATTCCTGGAAAATTGTTATTATCCATTGTAAGGTACTCCAGGTGGTATAACCAACAAAAGGAAAAATCTCCAGTTTCCCCACTAAGTGAATTTATCAGATTCAGATGTTTGAGGCTGGATATCTAGAAAATAAACGTGAAGATACACGGATGTTGTTATGCTTCAGGTTTAAGTAAACTTGAAAGCCACTGAAATGAGTCATCTTCTGTCACAGACAGAGAATTTTGGGAAAGGTTTAGAACTGTAAGATTTGTTCCTTGCAGTCCCTGGAAAGTCGACTTACCAATGTATGAAAGCTTCACATGGGTCACTGAGAGGTTCTGAATCGCCGTGTTTGATAATTCTGTACAACGTTTCTTTGTGCGATTTTCACCAAGTTTAACATCACTCGGTGTGAGGCCAAACAGATTTCCAATTGCATGTAAACATCCTGTGTGAAACTGAAAGGAAAAGAAAAAAGAGTTTTGACCTAAACAAGGGGATTATGTAAAAAGTTGACCCACAAAGCCAAAGTTTGGAAAGGTTTTCAAACGAGATTTTTCAAGCAGAATATAACTCCTACACTCAGATTTTTCCACAGCCAAATTCAGACAAACACTTCTTGGAGTTTACACTTCTTGTGATAACAGTTCTAAAATTCATAACATGGTTATCATAATTCTGAGTAGTACTCGTTTAGAAGAAGATAGAAAGTTGCTTAGTGAGATGCAAGTTAATTCTAATTTTGTATCCACCTACTAAAACTCTTTCACTAGAAGTATCTTAGAAATTGAGATCATCTTTCTTCAGCTTTCTTTTATTGGTATCTGCTCGGGGTACCAATAGACCAGTGCAAAAACAGATACACTGTAAAAAAGTTATTTAGGCCTTCAGACAGCCAAGAAGAAACCCAGTTTCTCTGTGTAAGCAGAACCTGCACTCGTGAGATGTGATACTACACACTTGCTTCCACAATATAAATCACAAGCCTCCAGATTATGGCACTTCAAAATATTCTTGTCCTTTCAATGTACATGTTCTTTACAGATCAATCAACTGGGAACAAAACCCAAGCAAATTAAATGCAAATTCAGTACTCGTATGCTGAGGGTCAACCAGTTTAGAACTGCAACGCTTGCCATTCACTCTTCAGAGAACTGTACTGTAACCTTGAAAAGCGGGTCAGAGAGAGCAGTGAGGTAGGTAGCAGAGAAAACATCCACTTGGCTTTTTAAAGGAGTGAGCATACTTTTCTGCAATGATCATTTCTCTGGGGTCCCCCTCAGGCACAAATGAACATTCTCTTTGGTTAACTAGGAAGCGAGACCTAGATTGTATAACTAGTCTTGCATAATATCGCACTTTTTCCCCATTTAGAAAGTATGTCAGCTGTTCACCTGCAGCACATACCAAAAAACTCCTGCATAGAACATACCTGGTAAGGGTTCACAGAGCTACTCGACCTAGCTCTCTCTTGAGACCTCTGATCTACACGGAACCAGCTCTCGCTGATTTCAGTGGGAGAAAAATAATCACATGTATCGCTACTGGAGATCAGGAGTAATGCTGCGTACAACAGAATGGTTTTATCTTGGACCTCAGTGGATCAAAAATGTAACGTAAATGCCATACAACAATAAAGGATAAATCAGGATAGTTCCATTTTATACTTCCACCTGTTGAATTTCTGTCGAAATGCTTCCTACCTCTTTCAGTGGATTTGACGACAAATCAAGACTATTCAATTAGGTGTTGCTTAGAAAACTGAATTCTTCCTTTTTTAACTCAGTGATTTGATTGCTATCCAACATGAGCTCACAAAGGTTCTTCAACTGTTGCAGCAACCCTAAATTTGCTGACTTCAAAAAATTATGAGATCGGTCCAAAATCTTCCAGTTCTGGGGAGAAAATGCAAACAAAAAAGTATAAAATTCTTTTCATTTTACATAATACAAACCCATTTTGAAATATTGCATTAGAGTCTAATTGATTAGAAATTAGTTGCAGTACTACAATTAAAATAAATTTGTAATAGAGAAATGGCAGCTTTCAAGCTCCTGTAGGAAGAAGCCTTCTCTACCTTCCACACTTGTAACTTTCATTGTGTTCAGTCTTAATTTGCTAAAATATCTACCGCAAACCAAAGAATTACTTTATCTAAAATCCCTTAATTCACCGAAAGCCCTCCTGCTCCAGATAAAGTGATAAAAGCGAAAGCCTACAGCTGGCTGCAGTTACAACTACTGCAGTATTACACCTTGCATTCCGCCCTCTTCACTGCGGTCCACCCCCGTAAATGAAGTGAAGTGCAGCAGCAGCCTACGAAGATCAGTGCTGTACGCCTTGTAATACTCCAGCTCGTGCCCCGGTGCTCAGACTGCTCCTGCGCCCGCAGAGGACGAGATGCTGCCCTAAGGGCGATGCCACAGAACGTGCCTCGAGGTCCCCAAGCCTGACCTCCATCAATAACAGGGCAGCAGCAAAGCGAGGAAGGCCAGAACTTCAGCTCTGTTCCCAGCACCGAAGCCGGCTGTACCCATTTGTACCTAGCCGAGAGTCAGCGGTCCGACGATGCCAGCAAGTACATTGTATGTAACTGAACTGGAGTACTGAGTTTAGCAGGCGAGTTCAGACTTGTTCAAAACAATGTGCACACTCATTAGAACACTGTACAACAATTAGTACCCACGCATCATCTCTATTTTCTTTTGTCCTTAGGCCCTTCCTTTTGCACGATTCCCTGCCTGGTGCAAAAACAACGGAATAGTCTTTTCCTGCCTCCTGTGCTGGTCCCGCAACCTCACAGATGGCACAGAGGAGGATATCTAACCACACGTAAACTACCAGGAGAAACAAAGGTAGAGTAAAAAGGTTTTTAACCCTTTCTCAGTCCCCAAAGTCCTGGGAGACACTACACTCAGCCTAAGCACTGGCCTTCATGGTCTGAGCAATTACACCTTGACCTTGAGAGTTTAGGCTAGCTACCATTTTTAGAGCCCAGGCCACTCAGATTCCGCACCATCCACTCCACCCTACACGTCATCTGCTGCTGCTCTTCTCTCAGCACAAACCCTGTATGGAGAGGTGCCTCGACGGGATGCAGTAGGGAAAAGGGGATGGGGGGACCATTGACTCGTACGGATGGCTGAGACTCCAGAATGCTCTAGCACAAGCAGTCGCTGGGCCTTTTCTTTAGAAAAAGCCATGAAGGAAGATTATACACTGGGTATTTTCAGATACAAATAGGCAGCTGTTCTGTACACACATCGGAAAATACAGTAAATTCCCCATTTATACTTTATTTACAGGGAAAGGTGGGTTTCTAAAGCTTACCTCCAGGGTTTTGAAAGAACAATTTTTTTATATCTATTCCTTTGTATCCTAGATTGAGCTCAGTCAGGTTGGTGCAGGAAGCAAAGACTCTGTCAGGAAGCTTATACAATTCATCCCATTCTCACTTCAGAATCTGCAACAGTGGCACATTTTGGCATGATTCCGGTTGCAGTTTAGAGATGCCGTTGTAGCCTGCGTTCAGGTAAACCAGCTCGCCATACTTGGTCAGATTTGCAGGAAGAATAGCACTTCCCATCGTTTTATCTGCAAAGGCAAAATGAACACAGTACAAATTACAATCATTTTGACACAACTTCTACCTTCAACTGAAGGCTGAGCAAGGCAGGCTCAAAAAACATGTAGTTTTATACTGAGCAAACACTCAGTATTTTTCACCCATAAAGTAGCATTCATTTCTGCACAAAATGCAGAATCTCTCTACATTAAGATTTTTCTTTAAAAACAATAGTATTGTCTTACGTAAAAATAATTTTGTTCAAACAGCTACCAACACTTTATCTACTATCAATGCAAATTTCCAAACATTTTTCCTTTTCTGAGTAATTTTGCATTGCTTTAACATGCATAAAATACAATAAATATGACAAATTGTACGCAGGCCCCTCAATGTTAATCACTATGCTCTAAGCTTAACCACACTGATAAATATTTATAGTTACAGGTAGTAAGAATGCCTAATATACCACTTCTTTATTTTACAGTTCTTGCCAGGTTTTTTTTTACAAGCCAGCCACACAAAATCCTAACTTCCTTTCCATCTCACCATGAAAGAAGGAATACCAGGCTATAGAATGCTGTATGAGAAAGTAAGAGCAGACAAAATAAATCAGTACCAACCTAACCAGAGAAAGAAATGCAGAAGAGCCAAGGTGTAGAGAAAACACTGTCCGTAGATCCAATACATTTATCCAAATACTTCCAGGTAAACTTACACATTTAAGAATTTATATACCCCACCCTGTATCTTTTGAGCATTTCCATTAGGATATCAGCCTCTGTCCACTGGTGCTCCAATCTTCAGTGGCTCTGCCTGTTCAGGCATTACATTTCTGATGAATCTTGGACTTTTCCATATTTTATTCAGTTTCAATTTAGTATCCATAAGATTTAAATTCACCTGGTGATCGTGTAATACGGCTTTACTGGATAAGGAAGAAAATTAATTTCACACAAATTCTGACCGGAATAGGGCTGTAGGAGTTCAGAAGGGTTTGACTACCCTGCTGAGTCATGGAGCTTGTCTAATTAAATAGCATTTCTGCTAATCAAGAGAGGAGTCCAGTGTATCTCCTGTATCATTCTCTATGGAATTAATCTGTAGTAGAGGGAGAACAAATACTTTGGGAGTGCTTGCCAGAATATTTTTCCATGCTTTAGCAGAGAACAGGAAGCTTAGGTTCCTCTGCTTCAGTTGTTTCTTTTTTAAAAAATATAAAGCTTATACTTTCACCCCTGAAGCACTGAGTGTCTCCACAACCTCCATATACACATATCTGTATGGCCTTCTGCCAACTCGTTTGGCGCCTACCTGCCAACCTCAGTTAAACTGAGTTAAGTCAGTTAAGTGAGTTAAGTCTCAGCATGATGGGCCCCCAGGTAGAAAAGACTGCCAGTGCCCCGCTACAGAATAGGCTACAGAAGGGAATTTAACCTTACTAGACTTAACGGGAGTCTAGAAGAGCTTCTCAAAAGACTAACTCCCAGGAACATGAGCTGTCTTAGTTCTGCAGCTCACATTTTCGTTTGCTTGGAGCCTGTGTTTAATTAACATGATCTAGCTTTGAGCACATTAGATTATTGCTCAATAGCAAACAAACAAGAAATTAAACCAGCACATTTGTACAGGAAAAGAAAAACCCTTCAGAACTGATGATGTTTTTTAAAGAGAAGAGTTTTCACTACTGTAACAAAACACTCCGAGGTGCTGACACTGCAACCTGCAGCCAAACAGGAGTTTAGCAGGTCAGACCCCAGCAGAGTTTGGCTCCGTGGGTGACCTGCCTTTTCAGAGGGCAGGCACTAGGACTGCTCCGGTGACAAAAAGCCACGTTAGAGTAGCCAGAGGGGAACCTGTGAGTGCCTCTGTGGGAGCAACCTGGCCATCTAGGGAGAAGCATCAGTCAAATCCAATGGGAGCAGGGATACAAGCAAGGGAAAGAGGGACCTAAAGCATTGCAAAGGTGTGCACAAAGGACTACAAGGGACGGTTTAAACGAAACCTTAATGAAAAACCAATTGCCTGCTGGGCGCTGCATGTGGGCCTGACTCATCTCCTGCAGCTCACGCAGCCTGGCTCTCCGCTCACCTGCCACCGGCAAACAGGGAAGGGGAGGGGACAGCAAATAACCGAACCTGGTGGTCCTGTAGACAGCTTGGCCTGCTACAGCCGCTGCTGAACACAGCACCCATGTCCCTGTAGCTGAAGAAAATAAAGGACCCCTTGTCCTGCCTCATTCCTCTGCACCCCACCTGCTGGAAGAGCTAAGGAAAACAAAGGGGGAGCTTGTCTGTAACAAAAGCTTTTCCTCTGGCCTGCATCCTTCTGGGGCTTTGTTTTAGGGAGATCAGATAGCTACCATGCTCCTCCAGCTTGTCTTTAAGTTTGAAAGGTGCAAGAAACGTACTGCACAAACACGAACTGAGTTCTTTGGCTGACTTCCAGCGGGGCCTGAAGGGCTGCCGCCTTCTGCTTTTTTCACTGCAGGGGGTCTGGAGTCAGCTTTAGGTGTTTTATGCTTTGGTTGGGAATCCAGGGAAGAAAGCACACACCCATTATCAGACTTACGTTACAGGATAATATTTAATGGACAAAACAAAGAACAACAGTTTTAACGCTATGAGCAAGAACTTTAAAAAGCTGGAGAATTTAGCAGGGGAGCTCCCAGCACCTCCCACGGAGGGACACTCCCACTTCACCTATATTGCCTTTTCTTTTTTTTAAAACACAAAAATATCTCCTGACAGTTGGGGACACCACATCCAGGCACAAGCACCAAAGCATGTTCATAAAGCAAAAAGCGGTGGCACCAACTTTGCAAGTTAAGAGAAATCCAAGATCAAGGAGATCGCCCAAACTCCTGAGCAGTAATTTGGCTCTGTACTACTGATATTCGCATCTATTACCAAGAAGTGAAGAACGGCATCCACTTACCACCGCTCTCCCTTCCGCACCACATTTCCCTGACCTGAAATGTGTCAGAGGTGCCGAGGGTGGAGGTCACTCCAACGCTCAGAGTTGGGCTGGCACTTGTCATCTGCTGACAGAAACCAATTTAAGCACACAGACACGTCACAGATGAGCAGCATCGTGCAATCCTACTTATAACTCAACTACCATTTATTCCTAGCTAATTCCAGTGCCTCTGAAAATCCTCGAGGGCATAACCCAAAAGCAGATATGCTGACTGAGAGATTACTGACATAGGAATATTACTCTCTTAATTAGAAACAAAGCACCAATAGGTCCCTACAGAGCCACAGAAAGTATTCCTTTTTAAAAGGGAATTTTTTTATGTGAGAGACTAATATATTACATTTTTAAGAGAGATAATCACATATTTCCCACTGTATTGGAAATAAAAAAATGTTTTTAAAAGTCCAGGTAAAGTTTTAGGTACAGCTTTTAGACATGTGCCCACAGCGCCGGGAGAGCGGGGGGGCGGCCGGGGGTTGCCTCCCCGGGAGGGACACCCCCAGAGGAGCCCACCCCATAGGGAGCCAGAGCTATAGGGAGACAAATCCATAGGGACCCAGCCCCCCAGGGATCCACCCCCATAGGGACCCAGTGGCCCTAGAGCACTCTGGAATACAGCAGGGCCGTGCTCGGGCATCGGTAAAGCCTGAGAAAAGCTCCGGGGGCTTTATCTTTTTTAATTACTATTTTTTTGTTATATTTGCAGTTTGTTTCAGGCCTTTTTCTGTCGCGTTGGCGGACTGCCGGCCCATAGAGTGCGACTTCCGGAGGACTGACGGG